>BCKX01000003.1:740380-1075630 GCA_001600775.1 Malassezia dermatis
AGCACAAGGTATCCCGCCCCATATAATAAGACAGCGGCCAGGGCGCCAAGAGTGGTATAAGCAATCGCACCCATGCTGTTGGTCTGCGTGGAGAGGACGCGGACTGCAGCCATAACGTAGGCCCGTGCTGACTAAACTACTCTACAAACTGGTGGAGAGGCCAAAAATCGTAGAGAGGCACACGTTCGTAAACTCATCGTGCTCGTTAAAGTATGAATACACCAATGGGTCCATCTTAGAGCTCCGATCTTCGAAGAATTTAGGTCGGCTGTTCATGAGCATTTGTAAGTTCAATATTTCGTTGGACGAGTGACTGGTGTTCTCGATGCGTACGCGCCACGTCGCTTCATTAGTTGCATCGAAGATGTCAGCCACAGCGGGAAGTTTGAGGGCCATGACAGGCTCCCAGTTGACAGGATATGTGAGAGACGGAAAGGGTGGGCAACCCAGGATGATGGTAGATCCATTTTTGTCCCATCCAACACGTAGATGCCGCAGTAAAATTAACAGAGCATGTGTTGCTAACACTGTACGCCGAATCGTTTCGCACAAGTTCCATCGAAGGAAGTCGCATGGCTTCACATCATTTTCTTGTTGCAAAAATTTCGGCCCTGACTCCCAGGCGCAATTTTGTAAATAAAGGCCAGCTTGAGCTAGAATAGATACCATTGCTTGTAGGACATCGACGGTTTCTGAAATGAGCTTAGGAGACCATCCTCGATCCACTACAGGCCACGACGACTCGGATGATGGATCCGAAGGATTCCATATTTCCTCAAACACACACACCACCGTGTAACACCAAAGCGCCTGAATAATACCGACAAGCTTCCAGGCATCATCGAAATTGGATACTTGCTGTTCCAAGCTCTTAAAACAGGATCTTCCCAGCTCACTGTTGTGGACGTTGTTCATGATACCACGGGCTGTTTCAACAACAGACGCTAGTTCTGCACCGACAAGACGCCACGCCCAATCTTCACTTGTAGGGAGGCGCATGGCCAGGGCAGCCAGTACAGAGCTGGCAACAGCCAGTGGACCCGGCAAGCGTTCCTTCATGGTCATGAGTAGGTTGCGGTGAATAAAGGGAGGCTGTGGCGCACTAGGCTCGCGCAAACACAGGAACGAACAGTAGGCCAGAAATCTCGACATTACAGAAAACGAAAGAGTCGATTTCGGGTCATCCTGTCGCAGTGTATGTGACTCTGGAAAGTGGGCCATCGTGTATTTATGAAACTGCCACTGGGATTCAGTGTTCTGTCTCCACCAGTCAATCGCACTAATTAAAGCAGGTGATGAAGGCTCGATCGACTTTTTCGGATCATCATGCATGTTTTGTTGTTTGTTCTTGGTTCCTTTGATCGAAACCATATGCACGTCTTTTGCTGTGGGCGTCCGGGAAGCATCTGTCGCAGATATGAGACCATTCCATCCCGTACATGGACCCTGCTCATACATAGGTGACGGCACAATGGGCTCATCCAGCCATGAGCTCCAGTCTTGTGTGATGGCTGCTGCGATAAAGTTCCCCGGCGAAAGTGCTGATACCAGGTTGCGACTTGGTGTAATTGGCACTTGAAGCCCCGAAGACATATTCAAATTCGATGTACAAAGCCGAGTGAGTTGGGGCAACCGTTTTGGCGTTGGCCCACTTGGCTCGACCGGCATCGGAACATCCGTATCCAATGCGAGCCTTCCAGCATTTTTGGGCATCATTGACGCTGTATTAGAGGGGACAGCTATTGAAGCGCCTGTCATACTAGGCACGGGTGCTGTCATTTGCGCCAAACCTGATTGTGGTGCTGGGGCAGGCGGCATAGTTGAAATGGAGGAGGCAGAGGATGATTGAAGAAGGCCTGGGTTCGGCGTAGACCAAGGTGCTATTGTCGAAATTTGCGGTTGCGACATTCTGGCATGGGGAAAATTCAAGCTCTCGGTTGAGGATTCTAGCCAATCCATCTTCGTTATACCGGCATCAATCGAGTCGGCGTTGTGATTACCATCACTTTCATCGCCCGATGTATCCATCATCGAGAAGGAAGGGAGATTTTTCGATGACGACGACCATAAGTCGCTGTCGCTCGAGCGACGTTTGTAATCCAAATCCAGTGCATGGTTGGATAGCCGAGGATACAAATAGGGTGCAGCATGCACATCTTGGCTCTGTTCTTCTGTCCAGGGTATTTGGGCCACGGACATACCTCGTTCACGTGCACGTCGTGCGTTTGGATTACCAGTATGTGGTGCATAGACGCAGTTAATTCCGCGGGCTTGGCAGCGGCCACAATGAGGATAGGCCAAGTCGCATCGAGCCTTGCTCTTGGCACATGCATAACAACTTTTTTGGCGATCCACCGAAGGGTTCGCTAATGCTCGGGCCTCCCGAATTTGATGCCTTCGAAGAAGATCCTCTGACTGTGAGCCGGCCTTCTAACGTACCTCGGGCAAATGATTTGTGACAGCGGACACACCGGTAGGAGCCCGATCCATTTCCAGCCACATTTTTTTTTTGCGCATGCCCCTGCATTTCATCATCACCCGATGCCGCGATCTTTTCATGAGCAGAGGCTCCGGCATTATCCATTTTGCCGGAGCAGTCTGTGACTGAACCAGACCTAGGAGATCCGTGACTCTATTAAGTGCCGGTTTAGCCTCTCGCGACGTCGGAAGTCCATTAACCTTTCGGCCGAGATGCGCCAAGGATCTGCACGGACATGCGTAACATCCCAGGTCTGGTCTACACGCGATGGTTGAATGGGTCACGTTGTTAAGCGATGTGCGTTGTACTCTATCTCACCTCAGGACGGTTATCGCTTTGTGATTAATCGCCAATGGGCCATGTTAAGTGGCACGATTCAAACGATGCTTTCTGTGGAAGAGGGCGGTTTCTCAGAGGCCCAGAGTGGTGTTTGTCATTTGCAGATACGGTGTGTACAGAGGCGCCTGACTTTAGGGGCCAAGTACTTGAAAAGGTGGTCGAATACCTCCAGTGGCATGCACGCAACCAGGACCGTTCCGAATTTTCTATCAAAGAATTTGAGCGCAAGATACCTCCTGAGCTGGCACTCGAACTGTACGTCGACCCTATAATGAGCGGCTGACATGCAGCTTGATGGCGGCCGACTTTCTGGAAGGTATGCCTGCTCTCTTCTCATCACACAGTGTAAGACAAACATAGTGTACATTAGGTATCTATTCTAGCCCAAGGGCTGCTGCCTGTTATAGGCGTGCATTTCTCGGTTTGGTTGGGGGTTGTGCGATTCTGCGGGGAGCGGTCCGCATTGACCACACTAAATGGCCGTCTTTTGGGTGTAAATTCGCCTGGATTGTGCCTATTCCATGGGCTGGATGACGAATCTTTGGATGTAGCTGCCCGTTCATAACGCGGTGATTCGGCCGCGGCTCGGGGTCGCACAACACGTTTTGCACTTCCGATCGATGCCGACGAGCGCACAAGTGCACGAGATCCTAGTCGCATGCCTTGCATATCCATGTTGGCTGTATTGATACCTTGGCGCTGCGCCGAGCGCAAGCGTGCCTGCTCCCGGGCTATTGCTAAGCGATATGCCACACCGTCGCTGGGGTTCGAACCACGCGATGGCAAAGGTGGCACCCCGGTCTCCTGGAATGGATCCGCCCATGGCATGGGATCGATATTGGTACGCGAATTAGCAATTCCAGACCGGGGACCGCGTACCGCCTCCTGTGGTGAGGATCGTTCGATATTTTCTTTCTCTTGTTCTCGGATAGTGCCACCTTTGGGCACAGATGGTGGCCTCACCAAAGGAATTCGCTCCTGTAACGGGTTTGAAGCTGTCGTCCCGTTGTCAACAATATGCTTAACACGCTTTCGCATGCCCGTCGTGTCCGTTGTAGTGGCCGAGGAGCTTTCGGTTACAGCCACGTCGCGTTTGGCGGGCGAGACGGTCGCCAGGTATCGTTGAGCTGTTGCTGAAAGTGTATCTCGAAAACTGAATGAGCACAAGGAGACGTACCTTTCGCAACGAGCAGGCCACAAGGCTGCATACTGGGCATAGACTTGCCGGCCCAACGCGCGAACTTGGGGATTGGCATCGGTAGCGAGGATCTGTACGGCACGCTCGATATCCGCGACGCGCCTTGCAAGGTCGTCACCCTCACAAACCTCCAGCAGGATAACTAAAGAGCTAGCGGCTGAGGACCGCAATGTCGCGGCCTTTTCTTGCATGGCATGCAGCAGGTAGGGCACGATCTGAGGCAGGCGACAATGCCGACAAATTAGATGCAAGCTCCTCTCCGCTCTACGCAAGGTCACTTTGTTGGTGCGTCCACAAATCTGTAGCAAGGGCGGCACGAAAGTAGACACAAGCGGCGCAAACCTTTCGCCAAGGCGGGGTGCCATGGAGTTTAGCACATCACTGGCTGTGCCTGCTAGGCGCGTGCGCTCGGAAAGAAGCTACTGGTGAGGCTGCCAAACATACCGATCGAACAATACAAGGAGAAAGGTCGCGAACGTGCGCGACATACGTGGGGACCTTGCTCGCACCCTCTTTGGTGTATGCCTGGAGCTGTGACAGGGCACGCTCAATACGGTCCCATGTTTCTTCTGTCTCAGGCATATTCATCGCAGGCACCAAGGATGTCAAGGCATGTTCCAGATCACCCTCAGAGGCGATTAGGCCCATGGTCGGCGCAGATATGTACGGGGCGTGCGAAGCCAAGCTTTTTGGCGCGCCCGCGCCCAAACAACACTGTTGCGACGTGTCTATTCACGTGACTAAAAGACGAAGGGGAACATGATCTTGCGCTGGCGAGGGTACTGCTCGGCAAACTCCTTGCGATAGTTCTTGTGCTTCTTAATGGCCCACAAAGTCATCTGAACCGTAGAGACGACAAGGAAGATGAGTGCACTAAGAGAGAGAGTCATGAGAGTAATAGCGAGCCAAGCGAGCGACTCGAAGAAGTAGTTGGGGCAGCTCACGAGCTCGAACAGTGCGCCGCGGGGGATTTGGCGGATGCGCGTGCCCTTAGGACGCAAGTTCATCAAAATAAGGTGTGACTGGAGGTTTCCCAGCTCTGCAATGACCCACAGAAGAAGGCAGGCTCCAAGATACACGAGGTTGTCACGGATGGACCCCTGAACAGCCTTTGCACCCAGCGAGGGAGAGTAGACACCACCTGCCAGAAGTACACCAGAGAGCAGCCAGTAGTGGCCCGAGTTCTTCACGATATTGAAGGCTGGCATCGTGGCATTCGAGAAGCGATGCACAAAGACCGACTCAAACTCGCGCTTGGCAAAGTGCAGCATCACGAGCACGAGGACCAACTGTTGCACGAAGGACATGTCAAACTGGTAGCCAAAGTGCGCCCACACGATAGGGGCCAGGCAGTAGATGATGGGGTGGATAAGCAAGGGGCCAGCGTATTCAACAATGAAGACAGTGCGCCAGTTAATCTGTGGCCCAAGATCCTTGACTGTCAGGCGCGCATTGTTCTCGATGCCCAGATCCGTGAGGCGCTTTTCGTCGCCGACTAGAGGCCTCTTCTGTTCGTCTGTGAGACGCTGGCGCACGATGGGAAGCGAAGGCACCAGGTGGGCAATGCCATTCTTTAGCATACCCAGCGTGGCATCATCCGGCATGTTCATCTCCAGGGGGAAGTAGGCCCCCTTGATCTTTCCGCGGTTTTCCACGAATAGTTGCATGGTAGTGAAGCGGGAGGCAAAACGTGCGGTCGCTCCAAGCCGATATCTGCACCTGGGATTTATGTATGCACGGCCCACTCGTTTTTTTCTTCTGTTGTCTGATCGCCATGGCAGACGACCAGGAACGCGCTTTTCTTGAATGGTTCACCTCCAATGGTGGCTGGATTGACTCCCGACTCTCGCTGAAAAAGATTCCTGGCATGGGCCGTGGACTCGTGGCACTGAATTCGATCTCTGAGAATGACCGTCTATTTACTATTCCTCGCTCCATGCTGATGAACCTCGGTACGAGTGGTCTACAGGCAGCGTGCGAGGCCATCGAGAAGGAGAAAGCACCACGCGAAGGACTTTCTTGGAAGGATATTTCTGATCGTGGCTGGTGTGCGCTCATTCTGATGCTCATGTGGGAGCATTGGCGCGCGTCCACGCAAGGTGAGCCGATGGGCATGGCTTGGGGTCCCTACTTCGGTATCATGCCGTCGGAGTTTTCTACACCCATGTTCTGGACTCCAGAGCAACTCAAAATGCTTCAAGGCACTGATATTCAAGATAAGATTGCGCGTGCCGAGGCAGAAGAGGACTATCATACTTACGTGCGTCCTTACATTGAGCAGTACCCGCATGTCTTTGTGGGTCATGTCTCCGACGCCCACGCAGTGATCGAGCAGTATTACCATATGGACATGTACCATCGCATGGGCTCGTCGATCCTGAGCCGCAGCTTCCATGTGAAGCGCGACCTCAGCCATGCTGAGCCCGACGAAGCGGATATTTCGTCGGCCCCTGCCGAGGTCGCCGTGGAGCGTGCGATGCCTCGTGGCGACGAGGGCGATGAAGTAGACCACGAAGAGTCAGCCGAAATTGACGTGGATGAGGATGATGAAAATGACGATGAGGAGAAGGACGAAGACGTACAGGACATCTCGATGGTGCCGATGGCGGATATGCTCAATGCCAAGTTTGGTTCGGAAAATGTACGTGGATGCCGCTGACGCAGACACGCTGCTTCTACAAGCGTGAAGCTCTTGAAATGCGATGCACCAAGCCGATTCAGGTCGGCGAGCAATTGCTCAACACTTACGGTAACCCACCCAACAGCGACCTGCTGCGCCGCTACGGCTTTGTCGATGAGCCCAACCGAGGTGATCTGGGTACGTTGCTATACCTGACCCCAGTCGAGTTGCCTGCAACGACCGTGCTGGAGTCCGCGGTGGCCAAGCTAGTGCAAATCACTGGTGCGCCTCAAGACTCGATCGCAGCCCATCTGGATCGGCGATTTGAATGGGCCTGCACGGAACTAGGCATGGAAGAGGTGTTCTTGATTTCTCGTCTCAGTAGGCCTACGCCGTCTGTCCCTTTTGGCTCGACACTGGACTTGCAGCCTGGTAAGCTGTCGTCGTCGCAGAAGCGCATCTTGAGTCGTGCAGCGGGCGAAGTTCCCGATGAGCTCGTTGGATTTGCACGTCTGCTGTGTGTATCACAATCCGGTTTTGAGCGCGCGCAGAAGAAGGACGCCCTGCCTTCAGCTCGTCTCGATGCCGTCGAGGCACTGGACGAGAGCTGGCCCGGCTCACCGCCTGCCGGTGCAGCGCTGGCCGTGGCCTCAGTGTTGGCCGACGCTGTGCAGCGCCGCGCATCGGCATATCCCACTTCGTGGTCCGAAACGGCCTCGCAGCTCAGTGCTTGTGCGCCATCCACAGAGGACCCGTACCGCATGGCACTCGTCGTCCGAGCCGGTGACCAGGTGATCCTCGATGAACACCACAGGCTATTCACTCTTCTCTTGGCGCATGCTCGTGCAGAGGCAGCGCCATTGACCACCAAGAGCTCTGTAAAAAAGGCACGCAAGTAGTCATACATTCGTATAGTACATAGGGTAGCTGGTATATTATCATACAGATGCAGTCGCCAAGCTCGCAGTATGATTGCATTCCATCGACGTAGGTTTGGCATCAGCTTGCTTGGCTGGCCCTACACCCGTGTCCAGTGCAATAGGGCGGGGTTCTGCGGCCATAGGCTCGTCCCCTTTGCCTCCTTGTCGCACTTGCACAGGGAGAGAGACGTGGCTAGATAGCGGGTTCCCCGGGAGGGCCGAGGTTTTAATGGGGGTCGGTACTGTCTTACACACCGTGTTTGACATGGACCGCTCACAGTGGTGACGGCGAAGTGCATCACGACGAACAAAACCACGGCCACAATGCTCACACCGGAACTTTTTGCCTGGTGCCCCAAGGCCCAGGCTTGCAAGGCCGCCTGTCTCTTGTCCTTCGCCCACCTCTGTCGTATCACCGTGGACTCCGGGTTCGGGCTCCCACTCATGCACACTTGCCACATGACGCTGAAGGTCATGCTTCCGAGAGAATGAGCGGCCGCCCTCGGCGCGACATGAGCGATACGGGCAGGGAAAAGGTTTGGCACGCGATGGGTCCGGGTCGTGGGTGGAAAGATGGGTATTAAGGTTGTAGGCTCTGGCAAACGCACGGGAGCATTTGGGGCACTGGAAGCGCTTCTGCATCGTCTCCACTGTTTCGGGGAGTTTGGTATCGCCAATTTTTCCCCGCTTAGTCTGCTTGATATCCACGCCCACCTTGCGCTTCGCCGAAGATCCAGATGAATTGTCTGCCAAAGCCTGCGCTGCAGTGGCAGCATTGAGCAGCGGCGCTTCGGAAGTAGAGTGGCTGGGCGCCGTCATGCCCAAAGCTTCGTGATGTCGCAACGCAGCTGACTGAGCCAAATGATGATGCGCATTCAGCTTTCTCACGGCGTCTTCGATGACTTGTCGCTGCTTCAGCTCGTCGTCCAAGAGCGGAGTATTGGCCAACATACGGGGTAAGCTAGAGTCCCCTATTACAGCTGGTGTTTCTCCCTGTATGGGCGGCGTTGAAACAGCCAAGCCATCCATGATCACGGGTGTTGACACGCGATTCAAGCTTGGACCGTCTGCAACGTTCGGCGTGCTGGGCGCCACAGAAGGGGGAGAAGAGTGAGGATTTCCAACCAACTGTCCATCTGCGGGGGCCTTAGAGTCCTTGAAAGCCGTGTGTCGAAGCATATACAGGTACGCGTTCGAGGACGAAGGCGCAAAAGAGACCATACCAGAGGACGGCAATGGTCCTGAAGTGGGGCTGACTGATCCGCCATGACTCTTGGACTGATATGCTGCGGGTTCCTTGTACTGAGTCGCAGCAGCTTCTGATGCTGCCGATGCAATCGTGTCCAGATGAATATTGTGGTCAAACGACGTGCAGGAGGGAGCAAAGAGGGACGACGCTGGCGATGTCAGCGAGGGTGGCGCCACTGGGCTCGATATCTCCAATGCTTTGGCAGGGGTGGGCATCTCGGTGGACGGCGATACCTGCGAGGGCATTGGCGCAGAGACGGCGCTGGAGCCACTAGGACAGGGCACGTTCATTGTGGGCACCAGCTTGTCTGACAAGGAAAGCAGCAAGCCCATACCAGGGTGATCGCTGGTATCTTGAAGATGTGCCTCATTTTCGAACTCTTTCAGTGTTGTCCCCATGAAATCCTGGATATACTCATTCTCTGTCGTCACGAGAAATTGGGAGCGTGACGACGGGTCGAATTTAGGTGAGATTGGGCGCGAGCCCATCGCGGAAGGTATGGTCTCGGGAATTTGAGGGACATTAAGAGACATACTCGCTTCCATACATGGCTCCCTATGCACCCATGGAGATGTTTTTCCATTGATAGCAGGGGTAGATACCCTGCCCAGTAGTTGTGGGTTCGACATACAACGAGATAGTCTGTAGGACCGGCGAGTCTGAGAACCTGCCTAAGTTCGTCACACCGCCGCTCGCTTTTGATCCAGTACCGGGACAAGTCTTCTTCCACGGAATGAATCCGGCCCACTGTTGATGCTAGGCACAGCGCTGTGAAAGAGCAACCAACTATCAGAAAAATTGCACCAGTCCTTTTGGTCGACATCTGAATCACGTGCCGACCACCTGCGTCGTGAAGTCCTTGTCACTGTCCAATTCTATCCTAATTCCAAAGCCAGTCGCCCTGAGCACCAGGCACACTTGTGACGGAAGCCGATGGCACATAGGGAGCTGGCCGTGCAGTGAAGTCGGGATCACCCGGCTCTGTGGATGGCGTCGCATCACAATGTTTGAGGTAGAGGCTGTTGCGCGGCCAAACAGCGCCGTAACCACCTTCCTCGCGCTTGCCTCCCCAGACCGTGAGGTTAGCGTTGGTGTAGGCCTCAATGTGCTTGTTAATATAGTCAGCCGTAGGCATATCTTTAGGATCGCAGCCAATGGAAATATTGTCAGGGTCTTGGTACACTCGGATCCAATCAACAGCCATTTCGAAAGGGAATCCAGGTGTAAGTCGTTCCCAATCAACGTCACCAAAGTTTTTCGAGGCACCCAAATTAACGATAATATACATGGGTTCCATAGGGTATTGGCGCTGTCCCACATGAGAAATAGAATCGGGAATGATTGCTTCAGGGTACAGTTCCCACGCTGGCTTGCCGGCACTGGTCCACGCGACATAGCCATTAGGGCCGCCCTGGTACTCCATTGAGTAGTTGGCGAAATTGGTCGGCGAATCCGTATCTTGACTGTTCGCCACGTGTTGAACGGCATCTTGGTCACCCAAATGAACAGCACTCAGAGACTGTTGCGTAATTTCACCATTGTATAAGTTAATGGTGTTAACGTTCTCTTTGAAATCAAAAATGTGATAAGCCGGTCCTGTGCGGTTATCGTGCGTAATATTGTACTGCCAGTTATAAGGAGCCATCTGGCAAGATTGAGACAAAGAGATACCGTTCTGGCCTGCTTGCACCTCGAACAAGTCAATTTCAGGTGCAGCACGACCCACATATTGATTTTTCTTGTCGTCCCAAGGACCCGGGTGATCATCACCTTTGCACGTGCAACGCGAAAGTTTCTGACCGGGAAGGAATGAGAGCGCGCGTGTGTTGTGCTTCTTATTGAACATTGTGGCACCACCTAACTGTGTGGTGCCATTGGGCCATCCAGTGGGGTTCTGCGGTGTGAAGAGAGTCTGATTTTTCACGGTACCCACATCGCATACATCATAAGAGTAAGGCCAGGTACCCTGTGTAGTAGCACCATAGCCAGCCCGACCTAGGTTGCCCATTGTCCAAATGGCTGGCCAAAGACCATTCACATTTCTGAAGCCAGGCATTTGTACACGGGCCATAATTAAGCCACCACGGTAGCAAAACTTGTTCCAAGACTGAAGCATACCACCGCGGAAGTTCAAATTATGCTCGGGGTGTTGCTCAAGACGCACACGCAGCGACCCATTGGCCGTGTAGACAGCGGCAGGATCGTACCACTCATAGTTGGCTGTCGCCCAATAGTGCAAGTCCACAGCCTCCCAGAAAGGGTCCTCACCAGGGTAGAAGCTACGCCCTGGGGTATTGAATTCGTCGGAGAAGACGAGCTTGAGTTTCTTGCCTTTCGTCTTAGAATACGTGCTTTCCACCTCGTACGCTGATGCGGGGGTATCGGGGTCAATAAACATGCTGGCATCGCGTCCAAAAGTATTTGAGAGCTGCGTCGAGTTCGCACGTTGCACGGGAAATTTAGGTGGGTAGTTAGAACCTCGGCCCAAGACTTTGTCAAGAAGGTCTTTGCGGTCATTGTTGTCAGAATCCTCTGTGTAGTGGTGCAACACGGGATAGCCCACGAACAACATCAACAAGGCCAAGCAGAGGATGATAAGTGTACCAACATTGAGGATAGCACGCATAGGCTCGAATGACCCCTTCAAAGGTTTAGCTGGGTCGTGAAGATCATCATCCACATTGTGTCCCTTAACACCTTCCATCCACTCGTAAGGTGCAGACTCTGTCTTTTGGCCATCCATGGGCTGGAAATGCTCATGGTACGTTGTAGAAGGCGAAGCAGTGGATGGCATCTGCGAATGACCTGTAGCAGACGGAGCTTCCAGATGGGTATGCGCAGAAGGCGCACTTGGTATGGGCGTGCTTGCTGTCTGAGCAGGCTGAGGAGCATCCGGGTAATTTTGGCCGGACGAAGCATCCACCCAGCCATTTTGTGATGGGGCGATAGGCACCGACACATACGATGACGGAGATGGACCCATCGACATTGTAGCGACGCTGAATGACCAATGGGTCTTAGGCTGAAAGCAATCTTGAGGATGGCGGCTCCCTTTGTCTGGGAATGTATGGCAGCTTGAAATTACGAAAATACCGCACGAGGCAGTGCGCGTATAGGCTCGTTCACACAATGGATGTAGGGTAAGGAATGGATCAGCTTACAAATCACAAAACATTCTTCATCAGGGGAGGCATGCATACGTCTAATACCATGCATACACTTTTCTGTGCCATCTTGACAATGCAACGACACTATGCAGGGACATCTCCGATCGTCATGCTGATAACGTTGGCAAGTAGTTCGTACTACATAAGTGATTGAAAAGGTGAATTTTGACAGAGAATGCACGTTATCCACACTATATGTCACCCCAGATCCAATCCCCCTCAGCGCCAGGAGTTTTCGTAACCATTTCAGATGGAATAATAGGAGCCGGTTTAGATGACCAGCTTGGATCACCTGGGTTCCTGGATCTTGTAGATTCATCGCATCCTTTGATATACATACTGTTGAGTGGCCAAAAAGCCCCATATCCACCGTCCTCACGGGATCCGCCCCAAGTCGTAAGGTTAGGATTCGTGTATGCTTCGATATGTCGGTTGATATAATCGGCCGTGGGCATATCCTTAGGATCACAGGTAATAACTGCTTCCTCATCATCAGGGTCTTGATATACACGCACCCAGTCCACAGCCATTTCGTAGGGGAAATTGTGCGCCAATATGTCCCACTTTATATCGCCAAAGTTCTTCGAAATACCCAAGTTCATCAGGATATACATAGGCTCCATAGGGAATTGACGTTGCCCAACCTTGGAGAGTGGATCAGGCCCAAGGGCTGTGCCGTACACTTCCCATGCTGGTTTACCCGCACTCGTCCACGCGACATAGCCATCCGGTCCTCCTTTGAACTCGGCAGAATAGGTGGCAAAGTTTCCCTTTCCTTGGTTGGTAGTGTCTGTGTCATTTGCGACATATTGTATCGCACGTTGGCTGGCCAGATTGATACCACTTAAAGATTGCTGGGTGATCTCGCCATTATACAAGTTGATATGACTCAAGTTTTCATCCCAATCATAGAAGTTGTATGCTTTGGTTTGGTTCGAATGTGTTATATTGTACTGCCAGTTGTAAGGGGCGATTTGGAATGATTGAGATACTTGAAGCAGCTGTTTATTATTGATTCCAGCAACCTGGGCTTCAAACACGTCAATTTCAGGAGCTGCCCGACCAACAAATTGCTGTTTTTTATCATCCCACGGTCCCGGGTGGTCTTCCCTCGCACAGGTACAGCGCGAAAGTTTCTGACCTGGTAAAAATGAAATGGAGCGAGTCTTATGTTGTTGATTAAACATAGTCGCACCACCCAATGTAGTGGCTTGAGGAGGGKAGCCGTTAGGGTGATCATCATTGAACTGCGTTTGGTTCATCAATGTGCCAAGGTCACATTGGTCATAGGAATAAGGCCATGTTCCTTGCAGTGAGGCACCATAGCCAGCACGTCCCAGGTTTCCCATCATCCATATGGCAGGCCATAAGCCAGCAACATCCGCGAAGCCTGGTAATTGAACCGAAACAATCAAGATACCGTTGCGGAAACAGAACTTGTTCCAAGACTGAACCATGGCACCACGGAAATTCACGTTGTGCTCTGGATGCCTATCGAGGCGAAGCCGAAGTGACCCATCGCGAGTATAAGCAGCAGCAGGATCATACCACTCAAAGTTATTGGTTCCCCAATAGTGTAAATCCACAGCCTCCCAGAAAGGATCTTCACCAGGATAAAAGCTACGCCCCGGTGTGTTGAATTCGTCCGAGAAAACAAGTTTGAACTTCTTGCCCTTGTTCTTTGAGAACGTACTCTCAATTTCGTACTCCGAGGGAGGGGTATCAGGATCGATGAACATCCGTTGCTTATCACCGAATTGGCTGGTATGATTCACCCGAGCAACTGGAAACCCGGACGGGTAACTGGAATTCAGAGGCATGATTTGATGTAACGCAGCATCACGGTCGTCTACCTGCTTGTCGACAGTGTATTGATGAAGGATAGGATAACCGGCAAAGAGCATGAGGATGGAAAGTATCAAAATCACAATGGTGCCAACATTGAACAAAGCACGCCACGGTTTGTGTGATCTGTTAGATATACCCACCGTGGGGTCATGCAAGTGGTCATCCGCCTCCTTGAAATCTACCATGGTCATCCACGGGTACGGATTCTCATGAGCAATTTCCGAATTATCACTCATGTCATCGCGGTATACGTTCCTTTCGTACAAGGAATTGCTGCTAAAGGCATCAGGCATACGCATGCTGGATTGCGACTCTTTGGAAGACAAAACGGGATAGCTTGGGGCGTGGATAAGACCTTCGGAAGTGGGATGACTTTCAGCAGATGTCAGGTATTCGATATTCCTATCGTGAATGGGATTCACCTTGCTAGCATCGGTGACATCTGCGTCATTGAAAGATGCATGGACGCTACCAGCACGCGAAAGCATCTGTTCAGAATCAAGGGTAGGAAAAGTGCCGTGACGAGGCTCTCCTTCCACAGCCACCTGAAGAGGCGATGTGGGTAAGCCCATGTAGTCTAACGGTGGACGTGTCCCACTCATCGTGGTCTGGACGACACCGTGGCCCTCCATTAAATCATATACTTGTCAGGGTGACCACATCCATTGTGGTTGGTAACCACCTTGCAGGGCAAACTGCGTGATTCCCAACCAGAGATAGGAAAATGCTCCAATGACTACATGCACTGCCCCCCGCAACGTATCTGCTGACTAAATTTCGGAAATTTGACTTATGAGCGAGTCGATTTGCCTCGTGGTGGCTTCCCACTGGCCGGCACAGGTGCATTTTTGCGCTTCTTGGATGCCGCGTCCTGGCGCGGTTGAATGCTGGGGGGCGCGTCAGTACGGGGAGGGGGGCTGAACGTACGTAAAGAAGCCATCCAGTCGGCCTTGTTGTTTCTGGCCGACAGCCCTGCTCAATTTTTCACAGCCACGGCGAACTCGGTCCTCACTAACGTCAGCGATATAGACTGCTTACCTAAATCCTTTGTCTGTGCAGAGGAACTGTACGAGCTCATCTGTCTTGGGATGCTCCCACTTGAGCTGGCGTAAGAGGCATAGGTAGTCATACGCACCTGCACGGTGGCACCATCTTGGACTTGAGGAGTTTGGAAGAGTTCGCGGGCCTCTTGGTAGGGCCAAAATTCCGGCACTTGGACTCCGCCACGCTTTTTTGGTGGCACTGCGCTCGACTCATCAGCCTGTGTATCAGGTTCATGACCGTCCTCTTTTTTTGGGGCTTCGCCCGACTGTAACACTTCGAGGACCCGGTCTAAGCACTTGTACTCACGAATTAGTTTGAGTGCCTTTTTGGGGCCGACGCCCTTGATGGGATCCAGGTAGTCGCAGCCAAGTAGCATACAAAGTTCGATAAACTGCTGCATGGGCATGTCTAATTCTTCCAGGGCCTTAGCAAGGTTTATTTCTGTCACAGGAAGCTTTTTCTGTTCACTGGCGGTGAGGTTTTTCAGCAGGACGGGGGTACCAAACGTTAATGTATCCATATCTTCGGAGCCTGCTGCGTATACCTCCCATGTGAGTATGCAACACGTACTTTTCCTGCTCGTGCAAGTTCAGCACATTGCGCCTCGGCTTCGCAAGGGGCCTTCCATTAGTTACTATAGTACTCACCACGATCCATGGGATTCCCATGAGGGTCAGCAGGCGCTGGACCTCAACATTATGTTCGCGGGTCGGTCGCACCTGGCGACGGGCCAACTGATCGAGTTTTTCGGCATCGGCTGGAGTCAGCAGCGGGAAGACGCACCAATATCTTTTTGTTCCTCTTCCTGCTCACGAGCCTCTTCTCGGCGACCAAAACGCTTGACGAGCTGCGCCTATTAGTGGAGAGTACGTACCACTTCTTTTTTCAGGTCCGGTGGCCTTCCATCGAACACATAGACAGGCTTGATACCATAATCGATCATCCTAAGTGTGCGGTAAAAAAATCCTAATAGATGACTCGTTACCTCGCCTGAATCGGACATCATCTGCTGCCCATCAGCTTGACGGACAGCGATAAGAAATTGGTACAAGCTCATGGAAGCATCAATGGCCACCTTGCGACCGAACAGGGTTTTGATATCAAGTTGCTTGATACATGAAGGTGCTTCATCAGATAAAAGCGACGTGAGACCTCGTGAATGAGTGATGTAGAGGCGTACCTTTGATTCCCATGGTGCCTTGGCGGAACGCGACGCGAGCTACGCGTGAAGAGCGTGTAAGTGGAGGCTGCACGTGCCATCTGGCTGGGGAAGCGCGAGGTTCTCGCTGTACGGCCACACGGCGTGCCAGGACGGCACGGCGGGAATGGACGAGGACGGTGCTGACGAAAGCTTTGACGATCCTTGGTGGGATGATCTGGCTTTTGATAATGAAACCGAGTTGCAGCTCCAAGTCGCCGAGCAGAAAGGTCAGCCCTCACCGGCTGCGACGCCACAAGACGTACCGCTCCACGCGCTACAGGCGCAGATCCAGGAGGTACGACAATTGATACATTGACAACAGCTTCGCACACTACAGAAGCATCAGCAGGATCTTATTTCCACGCTTACCAGGAAAAATCAGCAGCAGCATGGCGAAATTGCCGTTGTTCGAGCGAACTGGAACCGTGTGCAGCAGCAGAACCTAGCCCTGCAGCACCGCCAGAGTGACCTCGAGAAAGAGTACCGCACCAAGCTCGAGTCGATCCAGCTAGACAATCGGAGACAGATGGAGCGGCTAGAAACGGCTGCGGCCTTCCGTGTACGTGCGTTTGCTAACACCAGCGCATTGAACAAGATACCCATCGCGTTGCCTGGCCATCGACTGTGCGGCGGCGTATGCCCGTCATGCTGGATCACATCAAAAAGACCCCTGGGAAGGATGCGCTTGCCACACCTGCCGCGCATGCATCCATGCGTTCCCCGTCGCAAGGCTCGCCCCTGACACTGCAGCGCAGCAAGCGCCCACGACTGACGCAGGAGACTGTGCTTCCCGCACTACGAACCGCAACAAAGCGCGAGTTCCCTCACTTTGACAATTCATTCCTGCCTCCGTCGCCATCTCCCGAGAATGTGCCACCTGTACCTGCAGCGCCGCCATCGCCGTTACGTCTGCGTCGTCGGCCGTCCGATGCATCTCTATCGACGCCTTCTCCTGAGCCCATACCACCGACGATACCTGAAAAGGCGGTGGATCCATGTACCTATGTGCTTGTGAGTGTATTTGTACGCCAAGCTCGTTGGCTCACGCATGTCCTGTGCCATCCATGCGAGGCTCACGAGAACAGTGGTCTAAGTCCAGGAGAGGCGCCACCTGCGTCGGTGCTGCTGCACATGCTCGTGCTCGTGCTTCCTGAGCATGTGACTGCGTCACTCCGCGAGCGGTGGCGACATGCGACAGAGCAGTTATGGCAATGTGTTCTGCGTGGTATGTCGTACGTTGCGTTCCAATCAGAGTGTGGCGGCATGGCCCAGTTCATGTTGAACACAATGCCTTACCTTGGCACGGATCCCTCGCGCTCCCAGTTGACCAATGCGGTGGGCCGTGTATGGGTGGCACAGGCGGACCGGCTCTATGGCATTGTGGCCGGCGCAATCCGGACCATGTTGGACATTCTCTTGTCAGTTGCATGGCCCTCGTGCCTGTGTGAGCTATTGGGGTGGGTGGCCGCTCTGAGCGTAGCGCACCCCGACTTTGTTCCCTACCATCTAAAGAGCCTGCCCCTGCTATACTGGGACGAGGCTCCCGATGCGCCGACCCGCGCAGGATCCCGGACACCGTCGTCGTCGCAAGCGTCGCCATCGACCCCCCGAGCGGCGATGCACATGACACTGATGCCCATGCTCGTTGAGTGCGTGCGCCTCACAACGTGCACTGCGCCAGCGAGCGAGGCAATTCTGTCAAAGGCCGAGCAGCACGCGCTGCGCCTGAATGTGGTGCGTGTATGCCATATGGTCGCGTGGACACAGGCGCCGTATGGATTGCAAGAGTATGTATGGGGCACTTATACAGCTTGCAACCGTTCCTGAAGACGCCTGGCGTACTCCTACTCCTCCTGAGCAAGCCAGATCCCAGCGCTGAGGTGCTCGTGGAGACGATCCGCCTTCTCGTGCTCATCGCGGGAGACCCGCTAGCGCTGCACCTGTGCCTTTCGTCGCAATGGGAGCCAGCGTGGCGGCAGGAGATCAACCCGCGCCTCTCCCAGTCGCGCTTCCCTCTGGTTGATGTACTCGCGAAACACCTGGTCGATCGGCGCAACGATACTTCCTCCCTGGTGAGCCACCAGGTGCACTTGTCGATCCTCACGTTTTTCATCCATGCAATGCGCTGGGCCGATGCGTCGGTAGTGCTGGCAGACTCGACGACGTTGCTGCCTGCGCTGATCCAGGTACTCAGCTGGGATGTGCAGATCCTGTGGAATAACGAGCCGGTTGTGCCCTCGCCCGACCTCCTGGCCGCTGAGCAGTACGTGTGTGTGACTGATGCAGTGCGCTGGAGCGTGTGTGCCAAAGCACGCAGTGCTTGCATGGCCTCTTCCTGCCGGAAGGCCAGCCGCCACGTCCCCTCGCCGAAAAGCTGCTGGCGCCGCAAGTCCAGAGTGTGTTGCACGGCGTGCGCCATGCATTTGTGGTAGCCATCGCCCGCATCGCCTTTGCGAGTGAACCCGACTGGCTCGTGCTCCCTGGGCTGACCGAGCCGGCGGACGTGGAGCGGCGAAACCGCATGCGTACGCAGCTGGAGAGCGCGTCAGGTGCGCACGCCTACTGACAGCAGCACTGGCCAGTGAGCTGATTGATGTCGTTCTTGCGCCCAATGAGACGGACGAGATCTACGAACTGCTCGCGGACGATGGCGACTAATTACAGCGTAGGGTATACGTTGTCCAACGCGCGGTGTGACCAGGCACGCTGATGCTCGCCGGGCGCAAAGGCACCAGCCGTCTGCGCCCCGTCGCCGGACGAGCGCAACACGTACTTGTAGATGACCAGGCCCTCGAGGCCGACAGGGCCTCGGGCATGTGTACGGCCTGTGCTGATACCGACTTCCGTACCATACCCGAAACGGAAACCATCCGCAAAGCGCGTTGACGCATTGACAAACACGCTCGACGACGAGATCGAGCGAGTGAAGACCTCTGCGGCGCTCGTGCCCGGTGTAGCGGCGCCCTCGTTGAGGGGCTTGCATAGGATCACGTCCGTGTGCCCTGATCCGTGCTGTTGAATGTGCTGCACGGCCTCGTCGACGCTGCCGACAATGCGCACCGCGAGGTCCAAGTCTAGGAACTCTGTGTCGTAGTCCTCGGGTGTCGCAGCACTTACGAGCGTGCGCTCCGCGTCGCTCAGGGCGCCGTCCAGGCAGATGCGCGATTCGTCGTCACAGTGAAGACGCACGCCCGCGGCCAGCAGCGCATGCGCCAGCGTGCGCCACAGACCTGATGTGCAGTGGTGTCGGTGTACGAGAAGCGTCTCGATGGCGTTGCATGCGCTCGGGTAGTCCAGCTTGGCGTCCAGCACCGTGTCGATAGTCAGGCGCTCTGGCGCATCCTCGTGCACGTACGCGGTACACAGGCCATCGGCATGGCCCATTACCGGCATCCGCGCTTCCTGCCGGATCGACTTGACGAGCGCATTTGAGCCACGGGGAATGACCATGTCAATGTAGCGCTCTTCGTGCAGGAGCGCCTGGATCTCGTCGCGTGACTGCACGGACTGGATCAGGTGGCGAGGAAGCTCGCTTTGCTCCAGCGCCGCAGCAATACAACGCGCAAGCACGGCTGCCGAGTGCTTCGATTCCTTACCGCCCTTGAGAATTGCCGCATTGCCCGACTTGATCGCAAGGCTTGCAATGTTCACAATAACCTCGGGGCGTGCCTCAAAAATGCACAGAAGCACACCAATTGGGCATGTCACACGGTACAGGTCCAGCGAGCCCGTCGCCGCGCGCGTACTGGTAGCCGGCTCGCCGTCCGCGAGGCGTGTGGCGCGCGTGCAAACATCCAGTGGCGATGGAAGGCGCGCCACGTCCGACACGCCCTGCAGCATCGACTCCCACTTTCCTGGCTTGCTGAAGAGGTCCAGGCGCGACACGAGCTGTTTTGAGAGCTTCCCGGCCGCCACGAGCTCGTTGGCCTCGGCTACATCGCGCTGATTCGCAGCTTGGATCTCGTCGCGGGCTTGTTCCAGCGTTGTGCGGATGCACTCGAGCACCTTGACACGCGCCGCATCCGCTTGCTCGCTTCCCCTCATCGAGAGAAGCGCCTGCGTCTCATCAAAGGCCTCGTGAGCCTGCCTCGCCACGTCCGTCGCGCTCATCGTCCTAGTCACAGAAGTTGGGGTGTGCACGTGAATATTTGCGTTCGGGCCTCGGTGGACGCGCTGCGTTGGCAATTGCCTCTACTCTCGTTGGCCATGAGCAAGGGTGGAAAACGGTCATCGAAGAAAAGCGCTACCTCCAAGCGCACTGCTGCGTCAAAGAAACTGGCGCAAGAACTCCCACGCCCAAAGCCGTCGCAGGGACGCGCGAGTCTGGAGCTGTTCGGGACCAGCTTCGCTGTGTTGGTGCTGGCGCTTCTGCTGGCCGGGCATGTCTGGAGCGATCCTGCGCGTGACACATCGATGCACGATGTGCGTACAGTGTTGGCTAGCTGGCACGTCGCCGTCCCAGTGTCCGCGCAGACATGGATGGCCTGGAGGCGTGCGATGCATCGCTTCACGTCGGCGTGTTTCTTCCTTTCAGGCGCACGTAATGCCAACGTCTCAAGTGCACTGTGGGAGCGCTTCTCGACGCTTTGGTCGTCCGATCTAAGCAAGTATGAGCGCAGCCCCTACGACGTCTGCTTCGCCGTTTCCTGGGGCATGGTGCTGCTCGTCTTGCGTACGGTGCTGATGCGTGTGTTACTTCTGCCGCTCGCGCAAGTCCTTGTCCCACGACCTAATGGTGAGCAGCGTGACGTGAAGAGTGCCGAACGCTTCCATCGCAAGGTGTACCGTTTCGCTGAGCAAGGCTGGATCCTGATTCTGTACGCTACATCGCTCGTTCTTGTGGTGGTCGTCGCACGCCGGCAGCCGTTCTGGCCCTGGAAGCCTGAGCAACTGTGGCTCGAATACCCGCGCACAACGATGGATGCACTAACCAAGGCAGTGTACCTGTGGGAAGCGTCAAACTACATCCACCAGGTCTTTGTGATCAACCTGGAGGAGCGCCGCTCAGACTTTTGGCAGATGCTCACGCACCATATCGTCACGCTCTTCCTCATCGGTGGCTCGTACGTGTGCTGCTTCCMCCCCGTCGGCATCGTAGTGCTGTTGCTCATGGACCCCGCCGATGTGTGTCTGAGCACAGCCAAGATGCTCAAATACATGGGCTGGCAGACTCTGTGCGATATCATGTTTGGTATCTTTATGCTTGTCTGGGTCATCACGCGTCATATTGCGTACGCATTCGTGTGGTGGACATGCTACAAGGATGCGCCTGCGCTCATCCGTTTCTCGGACCGGCTGGACTTGGTGTGGGGCCATGCCTTGACGCCCATGAGCTACGCCGTCTTCCTGGTCCTCCTCGCGATCCTCCAGGGTATTTTGCTCATTTGGTTCGGCATGATTGTTAATGTGGCTGTGCGTGTCCTCACGCAAAAGGGAGCCATTGATTCGCGCAGTGACGACTCGGACGCGTAACTCATGCAATGTATTTTATAATGGCCAAACCTATTCACAATCGTTAGTGCTACAAGCCCGGCTTGCAGTAGCATGCCACCTAGAACTTTTCATTGGAAGCTCCACTTAACATGCTTGAGACGCCCGTTATCCGTCGAAGCCAGCTTTTTGAAGGCAGCCGGCGAAAAGTCGAGGTCGCCGAACTGGCAGCCCGTGCAGCGGTCGACCACCGTCACTTCCACCGACTTGCCCTCGTAGGAAGCCTTGATCCGACGGCCACAGTACGGGTTCTTGTTGGGGTTGCCATAGTTGGCCTTCTTGTCGTACATCGAGTGCGAGATGGCCACAATCATGTCAGAGGCGCCGCTCGTCTTGCCGCACGAGCCCAGGCCAGGCTCATAGTAGGTACCCTCGCCGGTGTGTTCATTCCGGAGCGGGGCTGGCCACCACCACTTGGACGAGCTAGAGTGGGAACCATCCGACTGCGACGGCTCGGCAGTAGACGTGACGTCAGACTCCGTGCTCGATGGGCTGGGTCCAGACTCCGGTGTCTGGGTGCGCTCATTGCGCACCGAGCGCTTCATACCTTTGTGGACGTTCATGCGGTGCGAGCCATTGCCCATCGTGGCCGTAGCCAGCAAGAGGACCGTGAGCGCAACAAGCAGAAGGACCGTTCGTGAGTGCATTAGATGCTAAGAGGAGTGAGAGAAAGAAAAAGACACTACCCCGCTTTATAGCGTATCCCGCGTATGAACATAGCCTCACGAAGTTCCTCCACTTTTAGGCCCTGCGAGGGGTAAATGAAAGGTGCTTTGGCCCCTGAGCACCCCCTACATAACCACGTGGCATGGACCCTGACTGCCAAGCGTACGATTGACCAGCAATTCATATTTACAAATCAAATCTAACAAAAAGGAGTGGTAGGTACCCTGATCGAGGCGAGGTAGTCTAGACCGCTCCGAAAACAAGAAGTGAAAATGGGACCATGTGGTCGGTCATTTAAGTGAAGAACCAGTGGACGTTCTGGAGCGTGCTCTTGGCAGAGCGGCCTAGACGCTGCACGACCTTCGTGGACAAGCCAATGTCCTTGCATTCCTTGCACACACCACCGTACTTGGCCTTGACAGTCTTGCCACGGTATTCGATCTCCATGGACTTGCCACATAGCGCATCCAATGGGTCATTGCCACCCAAAGTAGGCTCAGAGTCAGAGCTGCCGCCGTCGCTGCCACTGTCAGGGCCCGGGCTTCCCGAGTTACCGTCACCGCCAGAGCCTGAGCCGCTGCCAGAATCGGAGATGCCATCGGGGCTCTGACCGTTGCCAATGCCGCTTCCACCGCTAACGTCAGGACTTTGACCGCTGCCAATGCCCGAACCCGAGTTAGGATCATTGCCAACTTCAGATCTATCCTTGCGAACAGCCTTCGAGTGTTTCGTACGCGACTTGTGCAGACGACGAGCGGCGCTCTTGGACGTCTTTTGTGGCAGGAACACGACCATTTGGTTTTGTCCATCGCCGCTGCCTTGCAGCCACGAGCACAGTTGACCAAAAATGTCGTCGAGACCGCCGCTGCTAGGGTCACCCATGCCCTGGCCTTCACCGGAACCGCTCATACTTCCGTCTTCAGGCGATTCATCGGCGCCGCCATCGCTGCCGCCACCAGGTGAGCCTCCGGCACTGCCGCCGCTGCCACAGTCAGGACCCGAGTCAGAGCCCGAGTCGCCACCTTGAGTGGGGTCCGACCCCGAACCGCCGCCCTCCGTAGGGTCCGAGCCACCGCCTTTGGTCGGGTCCGAGCCCGAGCCGCTTCCATCCGGATTCGAGCCAGAGCCAGAGCCAGAGCCAGAGTCAGAGTCACCGCCCTCGGAACTAGAGCTTGGGCCTGAGCTTGACCCGGCGCCGGGGGTCCAAGTGGGGACGCTGCTCATGAAGAAGTCGGTCGAGTCGGGGCCACTGCTCAAAGTCTTAGAAAGCGACATCGAATTGGACGAGCTGGACGGTCCATTGGTACCTGATTCCGAGGCGCCGCCCGAGTCCGAGCTGCCGGAGCCCGAGTCGTGGTCGCCGCGCTTCCTGTATAAATAGCCATGTGGGGCAGCGTGAGCCCGAGCCAGCGAGCTGCGAACTTCGAGGCCAGCTTGGGTCATCCAGTGGCGTACACCGAGCAGGGAGCGTTTGTTCGAGCTAGCGTCTGGCTCGCCCATCTCAGCTAGGACCAGTCCGAGCGAGAGGGCACTGACAATGGAGGCAAGGAGGACCTTGGAAGCAAACATGATCAACACCGGGGCACAGTGTAGTGAAACGAGCCCCTCGATCCCCCATACTTATGTTCTATAACTCCTGGACCGTGCAGTGCACGGACGCAGACGAGGCGCAGTTCAGAGTGATTTCGTAGGACCGGACGACGTGGTCTGAGCGTGAGGCATGGCCGAAACGTCGCCGCTGACTAAGATGGATGCATTGGCGGCGGCGCATCCCTCGGTGGCAGTCGACGTTCGTGGGAGGACGTAGCGTGAGAAGGCATGTGGAAGGCTGTGGCACAGTCGCGAGTGGGGCGCACAGCCTCTACTCTTTGGCGTTACAAAGGCCCGATCGTAGTCAGCCTTACGGTGACAATGCTGGCGACACAATCTGTGATCAGTGCGCGACAGCAGCGAGCGCAAGAGTATATTGAGCCGGGGACGTACCTCACGTGGCGCCTGTACGATGGCGCCGTCGTGGAGACCAAGCAGCCCGAGTCGCTGCAGAGTCTCCTAGCGCAGGCATCAGCAAAAGAGCCGGCGCCCGTGCTCGAGCTGCGCGAGGCGATCCGTGCGATCCACACGGCCAAGCAGGACACCCGGATCCGCGGCATTGTGGCGAACCTGAGCGGGATCAACCTGCCGTCGATGATTCCACGTACGCCGCTGACCCTCGCGCAGATCGAGGAGCTGATGCATGCGCTCAAAGAGTTCCAGGTGGCCAAGAAGGCGCAGTTCCAGGACGATGCACCGGCGACGGTGGCATGGACCGACACGTTCGACCGGCAGACGTCGTACCTATTGGCGAGCACGTTTGAGCGTGTGTACATGCAGCCGACCGGCACGGTCCCGCTCGTCGGCATGGAGGCACATGTGCCGTTTGTGCGTCGGCTGCTGGCGTGGCTGGGCGTGCGTGTGCACAGCGAGACGCGCAAGGAGCTCAAGTCGATGACGAGCACGTTTGTGCACGACGAGCTGCCCCCTGCGCAGCTGGCGAACTATGCTGAGATGTTGGGTGATATGCAGCGCCACTTTGCGCGGTACTTGGGTCAGAACCGCTTCAAGCGCGATGGCCTCGAGGCTGCGACGGACAGGGCGGCCGCGCTGATGCACGAGGGCCCGTACTCAGCCCGCGAGGCACTTGATGCGGGCCTGATTGATGGTGCTTTGCACTACCACGAGCACAAGAGCCGCCTCGCGTCGGGTCCGCGCAAGTCGCTCGTGCAGTACGCCAAGATCACCAGCAAGGCGTACCAGCCCGATCTCCTCGCGCCCAGGATCGGACTCGTGTACTTGAACGGCGCGATTGACCGCGCCACGCGCCCGCTATCCGCGAGCGACGCCATGCGCGGTCTGTACGAGGCGGCGGAGCAGAACGACATCGACGCGATTGTGCTACGCATCAACTCGGGCGGCGGCGACGTGGTGACCAGCGAGACGCTGTGGGGCGTGCTGCAGGACATTCGCGCGAGGACGCGGCGCCCAGTGGTCGTGTCGTTCGGCTCGATTGGCGCGAGCGGCGCATACTACACGGCTGTGGCCGCCGACGCGATCTTTGCGAACCAGAGCACACTGACGGGCAGCATTGGCGTGGCACTCATGCGCCCGACGGTGACGCAAGGCCTGCTCGACAAATTGCATGTGAATGTACAAAGCCTGTTTACCGGCTCCACGGCGCTGAGCTCGCTGCACGAGCTGGATGCGCAGCAGCTGAAGCGCGTCCAAAAGAACGTCGACCAGACCTACGAGGACTTTTTGCACAAGGTGCAGCAGGGCCGCGGGGTGACCCGCTCCGTGCTCGACCGGCTGGCCGGTGGTCGCGTCATGACAGGCATGCGTGCGTGGATGGAGTGCCTGCCCGAGCAGAGCCACACCAAGTTGCCCCGTGACCATGCGCGTGCGTACGAGACGAGCACGATGGTGGATGCCAGTGGGGTGCCGATCGTTGCCGTGGCGCCGCGCTCCAGCGCCGAGGCGCGTGCCGATACGCGCGATGGCCACGGCCGCGGCCTTATTGACCAGCTCGGTGGCTTGTGGGATGCGGCGCGCTACGCGGCCGCGCTCGCCGAGGCGCGCAAGGAGCCTGAGCAGGCGACAGGTACACGCATGATCCATGAGCCGACGCTCGTACGCTTCCCAGCCGAGGCGCCGCTGTGGAAGCGACTGCAGACACTACTCACCGACTCGGCGCCGAGTAGCCCCGGCGGTCCTGGCGCCGAGGCGCCATGGACGCTGTGGATGCAGTGGGCGCACGCCGCGTACGACGAGTGGCTCGCGACATCCCTGCGTGTGCGCGCCGAGACCGACGCGTACGTCTCTATGTAGCACTACTCAACACGTAGCTGGTGCGGTAGGAACTCGATCGGCACCTCGATTGGCGCGCGCAGCGCAGGCTCTGCGCCGCCACGCCCCTGGTATTCGGCTGGATCGTGTTCCGCAGCGCGCGCCATGGCCGCCGCATGCGCGGTGCCACGGAGCTCGGGGCCGACGAGGCGCCAGAACGCGTGCTCGGCCGCCTCGACGCTCAAGTCGAGCGTCTCGGCGAGGTTCGGCACGGCCTGCATATGCACCGGCTCTTCGTCCACACACAGCGAGGTGCGTGGCTCCTCGTCGCGGGTCACCGGCGCTAGGGTATCAATAAAACCTGCGGACGACGCATCGTACGGGGCCGGCCGCGCATGCGATGCATACAGCTCCACGAGCCAGGGCTCGGACGAGGCGAGCAGCGCGCGGAGGTGCGCGACGGCCGCTTCGAGGCAGGTGCGGGCACTGGTCCCGGGGCCGGTATGCGACGTGACATAGTACACGTATTGCCCTTTGGGGCACGAAAATGTGCCCTCGCCCTGCGCTAGGATCATGGCGGCATGAGGCTGGGCCGGCCCGTCAGGCGGCACGACCAGAAGCGCCGTTTCAGGCGGCAGCTCGCCGTCCTCAAGCGGCATGTGCGTGGCCCAGTCGATGGGCGCGTCGGTGATAAGCAGTGCCATGTGCTCGTAGCCCGGCGCGGATGGCGCCTCTGGCACGAGCGACGGCACAAATGTGCGGGGCGCGGCGATTTGCGCCGCCGTAAACGCCGTGTCGATGCCATCCACGCGCACGGTCCACGCGGCGCCATCGTGCTCGAGTGCTGCGACCGCGTGCCCGAGGATGAACACGCCGCCGTGCACAGCGGACGCGCGGCAGAACCCTTGGGCCAGCTCGCCAGCGCCGCCGTACTGGCCGACGAGGAACGGCGACGGGCCGTACCGCCCGTAGCCACGCAGTGTGCGCCGCGTGCGCTCCATGGCCGTCGAGGCCGGCTCACTTTCGTCCCAGCACAGCGCGACACCATGCATGATCGATGGCACGAGCTGCTCATCGAGCTGCAGTTCGTCGCGCAGGACGGAGGGCATGGGCTTCGGCACGTCACGGTACGCGCCGGGCACGGTCGCCGCCTGGAGGAAGCGCATGAGGCGCCGCTTGTCCGCAAGCGAGATGCGGCCATCACGGAAAATGTCCGATTTGCTGCTCGGCACGCGCGCGAGCTGGCCGTGGGCAACGACGCCAACGCGGCCCAGGAGGCGGAAGGTCGCGTACGACGCCACATTCGAGCGTACGAGCGCCTCCATCATCGGCCCGTACGCCGGCAGGAGCGCTGGCCGCAGCGCAAGCGAGTAGTGCCGATCGAGTGCGCGCTGCGCCTCGCTCAGTGGGCCGCGGGGATAGCGCAGGTCGGCGTGCGCGTCGCGCGCCCAGTCGGCAAGCTCCGAGAGTGTAAGACTAGCCCACTCGCTCCCATAGTACGCGTGTGGGTCCACATGCAGGACGCGCTTGCCCGCGCGGCTGAGCGCCGCGCTCAGCACAGCCTCGGTGAGGCCGGTGCCGAGCACGAGCACGTCATAGTGGTCGTCCATGGTGGAGGACGCGTCATCACGTGGTGGCGGCGATCGCTCTTCCCTTGAATGCGCACGGTGCGTGGGTGGGCCCGGCTCTGGTGTGCAACGACTACGTATCGACTTGGTGTGCAGCGTGTGTCTAGGATGAGTACCATGGCAGAGAAGCCTGCGTTCCCGGTCGCGGGACTGCTGCCGAAGCAGGCGACCAAGGCGGACGCGTTCCTGGCCAAATTCCCGCAGTACGATGGGCGCGGCGTGCGTGTGGCCGTGCTGGACACAGGCGTCGACCCCGCGGCACTCGGCCTCGATGGCCCGAACAAGCTTGTGGACGTGATCGACTGCACGGGTGCCGGCGATGTGCCACTGACCGCCGTCGAGGCGACAGAGGCGGACGGCGGCGCAGCGCTCGCGATCACGTCGCCACACACAGGGCGGCAGCTGCTGCTCTCGCCCAGCTGGCCAAACCCGACGGGCGTGTGGAAGGTCGGCACGAAGCGTGCGTACGACCTGTGGCCGAAGGAGCTCGTAGAGCGCCGAACGAGCGAGCGCCGCCGTGCGTTTGACGTGAGCCACGCGCAGGCGCTGCAGCAGGCTCTGCAGGCGCTTGCGGCCGAGGAGCAGGCACCAGCCGACGACGCGGCGAGCAATGTACAGCGCCGCGACGAGCTCGAGGCGCGTGTCGCCGTGCTCAAAGACATGCACAAGGCATGGAGTGACCCCGGCCCGATCCTCGAGGCAGTCGTCTTCCACGACGGCACGCACTGGCGCGCGGTCGTTGGCGGTGCGGAAGGCGACGTCGTGGATGCCGCACTTGGAGAGCCGGCATCCGTGCGCGCCACTACGCTCGATTTGCGTGCGCAGCCGGCGCTGACCGACTTTCGCATCGAGCGCCAGTGGGCGCGCTTTGGCGAGCGCGACCGGCTGAGCTACACGGTCAACATTTTGAATGACGGCGCACTGCTCTCGCTCGTCACTGTCTCGGGCACGCACGGCACGCACGTCGCAGGCATCATCGGCGCCCGCACCGACGAGGCGGCGACGAACGGTGTGGCGCCCGGCGCCGAGATTGTCAGCCTGCGCATTGGCGATGCGCGCCTCGGCAGCATGGAGCAGGGCCAGGCGCTCCTACGCGCGGCGCAGGCGCTGATCGACACGCGCTGCGACGTGGCGAACATGTCGTATGGCGAGGACGGCGCATTCCTGTGCGAGGACAAGGGCGCGTTTGCGCACGCCCTGCAGCACGTCATCCGCGAGCACGGCGTGTGCTTCGTGAGCTCAGCCGGCAACAACGGGCCCGCCCTCACGACGGTCGGGCAGCCAGGCGGCACCACGTCCGGCGTGCTGAGTGTGGGCGCGTACGTGAACGAGGGCGCGATGCAGCAGGCCGAGTACGCGCTCGTCGAGGCGGGCGTCCCGTCAAGCGTCACCACATGGTGCAGCCGCGGCCCGACGGCCGATGGCGCGGCGGGCGTATCGATCTATGCGCCCGGCGCCGCCATCACGTCCATTTGCCAGTACGCACTGCAGTCGAAGCAGCTGATGAACGGCACGTCGATGAGCAGCCCGAATGCCGCAGGCGCCGTCGCGCTCCTTGTGAGCGCGTGCAAGGCCGAGGGGATCCCCGTGACACCGTTTCGCGTGTTCCGTGCCATCGAGGCGACCGGTGCGGACGTCGGCGACCCCCTCGGCGTGCGCTTCCTCGACGTCGAGCAGGCATGGGCGTACCTCGTCGCGCACCGCGACGATCCGTACGCGGACGCAGAGATGCAGGTACACGTCACGCCTGCCGGCAAGCCGCTCGGCGCTTGCAACCGGCGCGGCGTGTACCTGCGCGGTGTCGAAGAGACGCACCGCACGTCGCAGTACCTCGTCACCGTCCAGCCGCGCTTCCGCGACGGCGAGACGCAGCGCGCGTTTGCGCTCGAGATCCGCGCAGCGCTTCACGCGAGTGCGCCGTGGGTCCGCGTGCCCGAGTTCCTCGTGCTCGGCAGCCAGGGGCGCACGTTCGAGATCCGCGTCGCGGCCGACGAGTTGCCACCCGGCCTGCACAGCGCGCAGATCGTCGGCGTCGATACGGAGCGCCCCGGCACGGCCGTGTTCGCCGTGCCTATCACCGTCGCCAAGCCGGTCGTCCCGACGAGCGCGACGCACAGCTTCCCCTGCCGGCGCCTCGCGTCAGGCGAAATCCAGCGCACGTTTGTGCATGTGCCGGACGGCGCCACGTCCGCCGAGGTACGCGTGCGCAGCCGCGCGCACGAGGCACCCGGCACGAGCGTGCGCTTCTGGCTGCACCTGCTGCAGGTGCTGCCGCAGCGCCGCCTGAGCCAGGTGGAGCACCAGTTTGTGCTCGCGCTGAACGAAAACGAGCCAGTGACAAAGCAGATGGCGGTGCAGCCGGGGCAGACGCTCGAGGTGTGTGCAGCGCAGTTCTGGTCGAACAAGGCAGGCTTTGAGCTGGACATGGAGCTCGAGTTCCATGGCCTGCAGGTGCCGCGCGTGGTTACCGCGCACAGCAGCGCGGGCTGGCACCGCGTCGACGTGGCCAACGTGCTGCGCGTCGAGGAGTGCAAGCCCAAGGCGGCGCTCGAGACGCGCCGTAGGTATGTGCGGCCGACCAAGCACACGGTGCGCCCGCGCCTCGAGGCGCGCGACCAGCAGCCATCGGGGCATGCACTGCTCGAGCTCGTTGCCGAGTACCCCGTCGTGGTGAAGGAGGCGGCGTCGCTGACGTGGCGTGTACCGCTCAGTGGCTACGTGTACGACGCGAGTGTCACGCTGCTCACTCAGTTGCTTGACAAGAGCCATGCGCAGGTCGCGTTCGGCGACGTGTACCCTAAGGCCGTGTCGCTGCGCCCGGGCGAGTATGTGCTGCGTATCCAGGCGCTGCACGAGTCGGCGGCCGTGCTGGAGCGCCTGCAGGACATGCCCGTGGCGCTCGATGAGAAGCTCAAGAAGGAAGTCGCGCTCGACGTGTACGCGGACCATGTCGACCTGCTCGGCGCAGCACCGCCCCGCAAGGAGGGCATAAAGCTGCTCAAGGGCGAGCGCACCGCGGTCGTTCTCGACACGAGCCTCACGGGCGAGTCGTGGCCCGCCGACGCGGCGCCGGGTGACGTGCTGCTCGGCACGCTCGCATTCAGCGCGTACACCAAGGTGCCGCTCAACGTCGTCGTGGGCCCCGCGCCGCCCGCCAAGCCGTCCGAGGGCGGCGCCGCGGAGCCGACGTCGCTGCCCGCGCAGCTCGCGGCGCTTGTGCCCAAGATGCCAGACGCCGACAAGGATGCGTTTGTCGCGCGTCTCGTGGGCGAGTACCCCGACGACCTCTCGGTGCACCTCGCGGCCCTGGACGCGGCCAAGGGCGACGCGAAGCGCACGCTCGAGGCCGCGCAGGGCGTGTGCGGCTGTATCGACGAGGCGGCGCTGCGCCAGTGGTTCGGCGCGCAGCGCCCACCCCCGTCCGAGCAGACGGCCGACGAAAAGAAGCACGCCAAGGAGATGGGGGCGCAGAAAAGGGCACTCGCCAAGGCGCTCACGCGCCAGGCCCAGGCGCACGCCGAGCTCGGCGACCGCGCCGCGAGCGTCGAGGCCACGATGCATGCCCGCCAGTGGGTGGACAGCAGCGATGCAGCCGCCAAGACCGCGTTGACGAACCTGCTCATCGAGTGGCACCGCGAGCACGAGCGGTTCGGCCAGGCACTCCAGGCGGTGCGCCAGCAGCTCGAGCAGCTCGGCCACGGCACACCCGAGACGCTGGCGGACCTCCACCAGGCCCAGGACCTCGAGACGGCGCTCCTCGCGCAGCTGGGGTGGGACGTGTGGCACCACTACGCGCAGCGCTGGATATGGCTGCGCCGCCCCAAGGCACCCGAGCCGTTTTAGTAGCTATGTGCTAGTCTCCTGTAGCGGCGCCGCATGCGTGCCTCGCCCGTCGCCCCAGCGCTGCAGGAACAAGCGGCGGCCGCCACCAATCATACAGGTGTGCGTGTGCAGCGCCGTATCGACCCAGGCCATGGCCTCGTTGGATGCGCCGCGTGCCCATAACACATCTGCGAGGAAGAGAATGCTGCGCATCGCCGCGTCAAAGTGCAGGTCGGGGAGGTGTGACACTCGCCGTGGGCCGTCCGCACAGAGTACCGCGCCGGTGGCCTCGAGACTGCGGCGCGCATACGACATGGCCTTGTCCTCGTCCAGCACACGCGTATGCAGAGCGGCGCGGTACCAGCCATCGACCAAGTCGGGGCGCAGCGCCCCGCGGTCCGGTGCATACGTCGCGTCCATCTCTTGCACAAACGCCACGAGCGACGCAGCCATCTCGCGGTGCGCGTCCTGTGCGTCCGTGCCAGCGGGTGTCCCTTTGAACAGCGCACGGCTGCGCTCCAGCAGCACTGGCCATTCGCGCGCCTGCATCTCATCGCGCCGGCGCAGCATCGCATGCCCATCGCGCTCGTCTATCCCACATAGTGCACAGCCACACTGGAACCCATGCTTCGAGAGCTGCGCCTGCCGCGTATGGTACGGCACCTCGCCCTGCACGTACTGGTGCATGATCTGCGTGCCGCGCCGCAGTGGATGCAGTGCACGCGTGGCCACAAAGTCGCCGAAAAAAACCGACGACACGTTCGGTAGACACGCATGGTTCAGAATCGCAGGCAGCGGATGCGGCATCGTCGAGCGCGACATAGGGTCCTGGCCCCCCGCTGCCGCTGGCACCGCGGCTGGCCCAAACGCATTAAAGCGCAGCACCTGGTTCACGTAGTGCGCGGATACATTCGGCGCGCGCATATGCACCGCGGCCTTCGCGTCAAGGACCGCGCCCGTCTGCAGGGGGTAGGTCGACGATACATACTCGGACGGCGGCGTATCAGGGCCCGCCGTCAGGCCTAGGAACGGCACCGCCAACTCAGGCCGGTCAAGCATCAGGTGCAAGCATTTTGTCGCCGCTAAGACCTGCGTTGTCGTGCTGGTGACCCCCGCGAGCGGATTGCATCGCAATAGCGGCACACCCGCACACCCCGCATCCTGGCCGTAGCTGCTGCCGATGGCACGGCAGAACAGGAGCAGCTCGCCTTCATCCACGTCGCGCGTCAGCACGAGCCCGCGCCCGGCGTTGGGAATATCTGCCACCGCCACCGGGCCCAGGTACTCCGCATAGTCAAACCGCGGCGTCGGGTCCTCCAGTGTGCGCAGGAACATGGTATACAGGGTATCATCAGACGGGCCCTGCGCAGTGAGACGCAGCGCGTCCGCCGCCGCCTCCCGACGCGTTCGCACTGACTCGGCAAGAGACACCAGCGCAGAGGCAGGATCCACCGCCTCAAGCACACGCACGACCTCGGCATAGTCGCGCAGCGCAAAGAGTACATCGGCACGCAGCAGGGCATCTTCCACAGCGGCCAGGCCCGTCGCTCCCTCCCACAGGCCATACTGCTCGGCCGCACACACCTCGCGCCACGCAGCGCCTGCCCGCGCCTGCGCGAGCAGCGTACGCACATTCGCATGCACTTTTGCACGGGGGATCGACGGCACGGCGCGATCCGCCCGGAGTGCCCGTACGAGTGGCCCCTCTTGCCGCCACACCACTCGGTCGTCGCTGGGCGGCTCCATCCACTGCGCCCACGAAACGCCGTGCAGCTCAAGTGCGCCCTGGTCCAATACATGCACATCCGATGGAGTATCGACACGCACGCCCGCTGTGCCTTTTCCGCCCGTAATCGGGCCACCCACACCCATGTAGTGAGTGCTCACATACGGCTCTCGAATCAGCAGCACTGTACCCATCGGAAGCAGGTCATCGAGTGCTTCGTCATGGAGACGCAGGTCCGGGGTAAAGTGTGCTAGACTGATGGGGAGCGCCACGCCAGCCGGGGTCATTCCCACGAACGAGCAGCTGGCGTACAAGCACAGCCGAGATGCCACCTGCACGAGAAGGTAGCGGCCCACATGCCGGTGCGGCACTTGCAGCTCTGCTGCGTCCATGAGCGTCAGCGCCGATATATCTGCCTGCGAGCAGTAAGTGTATTCCGTGTCCATGATTTGGCGCGGCATGTAGAGGCGGCCATGGGTATCTGTGCTCGCACGGCGTTCCTCGTCGCGCCGCCGAATCGCAGCATCCTGGGCCGCCATGAGAGCCTTGGCCGGGACGCGCTTCATGCGCATAGGCTTTGACTGCTTTTCCTTCTCCAAAGACAACGCTTCGCTTTCCTTACGTAGCGCCGAATTGTAGTTTTGTAGCATGGCCTCGGTGGCACCGCCCATCAAGGCCGCATCCATCAGTGTGCCACCATCCTCCTCATCGATGTCCACGCGCGCGGGTACAGCCAGCTGTTGTGCCAGTTGCTTCTCTACACGAGGATCCGCATCAATCAGCGAGACAATCTGCTCGCCATTGGGCACGGCGAGCTCCAAATTGCGCAGCGATCGCAATAGCTCTTCCATGGCAAGAAGATAGCTCGTCTGTCGCGTGAACCTCCACACCACGTGACAGCGACTGAGGGAACGACAGGCACACGAAGAAGTGTACGCCCTCAACATGACACGGCTCTCACGTGATGCATTAGTGGCAAATCATACCGGCGGCATGAGTGCATTGTAGGTTCTTTGGAGTCGAGTCAGACCATACCCTTGGGATCGCGGCCTTGATCACGCCGCACCCTCTCCCAAGACACTGCTACAGTTTCTTGGAAGAAAGCATACATTCTATTCCGAAGTGAGGGTCTCCCGAACAACCCTTCCGCATCGCTCGCCGCAAACGCCACACATCGGCAGTCACTGCCTTTGTCTTCCCTTACTACACATTAAGCCGATTGTTTGACCTGTTTCTTTATTATCCAAGATGAGCGTACAGACAAGCATGAAAGCTTTCTTCTAATTGTGCCGTTACGCTGAATTGGAATCGAGTACACCAGATATTTGATCTGCTGTACACGGAAAGGAAACTATCAACATTGGCTCTATTGCGATTGATCGACTTACTATGCTTTTATCGAACGGGAATATGCATGTTTCATGGATCTGCTTGGGCTCTGAACCGGGCTCTGAGGAGGTACAGGAACAGTTACGCTCCTCTTCCAGCTACTCGACGTTTTCGTCGGCCTCTGACACCTCTTCTGCACTCACACGCACAGATGTATCTCCTCTCTCGCTCAATGGATTGACGAGCAGTAGGGAGACATCGCCCGCAGCCTCAAATGGCTCAGGCAAGATCCGAAGATCGGGTGACACCTTTGAAACGGATGAATGTGAGCACCCACATGGCCCGCCGAGACATGTGGTCAAACGATGTAAAACAGACTCGGAATCTCCTGATAATTTTGCAACGCCCACAAATGCATATGGCCCGAACACGAAGTTTGAACGGCAGCCCCTGAAAAAGTCGGATACATGCCCCTTACTTCGCATGAGTCGCACACGAGTTGTGGAGATCTTGGTCGGTACGTATGCGAAACTGTAACATGAAAGACGCCGCAGTGTCTACCATCTCGTCTATTTGGGGTCGCTTCTCACGAGAAAGCCGCGCACCAGACCAGGTGGGTGCAAACCGGCCCTGTCCGAACAATACATTACCCTTGTCATTGTTCGTACGAGAGATTCTCCGGCGAAGTCGAACCAGTTGTTCGACGCTTCAGGCGGCGCTGTTGTACTGTTCTCGCTGTAAGAATGCCGTCTATGACAGTGTGGATCGCATCACCCAGGCTTCGCCGTCAGAGGTGGTTAGCTGGCTGTCTCAAACGGAGGTGATGACAAGATCGCCTATAAACCTGGACAGCTCGTCTCCTGCGCTCCCTTCGCTTTCGCCGCCATGCGCCGAACTTCTCACGTCGAGTCATTCCACGACCACGGCAGGAGCTCCTCACAGCTCGATGCGTGCCTCATCGCCGCTCTTGTGTGGAAGGCGCATGTTCTTGGCTGCCATTGTGGTGGCGTCCAAGTTCCTCCAAGACCGAACGTACTCCAATCGAACCTGGGCTAAGATTACAGGTTTGCCCCCTCGCGAAATTGAGCAACTCGAGCGAGTCTTTTTGCATACGATTCAGTACAATTTGTACGTCGACGAGGCACAGTGGGCCGCTTGGACTCGGGATCTCTCGCTACAGAGACTTCACACCAGGCTTCCGTGCATGTCGCATGAGTCAGATGGGGCATATGAACAAGCACTGACAAAGTCTTCGGCCATACCCTCTCGTCTCCATCGTGCGACTTCAGAGAATGTACTGGGTCAAGCGTATCAATTTGACTCTTCTCTACGTGAACCTCAGCTTCCCCCTCGGCCTCGTCAAGGATGGGTCCGTCATGGCTCAAGCCTTTGATTCGAGTAATGCAGATGTGGTGTGTTAGTTACGGAGTCAATTCTCGCATTTTCATCACGTTTGTGGTGCATGTATATGTATCCCGTAGTCGTAGGTTTCATCGTAAACCCTTGGGACTAGGACTTGTTGGCAAGCGACGTATCATACCTAGTGGACACTGTTCCGAAAATCGGGCCAATGAGAGCGTTGTATCTATGTGGGGGTTGGGGCGTTCCTACCTGTACGTACGAAAGTTTACACTTGAGGATCGACAACCTACAACGGAAATTCCACGGATAAGATTTACTATTTGAGGTCTCCGTCAGCGTCTAGCATCGAAAGACCTTGGCACCCATGTTGCAAGATGCTGGTTTTAACTTGTACGGCTATGTGCCAAACATGGCAGCAAATATCATCATGTTGGTAGTGTTCGCACTCTCAACGGTCGTCCACACCTGGCAAGTTGTTCGTTATCGCCAATGGTGGCTCCTTCTGCTGCCCGTGGGTACAATGGCAGAAGTTGGTGGTTATATCCCGTATGTATACATCATATTCCAAAATGCTGACAAGCTAGACGACTCAAGGGTCACTACCATCCAACGCTACGTGACCCCTACGTTGCAACGATGTGTTTACTTATTATCACTCCTTGTTTGTTTGCAGCTGTACGTTTTCATGTTTCGATTGACATAACAGGTCCATTTCACTGTCCTAGGTCGCATGTGTACATTATTCCCTCGCAAGTACACATTGGTCCGCCCGGTCTTGGTGATGCCGTTTTTCGTCACGGTGGACGTGGCATCTTTGGTTATTCAGGGCATCGGTGCAGCTAATGCTGGTACAAGTGACAGCGTCGATGACGCCAATTCTGGATCGACTATCGCAGCCGTGGGTGTTGGTGTCCAGCTGGCTGGGTATTTATTGTTCTTCCTCCTGTTCTCTATATTTTATTATCGCATTCGACGTGATCCCCCTCCTGGCCTGGCGCAGATGCACACATTGATGATTGCCACTATGATTTCGAGTGGTTGGATTATTTTGCGTTCTGTCTACCGTCTTATCGAAATGGGGGAAGGATGGGATGGTGTGATTAACAATACGGAATGGTGCTTGTTTGTTTTCGATGCCACTTTTGTGTTCTTTGCTGTGACAGTGTATAATATTGTGCATCCCGGCAAGTATCTACCCAAAAAGTTCTCTTGGAACTACAATCCCGATAAGCATGGTATCTGGTGGCATGATGAGAAAGAAAATGAACTAGAGTCGCCTCCTATTGCCTATCCAGAAAAACCTCTTCTTCCCAAGGAGGAATAGGTCTAATGGAACAAGGCAACAAAGACAATGATACGGTCAGTCTATAGAAATAAGATAATACTGTCAAGCTCTTTCTAGACTTGCATGCAGGCAAACTACATCATCCAACATGAAAAGTAAGGGCCAGCTACCGACGGGATTACTCGTCATCTGTCTCGGCCAGCTTGGGAGCCAGGTAGTATCGCACATGACCATTCTCAAAGGCAAACTCGACCAATAGAGGCACCTTATCTGCCATATGAAGCGTCACTGCAGAAGCGAGTGGCGCAGCCTTGGTAAAGTTGACAAGATATTGCACACTGAACGTGAGTGCCACAGCCTTTTCGAGCTGGATCTCCACGGGGACCACGGCACCGGCAACTGCAGAGCTGCTTCCAGCAGCCGAACTTGCCTTGCGCTTCTTGCTGAGGCGCTCACCATCCTCGTCATCAAGAGGGTCAACTTCGTCATCGTCATCCAGGCGAGCACTCGAGCCCGAACCTTGCTTCAGAGTCATACGAGCATCACCGATCTCGCCTTCCGTAGAGAAGGTAACTCCCTCTTTCGTAATGGTAATTTTCACGCTCTCACCCACATTCGAGAGGTCGCGGCAAATGCGAGCGAACTCGTTGGACGACAGCTTCACCACGGCATCGTACTCCGTGTCCGGAATGCCAAGATGTTCGGTATCAATATCCATGAGCTTCAAGTCAAACTCGCCAATACGGTCCGAGCTTACACCCTCAAACATGAGATGCAGACTGTCTGCATTGTCCGCCTTGCGCATGTTAAGGATATCGTTGTTGTTGGCACTACGAAGCACCTTGGTCAGACTGGTGATAGCCATGCCAATGCTCATGGGGCGGTCACAGCGGTACTCCTCGAATCCATCAGCGCGAAGTTCGACCGCAGATAGCGCCACGTGAGAGCTGTCCATGGCTTGAAGACGCTTTGGTTAGTTTGGGATACATACGATGCCCTCCTCGTTGCAGTCAAAGTTGGCATGTTCGACAAGGTCCTTGATAGCTTTCCATGTTAGATAAATAGATAAGGTATGACATACCATCAAGGACACGCTTAAACTGACTAGTTGGTGAATTTCCTACGTACCACCACAGCTTGTTCAATTTTCGCTTCCAACATTGTAGGGGAGGGAGGCAAGGGGCGCGTTCACTTTACGCGTGGCTACGCGCCGCCGTCTGGCGCGTTCTTTAGTCATTTATGTACACGTGGTATATGGGATCTACGGTGCGGGGCTACCAACGAGCTGCGTTCTGTTTGGACCGAATACGAGAGCGTCGCTTCAGGTGAATCGAGTATGTGTAGACGATAAAAGGGATCACCACGACGCCTGCCACAATACCTCCAAAACCACGGAAGGAGGAGTGCACTCGATATTCATCGATGCTGTCCGGGTCTTCACCTGCTGAAGAATCGTCGGAGGGCACGAGCACATTCATACCGAAGGCACTGCACAAGAGCTGAATACAAAAGATAAAGGTAATGAAAACGGTCACATTCACCAAATAGCTCACCTTCTGCAAGTTGAACTTTTGCTCTGAGACAGATGCGCGTGTCAAGAAGGATGAATGGGTATTGTTGAGCCCTGCCTCTCGATCCTGCAGCTGTGCCAACATGGAGGTGATATGATCTGTAATATCATCAAAGTACAGAGCAATGAACGACTCTTCAGAAGTATCTCGATGTAACTCGACAATTCTTTTGCGGAGACCTCGAATGACATCTGATTTGGGCAAAAGTAGGCGATTGAGACCCATGACGACTTCGCGCACGCGGGTTAAATGCAAGATGAAGAGACTTTGCTGGATTGCATCATACGTGGAGAACGACTTAAGCCGTTCGGCACGTCGCCGAAGGTACTGTATATAGTCCACGTTCGCATTGGGCAAGTTGGTGAGCGACTCGAATACCCTGTTTTCTGCTGCCTTCCGAGCTTTGGTGGATGGCGCCGTGCGAGATCGCCCAAACAGACTGCGAGTTGGTTTGGGGACATCTTCCTGTGGCGTAAATGACTTCAATCCATGCGGTAAGGAATCAATGTAGTCCACTTCGTTTTGCAAGAATGATACATAGGGTGAGAATGAGTCCACAATCGAGTCGTATAAAGAATGTACAATCCAGTCAGCATTATGCGGTATAGGCGTGGCAGTGTTCATTAAGCGATCGCGCACTCGATTCATATGTATGTTCATGTCTTCAAAATGAAAGGTAATTACGCCGTGGTCGAATACGACCATATACATGCTTAGAGAGCCAGCACCAAGACCCTCAAGGCCCTCTTTGGCATCTTCCGACTTGACCATTTCAATCTGCATGCGTCCAGCCATCTGGAGTAAATGATCCGTTGTTTGCTTGTCAGGCTTGCTTGATCGCCCTTGGTGCTCTAGTGACGATGGAGATAGCTGCTCAGCGTCCGCCTGTACTCCCCCCTCGGCCTTAGTGAACCGGAAATAATGTTCATCAAGCGCACGTACCACAACAAAGTAGTACCCAAGTCGCTCGAAAAGTTCGACTTTCTCGCGCTGCTCTTGTTTGAGGATGTCTTCCACGGTAAGGGGGTGAAGTGGAAACTGCAAACTAAGTTGCTGCATCACCTTGTAAGTAGGACAGCGGATATCCAGCCACCAGGGATTGTCGCGGAGCACACGTCGTGAAATGAGACTTGGGGTGAAAGAGGATGGTAAAGGTTCAGGGTCGATTTTGGGTGTGGGGTTGACTGGCGGCACATGTTCAATGTCCAAAGCCGCCTCTGGGAGCATAAGATTGGCCATATCACTGTCTTCTTCCACAATTGTCGGGATGGGGCCCGCGCTCGAGCGATTCGCGTCTGGGTATTTTGCAAGCTGTGAAAATGGCATGGGTGAGTGAGACAGCTCGCCTGACAGTGCCGAACGGAAGAACGGCGTGAGCGGAATGTCCGACATATGGCGACCTGTTTGAGACTCTTGGTCATCCCACGTCGATTCCGTGTCGGGTATTATGTCGGTCTGATTTACGTCCAATGCAGGAGGGGGCAAGGCCAGATCACCCTCGTCCTCCTCCGTGACCAACAGTGCCGGAGAGACATGGGATGCTGCGGGCATGTGAGAGGAGGCAGGCAAGCCCAAGTCGCCAGCATGTCCATCTGACTGGACGAGATACTGAAAATGGTAGTCGAGGTGCTTCCGGACCGCTTTCCAGGATTGCGAGGTAAACACGCCGGGATCTGCGTTGTCCGTCGGAGCAAAGATAGTATATTCCGTGATGCCCCCTGCCAATTGACGAAGACGCCGAGCATTGCGGCGAGCCATACGGCTTGACTTGACCATATGTGTGTCTCCCTTCGAAAGGCGGCGGCGGCGACGCTTTTTTCTGCGCCGCGTGCCGGTGAGTGCACTAAGTTTTGGTGTCCATGAAGGGAAAGCAGAGGAGAGGTTCGGTGTGGCGGAACTATCGCGCCGCGATCGCCCGCTGCGTATAGACATGTGGTCTGTATTGTCAATAGATCGACGACTCGTATTTGTGGATATGACACTGGCGTCATCATCGCTGCTGCTATCCTCGCTCGAGCTTGAGCTCGAGCTCGAACTGTCAGAGCTGTCTCCAAACAAGGCACGCAGGCGAGAGATTACCATCGGTCCATTGTCATCCGAGCTGCTGGAGCTGGAATCAGAGTCGTTCCCGTCCTCCTTGTCTGAATCATCCGCACTATCGCCATCTTCATTCCCGTGCCTGTGTATGCGTCTGGCCTCTCGTCGCTTGCTCCGACGAGCGGCGCGCCGCGCCGAGACATAGTCATCGAGACCGCGGTAGATCTCAGTGGGCTCATATTCCGGTGGCAAGTCATCTGGATGTAGGCGCACAGAGGTGTTTGCAAATTTCAGTCGGGGTTTGGGCGCTTTGTACTCCTCTTGTGGCAAAGGTGCCGATGGTGACGGTGCTTTTTGGCTAAGATCGTTCATCGGCACAAGCTCGGTTCGTTCCTTTCGCTTGTGCCACCACGACAGAAACCGACGAGCTGGTGTCCCTCCGATGCCCACTTCATCGGAAGGAGCCGGTTCCCGCATGTTTTAATACAAATCAGACACAGCGGATAGTACCACGGCCTTACGCCGGCACAGCTAGGAGGCCGCACGGGAGGTTGCAATAGCTCAGGCACTCTGCACGCATGCAGCGCTTCACTAACGCGTCTGCAGCAGGAACTGTGCCCACGTGGAGGATTCGGCCGATGCATGAGTTGTCCAAGCAACACCCGTGGCGCGACGCAGATCCATCAGCTCCACCGCACCGACGCCCATGCAGACCCCTGTGCCGTTTGGCGGTATGGACACGGGCGCCGAAGCCACGGCTTTCTGTAATTCCTTTTGGGTATGTGTGATTCACTGACGGGTAGGGAGAGCACGATGCTGGTTACCATGTGATGCAAAGCTTCATCAAAAACACAACCAAGACGATGGAGGACTTGCGCGCGTTCTACCATGAGCGGTACGTGAGCACTGTCTGACCACAGTGCGGAGATTGAGCATGAATATGCCAAGCGGTTGTCCAAGCTGGCGAAGTCGGGGATCGGTCGCCACGAGACAGGGTAGGTATCAGTCACTCACACAGCCCCATGCGCCACGCACTTGACACAGTACGCCTGGAGACAGACGCCCAGGCGCGCTCGCACCAGCAGCTGGTCAATTCGATTCGAAGGGAGGTGCAAGACCCCCTCTCTGATTTCATGGCGCGCGTGGAGAGCCTGCGCCGCGACGCACAGACGACGGTCGTGAAGCTGTTCAAGCACAAGCATACGCAGACACAGTATGTGCAGCGTTCTCGCGAAAAGTACGAGACAGACTGCATGAAAGTCAATGCGTACACGGCGCAGAGCAACCTCGTGCAGGGCCGCGAACTTGATAAGCTCATGGTCAAACTGGAGCGTGTACAGGCCAATATTGAATCCGACGACCGCGACTACCAAAGTTATGTACGGGCTCTGCAGGACACGACGCAAAAGTGGAATGCAGAGTACAAGAGTTTCCTGGATATCTGCCAGGACGTGGAAGAGGAGCGCCAGGAGTTCCTCAAGACGAACCTGTGGAGTTTGGCCAATGCTGTGTCTAGTGTCTGTGTGACCGATGACGAAGCCTGTGAGCGTGTGCGTGTGTCGCTGGAGGGCTGTGAGGCGCAGCGTGATGTTCAGATGTTTGTGCGAGAGTTTGCCACGGGTTCTGTTATCCCGACGGCGCCCGAGTACGTCAACTATGCGCAGAACAACATGCTGCCCCCCCAGAACGTGGCGGGTCAAGCGCACTTTGCGCGCATGTCGATGCGGGATTCAGAGGGCATGCCGCCGCCTAGCTCGACGGTGCTTGCCAAGCAGCCGATCCTCTCGCCGTCGCAGCTGCAGACGCCGGGTCTGCGTGCGCCGACGCCGGGCATGAACCCTATGGCGTCGCCTGGGGCCACATCTGTGTCGTCAGCCACGTCGCGCACCCCTGCCTCACTAGCACTACAGACACCTAGTGCGCCTAGTCAGCCCAGCTACTTGGCTACGATGAGTCGCACGCCGCCGCCGCAGGCGATTTCGCCGGTGTCGCGCACGCCGCCGCCGTCCACGTCGAATCGCAACAGCATGTTTGCGCCCGGAGCGTTGCCGCTAGCACAGAACCAAGCGCCCTCTCCGACGCCCTCGCAGCCGAACTCGCGCCCCGCCTCGCGTCCCACCTCGCAGCTGCTGGCCGAGCCAGAAAATGCAGAGGATCCTATTGCCAAGGCGCTAGCGAACCTACGTATGCGTCAGAGCCGCAAGAGTCCGGTGCCAGGCAGCCGGCCCACGAGCATGCTCAGCATGGGGGCGGTGGACAAGGATCTGCCCGCGATGCAGGATGCAGGGCCGCCGGCGCCTGGGGCGCCTGCCGCTGCGCCAGCAACGGTGGATCCTCGCTGGCAGCGGGCCATTTCGCCGGAATCATCGGCACAGCGGGCTGTGTCGCCAGATCCGCGCATGCAAGCGCGGCCCATCTCGCCTGCTGCTGCCTTTATGAACCCGCCGAACCGCGGCACGTCGCCGATTCCCGTGGAAAAGATTCACAGTGCCTATGGGCAGGCATTCCCCAGTGAGCGCCGCTCGGCGAACGGCTCACCTGTGAAGGACGTGCAAGAGCCGCCCCGCGCAACGACGCCGTTGGGTCTCTCGCTGGACGCGAATGGCGCCGTGTCGCAAGACACGATGGCGGGTCGCTATGGCCAGGCGCCGGTCGCGGCGAATGCGGCGCCCCCGGCCGCAGGGTCGTCGCAGCTCGCGCGCCCGCCCACGGGCCAGTACAGCGAGACGGGCGAGCCCATTCTGTTCTATGTCAAGGCTCTGTACGACTACACGGCGACGCTGCCGGAGGAGTTTAGCTTTACGGCGGGCGACATTATTGCCGTGACGCATACTGAGCCGGATGGGTGGTGGCAGGGCGAGCTGCTGGACGAGGCGCGCCGGGTGCCGGGCGCCTACACATTCCCCAGCAACTTTGTCGTGCTGCTCATGTAGGAACACACATAGATGGGTGCTATGAGAAGTGGAGAGTGCCATTACTTCTTGGACCTGACGTGAGCAACGGGCACGTACAGCTGCCAGACGCCGGCCACGAGGGGCAGCGAAAGACCAGTCACAAAAAAGGCGGCGACACCAAAGGCAACCTTGCCCTTGTTGTGCTTGCCAGCCTTGAAAGGCACTAGGGTCAGTGAGTGGTACGCACGAGACTGTGGTTAGATACGCAGGCATACATACGTTGTCGACGGTGTTTTCGATGTGCACCGAGCGGCGCAGGGCCATCATAGGGGCCTTCGAGGCGCGGAGCGAGGCACGCGAAGCAGCGAGAAGGGCAGACATGGTTGAGGAGGGAAAGGCGAGCGCGACGCAGCCCGTCCGATTGTGTCCGGGCCACGTGGCCGCCACGTTCACTTTTTTTGCCCAGCACTGCTCGCTCGTGCAGCACGACCGCGATGGGGACGGCTCGGGCAGACAATGCGCATGAGGGGGACGCGGGCCAGCGCCATACCGGCAGTGTGGCGCATATTGGTAACAAGCACAAGCGCCAGGATATGTACCAAAAGTACCGCAAGGAAAAGGCCAAACGCAAATTGGCCCGTCGCCTGAAAACGGCCAAGGACGAACGGGCCGGCAAGGACGGCAAGGCACTCAAGAAGGTAAGTATGGGTGACTCACACGCAGGAACGACTCGCGAAGAACAAGCCACGCACGATTGAGAATACGCGTGTGTATAACCCGACGCTTCTCCATGCGCCGAACACACATGAGATGCCCTCGTGGATCGAGGAGCAGCAGCGGCAAGCGCGCCAAGAATCACAGGACAACAACGACGGCGATGACGGCGATGACGATGATGAAGACGATGACGACGAGGACGACGAGGACGACGATGACGACGAGGACGACGATGATGAGGATGACGACGACAAAGAGGAGGTGTCTGAGGCCGTGGAAGACGACGTCGCAGATCCGCAGCAAGCCAAGTACGACGTCGACGACGACCCGAGCGCTGCGCCGGCCATCTTGATCACGACATCGATGCCATCGAACTCGACATCGCCGCACCTTGCATCTGCAAATGCACGCAGCCATCCTGCCGAGGCAGTGCGCGATCTGATCAAGGACCTGCTAAATGTATTCCCTGGCGCAGAGTATCGCCCCCGTGCCAAGGCGCGGGGCGCGGGCCTCGGCAAGATTTGTGGGTGGGCGCGCGCGCGTCGCTATGATGCCGTCATGGTCATCGGCGAGTCGAACAAGAAGCCGTGCACCATGACGCTCGTGGCGTTGCCGCTGGGCCCCACGGCGCTGTTCCGCCTGACCTCCGTCTCGCTCACCAAAGACATTGTGGGCCATGCGCGTGCGACACCGCACACGCCCGAGCTAATCCTTAACAACTTTACGACGGCACTCGGCCACCGTGTCGGTCGGCTGCTGCAGCATCTCTTTCCCAAAATCCCGCAACTCGAGGGACGCCAGGTAGTCACTGCGCACAACCAGCGCGACTACGTGTTCTTCCGGCGGCACCGCTACGAGTTCCGCTCGACGGACAAGGCAGCACTGCAGGAGATTGGCCCCCGCTTTACGCTCAAGCTGCACAAGCTTTCATTGGGCCTACCCAAGGGTGCTGGGGCCTGGGATGGCCGCTTTGTCGAGGAACTGGAGGAGGCACCGGCCGGCGAGGCACCCGAGGCGGACGCCGCCGAAGCGCATGCCGCGGACGAAGGCATCGAATTCCAGTGGCAGCCCAAGATGAGCGTGTCACGCCGCCAGTTTTACCTGTAGATGTATCTATTAGAATGCAGTGGGTTTGTGCCCGCCCAGCGGATTCTGCCCACGATCGAGCGCGAGAAGCGCGGCCTCCCGCACCTGCCGCAGGTACCGCCGCAATGGGCTCTGCGACATGTCGGTCGCGAGGAACTCGACATACAGACGCAGGCGCTCGTCAGCCACAAGGTTCGGCAGCGCCAGCGCATGCGCGAGATTCTCCTTGACGACCTGGCTCGTGTCCACGAGCATCCAGTGCAGGCTGAGCACAATCTCGGGAATGTACCGACGCCGAATAGACTGCAGCTGCTGCTGGCGCGCGGGCTCGGTGACCTCAAACTGCAGCCATCCCAGCTCGAGCAGCTCCATGTGCGCGAGGCGCGCCAGCTCCGAGGCCGCCGTAAGTGACTGCGCCCAGTCGCGCTGTTCCGCGCGCGACTCGGCGAGCGCCGCGTCGCTCCACAGTCCACGCACAGCGACGCCCTTGTCGAGCACGTCAAAGTAGCTGCGCCAGTGGTCGAGCTCCAGCAGCTGGTCCTCGGCCAGATCCATATCGCCCAGCGCCTGCAGCAGCTCGGACGGCAGACGCGCAAGGAGGCTGTGTGCCGCGTGCAGGCGGCCTGTGCCCATAAAGGCACGCATCAGCGCATTCATCTGGCAGATGGCGTCCGCATAAGTTGCCTCGAAAAAGGTGAGCCAGTCGATCGCAAGGATCAGGCGCCGCTCGTCGGCGCTCAGGCCTGCATTCCACGCGCGGATTTCGTCGCCGGGATGTAGGGCAGGCGCCAGCTCGGCCATAACCATCGCCACAGTTTCGCGCGCAACAACAGCAGGATCAAGGCCGTGGGGCTGCGCCTGGAGGAGCGCACGCCGCCGCTCCTCGAGCGACGCATCAGGGTCCATCGTACACAGAAACTCAGCATACACATGGTTCGCATTCTCGTCCTCGAGGCTCGATGCGTACAGGGCCACCAGCTCACTGTGCTCGCCGGCCTTCTGGAGTACGCCCACGTACGCATTGAGGATCGGCTCGCACACCCTCGTGGGCAGCGGGATATGCACGAGGTGGCAAAACAGCGCTAGGTGCGCAAAGAAGCGCACGAGGCGTGCATAGACGCACTCCTCCAACTGGGCCATTTCGGGTAAGCGCACATTCACGCGCTCAAGCAGGTCCGGTACACTGTCCGTGATAACAGCGCGCTGGACGACGCGGTAAGGGTTCAGTGCCTCCTCCGCTGCCTGCGCGGTCGCATGCGCGAGCTGCTCAAAGATGGAGTCGAGGCTTTCCGACGCTTCGGCCGTCGGCTCTTCGCCCGCAGGCGTCGGATCGAGCGCCAGCGCCGACGCAGCGCTTGGGGCTGCCTCCTCGAGCGCACGCTCGAGACGCTGCTCAAAGCGCGCATTCACGTAGCCCCACAGTCGCTCCTCCCACGACTCGCTCACCGATAAGACTGAGGCGAGATCGCCACACAGCGCGCCGTACAACGCGCGCTCGTATGGGTCAAGCGACAGGTTCGCCGCCGCCTTGCGTGCCACACGGCGCCAGATGCTGCGTGTACGGTTGCCGATCGGCTCGTCCAGCGGCGGGTCACACAGCGCTGGGTCGTGGTAGAAGAGTGCGCCACGCAGCGAGGCAGCACGCCACGACTGGCTCGACTCAACGCACAGATCGAGGGCCATGGGCAGTGAGCCTTCACGCACATATTCAAACAGGCTGCGCACGAGCGCCTTTTCGTAATGCACGTCGTCGACGTCCCATGTGCCGGAGCCGCGCAGCCGCGCATCGGGGTCGAGCTGCTCAACGAGACGCTCGCGCTGCCGCCGCGTCGGTATCCCCGAGACCTGCGTGCGCTTCTCGGCTCGCAGGGCATTTTTGGTAAAGGGCAGGTACCCCTTGCGCACCTCGACGGGGTGCTGCACAGGCAGCATATCCTGGAGCCAGTCACGGATGATCTAGGTCAGTGAGGCAACGTACATTCAGCTCCGACAGCTCATGACTTGATACCAGGATGCGCTGCACCGTGGCGATGGGCGTCTCGTACACATGGACGGGTGCCTCGCGCTCGGCTGCGGGCGGGTGAACGAGGCGCGCACTGCGTAAGTGGCCCATACGTACGCAAAAAGCGCGTGGATTAGCTTCCATGTATGCTGCTCGGCATCCCAGGCCAGCGCGTCTGCATCCTCGAGCGCATGATCGTCCGCAGGATGATCCCTCGCCCAGGCGGCGCGCTGCGCACACACATCGGCAAACACGAGCGCCGTGCCACTTTCGGCATCGAGCTGCGTGGCCACATCCAGGTCCTTGGCAGATCTGAATGCGGTAGCGAAGGCCTCGAAACTCGACGACGCAGCGTCGTCGGTGTCCATCGCGGCCATCGTCGCGAGCCAACCGCGAGGCCAGCCGGCCGCCCGTTGTTTGATGCACGTGATCGTAGGGGTTGCGCGCCGCGGCTTCCACGCAATGCCGCTGGGCGACATGTCAGGCAAGTCGGAGCCCCAGGCGCCGCCTTCCCTGTCCGATGCGTTTGCAATCACGCCGCGGTTCGCCGCGGAACGTGCTGCAGCGGGGTATGGACTGCCGGGCAGCCGTGCTACCGACGCGAAGAAGGACCAGTTCCTCCCGGACCTCAACGTCCGGCTCATATGCCCCGAGTGCCGGACGAATCCGCCCAATATCACCGAGGAGTTCACGAGTGGCGACCTTGTCTGTTCCGATTGTGGGCTAGTGCTGGGCGACCGGATCGTCGATACCCGCAGCGAGTGGCGTACGTTTGCGAACGAAGACGGCGACGACCCGTCGCGTGTGGGTAGCGTGGCGAACCCGATTCTCGATGGCATCACGGAGCAACTCGAGAGCCGCATCGCTGCGCGCGATGGTGGCACGGGCACATCGCGTGAGTTGCTCAAGACCATGACGCGCGCTTCGGGGCCGCGCGACCGCTCGTTGCTGGACGCCTTTGACTCAATCCAAAACAAGTGTGACAGCATCCACCTCCCGCGGACTGTGTGTGATACAGCCAAGCAAGCGTACCGCCGCGTCGAACAGGAAAAGCTGCTGCGCGGAAAGCAAACGGATGCGATTATCGCAGCGGCCATCTATGTGGCGTGTCGTGTCAACCGCGTGCCTCGCACGTTCCCAGAGGTGTGTGCGCTCACCTCTGCGCGAAAGCAGCAGGTGGCGCGCTGCTTCCGCGAAATGAAAGAGGCATTTGGCCTGAATGCCACCGGCTCAGGGTCGATCGACGGCGCGGATACCTCGGCAGACGCGGCGGTGGCCAGCAAAGGCACAGGTGGCGCTGCGCCTTTGGGCCTCGCGGTCGGCGCTACCGACCTGGTAGCCCGCTACTGCAACCACTTGGGCCTGGATATGTCGATTGTGCGCGTCACGGAAGCAGTCACCATGCGGATTCACGACCTGGGCTTTCTGGCGGGCCGGTCCCCCATCACTATTGCGGCAGCATCAATCTACCTGGTCACCCTGCTGGTGGACGAGCAGCGCACGGCCCGGCGCATTTCGGTGGCAGCGGGCGTGTCGGATGTGACGATCAAGCATTCTTTCAAGGAGATCCTCAAAGTTATTGACCAGGTCCTCACACCCGAAATCGTAGCCAAAGACGCACGCATCGATGTGCATCGACTGGACGCAAAATAGCCCTTCTCATTGTACAACAGGTCGATAGATATAGTTACACGGCACCTAGACGGGTTCCCTGTCCGTCTACGAGTTCTTTGAGGCAAAATTTCGCTCTAAAATGACCAAAACGTCAGAGTCTTGCGACGGAAAGTAGGCTTGGTGCGTATCACGCTCCAGGCGGATGTGGCGCCGGAGCGCGTCGTTGCGTGGGAAGCCTTTTTGGCATACGCGGCACACATAGGGGCGGTCACCGGAATGGACACGCGCATGGCGTTCCAGGTCGTGCTTGCGGAAGAACGCTTTAGAGCAATGGACACAAGGAAAGGCCCGCTTTTTTACGACTGGCCTCGGCTTCGTAACCTTCTTCGGGGGCGTCGGAGGCTCATGTTCAAGCTCAGGGAGCGGGCCTTTGGGCAGGATTGGTGGCCACATCATATCTGCCTCTTCAACCAAGCGCGGAACGCCAGGTGGATTAGACTTGGACGCTGACGCCTCCTCAGGCACGATTGTCTCAATAGGCAGCTGTGGCTCGTGAGCCGGTTTGGGTTGGTATACTGAGAGTGCATATAAAGCTTCCCTTTGCGCTGTCGCCGCCCGCGCGAGTCCCTCCGACCTGAGGAACAAGCGCACGTCCTCATCCACATCGGGCCAACATTCCAATGTACTGTTCCTTCCCTCCCTGGATAGGAACTGTGACTCAGACGAAAAGGCCGGCACGGTCGTGCGTGTATGTGTGGACTGAGGTTAGCAAGCGCCATAGGCATCAGGTACGCACGAACTCCACGGGTGGCCAAAGCCCGTTGTGGACCAACTCCGGAAAGAGAAAAGACATGGCTCATAAGACCTTTCCAGCTTGGTGTGACTCCCGGAAATAGGCGACGATCAGCAATACAATAGGCAACTAGGACCAATAGCCTATGATGCAAAGCTTCGTTTCTCTAGGAGAGGCGAGACATCGACGAAATCCGCATGTCTCTGACTAATCGCACAACTTTCCATACCCATGTTGTGCGAAGATGTAAGACCATGTCGATCGACACCAAAATATCTGTGCCTTATGGGAGGCGCTTTCCACATGTGCGATGCCATTCTTTATGTTCACCACGAGCTGATTCACGAACCGATCCATTTTCCTGTCAGCTAACTGTGGCAATTGAGCCTTGCGCATCTGCCGACACCTTAACACAAGACTATTAGTCATGTACGCTGACAGGTACGTCATGTGGAGCATCGCGGCGCTCGCGGCAAACGTATCTACGTATAGGTTACAAGACTTGGCGCTCCGTAGCAGATGCAGCGGCCGTGTACGTGAATGCGTCCTCCTGGGTCCGCACCAGAGAAGCTTCAATAGATTCGGATCGGGCATGAAGAGCATCTGACTCTAATGTAGCATCGCTTAGCTCCATAAGCGCACTTTGCAGCGAAAAGTGCGGTGGAATAGAGCTGCCAGTCCCTATTCGATTTGAAGCCAAATAGTGAGACCGTGTTAATTCATTACGTGAGGCGCGTAGAGAGTCGATCTGACGCGTGAGTATACCTAGTACAATGAACGTACCTCATTGTTAATCTCTGGAGTTAATGGTGACCGATTAGGTGCTTCAGGAACGAGCCACGGCTTCCTTCCATTGCTCTCCTGTGCCACAGAAGGGGGGGGAATGTTCCAGCGGCTGCCAGGGCGGGAGGGAGGAGGACCTGGTGGTTGGCTAGGCACTGTGGGCGCAGATGTGGTCCCCTCCGCGTGAATTTGAGGCCTTTCAGATGGTTTTGTTGGTATCATATATACGTAAAGATATATATATATAGAAAGAGAGAGAGCACCTCGATTTTCTACTCCCCCGCTGTGTAGAGACTGCAGTCCTGCTGCGACGATGATGCTCGAAGGGTAAGAAGCATCACGTGACAGGACTCCATCCCTTGCGAAGACATTGCTTTCCTAAGGCGTGTCGATGATATTGACCATGTCTAGCATGCGTGTCATGAGGGGCTTCGGTCATCTGAGCGCGATGTATTGTGTCATGCCCCAAAGATCCCTTGCCCGTACTATGTGCATTCCTGGATTCGAGTTGGGTCGTGCTTCGTTCTCGACGACCCAGTGTTGGCGCAATGAAGCTACGAAGAACGTTTCCGAACAGCCCGAAAAGGAGGCGGCTACATCATCTGAGGCAATCTCTGGCAGTGATACGGCCCCCATGCTGAACATTGCGCTGCCCAACCAGATGTCGACGGCCCCGGTCAAAGCAGGAAGTGTGCTCACATATATGTATTCTGCCGACGCCCTGCCGCCTCGGCAAGACCCGCTTCTGCACTTTCTTGTCAACTTGCTGATGCGGGATGGTAAGAAGGCCTCGGCGGAGCGCTATATTGCTGATATGCTTGGGCATATGGCCAAGCTTACGAATTCGGATCCGCTCCCGCTGGTATACGAAGCTGTGGAACTTGCTAAGCCCATTTTGCGTATGCAATCACGAAAACAAGGCGGTAAGACCATGCAGGTTCCTATTCCCTTGAATCCACGGCAAAGCACCCGTCGTGCGCTTGTATGGATCATCGATGCGAGCAACCGCCGCTCTGACCGTTCAATCAGCCGACGCCTAGCTGTTGAGATGCTGGCCATCCTGGAAGGAAACAGCTCTGTCTTGTCACGCAAAGAAGAGCAACACAAGGTTGGTATGATCAACCGTGCCAATGCTAGTATTCGTATTTAGGTACAAAAAGAGAGCTACAAGCCGTTGATTGTGCTAGAGTACGAGTATAAGTACTTGCCAAGGTGGGGTAGGTATGAACAAAAAATTACTCCCAACGTGGGGCTCGAACCCACGACATTCAGATAACTCCTCGTATTCGAGGAGACTCTAGTAAGAGTCTGACGCTCTACCGACTGAGCTAGCCGGGACAAGTTCTGACAATCGTATGACTTTGGTAATCTGTGAACCTAACGGTAAACTTGTCACGGATGAAAAAGACGCTCCCAACGTGGGGCTCGAACCCACGACATTCAGATAACTCCTCGTACTCGAGGAGACTCTAGTAAGAGTCTGACGCTCTACCGACTGAGCTAGCCGGGACAAGTTCTGTACTACTCGACGGGCGGATGTTACAAAAATTCCAGAGGGAATGTGGTCATTAGAACCATTGGCGTTTTCGGAAGCCGAGAAGCTCCATGAGTGTTTGGGCCAGCGACCCCAACGCCCCCTGAGGACGCTGGACTGGCTGACCTTCCACGCGGAGTTTCCATGCCTCTTTTCCGTCGACCTGCACAGAGACTTTGAGGACCGGCTGCTTGGGATCGCGCGTGTCCACTTCCAGCTCGGTCCACTTGTGGTGGCCATCGGGGAGATACTTGAGCAGCACCTCTTCGCCAGGCGGGTCGATGCTGTGATCCTGAGACAGTGTGCGAATAGGTATATAGAACATGGACAGCGGGCTCGTGCTGAACTCAATCACCTTGTCACGGAATGACACGGAGGCAAACTCGTGGCGATCGCCGCTCAGGATGATGACATTCGGCACGTACTGCAGGACATCCAACAAAGCCTGGCGCTCTTCATGGTAATAGCTCCAGCCATCAGTGCGGCCGTCCAGGTCCAACGGCCCGCCCCAAAGACTCGTGAAAGGCACCGACGAGACCAGGAACTTGAACGTGGCCGTGTGGTTAACGTCCGCCAGCCAGTGCAGCAGGGCGTCGCGCTGCACGTCGCCCAGCATGGTGCGCTCGTCACCGAGATAGCTGGGTGCCGTGCGGAATTTGCGCGTATCCATGACAAAGAAGGCCGAGTCGCCGTAGCGGAACGAATAGTAGTGCTCGCCCGCAGTGTGCGGCGCCGGATTGGCCGCACCGACATACTCGGCCCACGCCTCCAGCCCGCCCGCCATGCCGGGAGGCGGCGACGGTTCCACATCTTGTGCCTCGGCATTGTCACTGGCTTCGGGGCGCTCGCTGCCGTAGCCGCCGCCCGTCCAGTTGTTCACAATCTCATGGTCGTCGTAGATGCCCAGGACTGGGATCGAGCGGTATATGCGGCGGAATGAAGCCGAGGCAAACAGGTTGCGGTACAGCTTGCGGTACGACTGGATCCCAGGGCCCTCGTAGCGCGGCACATCCGCGTAGATGAGGTCACCTAACTCCAGTAGGAAACGGATCCCAGGGAGAGCACCGGCGCGATCTACGAGGCGGTCCGCCATGAGATCGAAGCCACGTACCCGGTTGCGCTGCGAGATGCCGCCGGGACCCGTGCCGATACCAAGGGCTTGCAGCAGCCAGCTCCACGCCCAGAACTGTGCAGGATGGTAGGGAAAGTCGGGCTTGATGCAGGAGACGGTGGCGAACTTGAAATGATTCGGGTCGTCATACGGCACGGGTTCATTCTCGGTCGTGTTTCCGGGCCGGAACTTGGTCTTGCGGTATGCCGCCAGGCGCGGGTCCGGCCAGGTGACAAACGACACAGGGCGCTCCGGCAGGGGCGCGAACGTGTTGTTGTGCACGAACGCGAGGCGCCACTCATACTGCGTTGCTGGCCAGAGGTCGCTGAGCGTGGCGGTCGCCGTCCAGTCGGTCTCGTTCGTGAGGCGGAGCAGGGGCCCGCGCTCCCAGCGTCGTGCGTCGCGCACTACTGCGACGGCCGACGCTGCGTCGTCGCGGTGCACAACGCGGCGCCAGACGACGCGCAGGGGCGCCTCGTTAATCCTGGCGGCATCGGTAAGTACGCCGTGCCCATCAATCCCCGATTCCCAGAGGCCCGAGAGAGGCGGCAGGGGGGTCGGATAACGCACGTGGATGGTGGCGGTATGGGGACTGATAGCGCCCATGCGCGCGAAGCGCAGCGACGCCTCGCGGTGCGAGGGGAACATTTGTGGTGCATAGTACAGGTCAAGCACGAAGAGCAGCAGTAGCGTGTGCAGGCCGAGCTGCAGCAGGTTGAAGCGGCGGTGGGGCGTCGAGTACCCCAGCAGCAGGGCCCCCAACGAGGGGCGCGTCGGCTGTGAGCGCCCGGACAAGTACAGGTCGTATAGGATCCATGTGGCTAGGTAGCCGAGGTACACATGGATCGCATAAAAGCCAAACGCCCCGGGGATGAGGCGCAGGAATAGAAGGGCGAGCAGGCGGAACACGACGCTGCACACGCTCTGCATCGCCAGCATCGAGCGCGGCACCTGCGGAAAAGAGTCCGCAGACATGTCTTTTGGCGCAGCAAACGGCTCGTACAAGGCGCGCGCAGCCGCAGTAGGAGAGGAGGACATCGCACGAAGCGGGACACGGCGTGCAGGGGGTATCGGTGGCCCCAGCGTGTCACGTGGGGCACTGCAAGCGCCAGGCGAGCGCCAGTGTGACTGAGGCCTGTCGATATGCTGTACCTGCTGGACTATGGTGCAGGAAGTACGTTCACGCGTCTTACACAGACATCCAGAGCCTGGCGAACTCTCTGACCAAGCTCGGTCACGAGTTTGCATGGGTCCAGACGCCAGAGGACATCATGCGCGCGGATGTACGTGGCGAGCGCTGACCCAGGCTCTGCTGTTCCCTGGTGTAGGCAGCTTTGGCAATGCGATGCAGGCACTGCACGAAAAGGGCTTCGTGGAGCCACTGCGTGCGTACATTGCGAGCGGTCGCCCGTACATGGGGATCTGCGTCGGCATGCAGGTGCTCTTCGAGGGCTCGGAGGAGTCGGCTGGCGTTGCGGGGCTGGGCATCATTCCCGCGCGGGCAGAGCGCTTCTCGTCAACTGACGGCACACAGGGTGCGCGCAAGGCTGTGCCGCACATGGGATGGAGCAAGGCGGAGCTAGTCGAGTGGGGCGACAGCGAGGAGCGCGCCACGCTGGGCAGCCGCTACGGCCTGTCCGCATCGGCGCCGCGGCACTACTACTTTGTGCACTCATACCGCGTGCCCTTCTGCGAGGGTGTGCGCGACTGGGCCCTGGCGACGACGCAGTACGGCGACGAGGTGTTCGTATCGGTCGTGCAGCGTGGCAATGTGTTTGCGACGCAGTTCCATCCCGAAAAGAGCGGGCGCGCTGGCCTCGCACTGCTTGATGCGTGGCTGTCGCGCACGCAGGCGGAGCCCCCGAGCGCGCACCATGCCGTTCCGACGCCTGCGTCAGCGCGCGCACCGACGCGGCGCATCGTGGCGTGCCTCGATGTGCGCAGCAACGACGACGGTGACCTTGTCGTGACCAAGGGCGAGAGCTACGATGTGCGGGAGCGCGCGCAAAATGCGGGCGCAACGCCCGTGCGCAACATGGGCAAGCCCGTGGAGCTGGCGCAGCGGTACTACGAGGAGGGCGCCGATGAGGTGGCGTTCCTCAACATTACGTCGTTCCGCGAGTGGGCGCTAGGCGACCAGCCGATGCTGGCGCTGCTCAACGTGGCTGCCGCGACCATCTTTGTGCCGCTCACGATTGGCGGCGGCATCCGCGACTTTACGGACCCCGACGGCACGTTCCATCCCGCGCTGAATGTCGCGCACGCATACTTCCGCGCAGGCGCCGACAAGGTCAGTATCGGCAGCGAGGCCGTGTACGCCGTCGAGCAGCTGCTGTCGCGGGTCCATGGCGCGATCAGTGACCCGGCAGAAGCGCCCGAGGCGGCGCTCCAGGGCGACACGGGCATCGAGCAGATCTCGCGCACGTATGGCGCGCAGGCCGTCGTGGTGAGCATCGACCCGAAACGCGTGTATGTGGATGCAGAAGCGGAGGTGCCGCCCGCGCATGCTGCGTCTCTCGTCGCGGGTGTCGACGAGCGGCCGGCTACGGCCGGGCAGCCAGCGCGCTGGTGGTACCAATGCACCGTCAAGGGCGGACGCGAGCTGCGTGACATGGATGTGGTGCAGCTAGCGCGCGGTGCCGAGCGCCTGGGTGCCGGTGAGCTACTGATTAACAGCATTGACCGCGACGGCAGTAACAAGGGGTTCGATGTACAGCTGATGGATCTTGTGCGCAGCGCGGTCGACATTCCCGTCGTGGCAAGCAGCGGTGCGGGGTGCGTGCAGCACTTTAGCGAGGTGTTTGCCACGCGCAGCAGTGCGCACGGCGCACCCATCGAGGCCGCCCTCGCTGCCGGCATATTTCACCGGCGCGAGGTGTCGATTGCCGATGTCAAGGCCGGCTGTGCGCAGGCAGGGTATGATATCCGGTTAGACTAGCTATCGTACAATCAAGTGAGGCCCAAGAGACGCACACCCTCGTCCATACTCCCGCCGTCCGCGCGCTCGTCGAGGTGCGTCGCGTCCCACGCGGTGCGGGACCCGATACGAAGCCCTATCGCGACGCTGCCGTAGCCAGGGCCCGAGCCGGCCGCGGGGCCACCGCCGGCACTGGGCGAGCGAGCGAGCGGTTTCCAGCCGGACAGGCTGGGCGACATGGGCTCGTCGTGGGGTGAGTGGATGGGCGTGGGCGTGCGGCGCGGCACGTTCAGTGCACTCAGCGCGAGGGGCGACGACGACGGCGACACCGCCGCGCTGCCAAGTAGAAACGGACGCCGTGGCGACGCGGTGTTGCGGGGCGACGATGCGCCGGACAGGAGCCACGGCGCCACGGGCGCAGGCGGCCGGCGGCGCGCATACGGCGCGGATTCGTCGTGCTTGCGCTTCGAGCCGAGGCGGGGGCTCGCACTCGGCATCCACAGTGGCTCGGGGRAGGGGGKGATGGGCGCGGGCGGCGGCGGGATCGACTCGTCGAATGCGAAATCGTACGAGCGTGGCTCCTCGTCCGACATGTCGTCCGACGAACTGTGCACATCATCGAAGGGCGTCGCCGACGTGCCCTCAAGCGGCTCGTCCATATCGTCATCGGGCGTGACCATGTGCAGGTGGCTCGGACCCAGCTCGCCAAAGAGGCTCGCTGACTGCGCCTCGTGCACCGGTTCGCCCCAGAGACCGGCGAGGCGTGCGCGGCGTGCGCGCCGCGACACGAGGTCGTGCGGGCTCGTCTCGCCGACCAGGCGCCGCTGGAGGCGCGCCTCGGAGGCGACCTCGGACTCAACCGGGCACCTCTCGTCCTGCAACAGCTCAGCCACGCGCATTTTGTTCTTGTCGCGCGGCACACTCGACAGCTTGCGCATGTGGTGCCGCCGCGCGTGCAGGCGCGGCGATTCGGCCTCCATCGGCGCGAGGGGCAGCCGGAAATCGCGCGGTGAGCACGAAAAAGTCGAGCGCATTGGCACACCCGGCGGCGACCCAGTGTCAAACGGGGGCGCAGGCCCCGCGGGGGACGGGGCGGCGCCCTCGTCCTGCATGGTCGGGCAGCAAGGGCGACGGAGCCGCGTGGAGGCGCGTAGTCTCTCGGCCGGCGGGCCAGCCGTGGCGAGGGCCATTTTTCAAGCCGCCATGCTGTCGACGGCGTCGCCCGAGGCGGTGCCGGCCCGGGCGGCCGACGACCTGTGGACACGTCCGCTGACGGCGACCAGGGACCCTCTGGACAGTGTGCGGTATGCGCTGGGCGCAGAGGAGCACCTCATCCGCGTCAATGACGTCAACACCCGCGAGACGTACAATGTGACGCTCTCGCGCACGATGCCGTACGCCTCGCCGAGTATCCTGCCGGTCGATACCAAGGAGACGCTCCCGCAAGTATCGACCGTCACGCCGCCGCCTTCTCGCCGCCGCTTTGCGCGCTGGATGCGCGCGAGCGACGATGATCCTGAGACGCAGTCGCCAGGCGTGGGCGGAGCAGCCCAGTCGCACACCCCGTCGCCGCTGCAGTGGGGAACGGGTATGGAGCCGATGCATGGGTCGCTTGGCTCGCCCGCCACGAATGCGCCGACGCCACCGCTCTCGGCGCCTTCGCCGCCGCCCCTCGGCACGAGTGTCGCACCCTTGTCGCCCCCCGATACCCCTCACACCGCGCCGCCGCTTGCCAACGTGGGGCAGATGCTTGGCCCGTTGCAGTCGCAGCGGCCGTCGCTGCAGGTTGACACGCAGGGCCTCGTGGCCGGCGCAGCGGACCTGTCGGTGGCGGGCGGTGCGGGCCACTCGCCCACCGCTACGAGCGCGGCGCCGGTCGAGGTGCATCGCGTGCCTGAACCGCGCGCCGCACGCCCAGTCGGTGCGCGGATGTCGCTGGAGCCAGCGGACCGCACGTTTGACGAGGAAATGGCCGAGAATGCGAATGCGCTGCGCAGGTCGTGGCGGGCCAAGGAGCACGGCCACGACGCGCGCCCCGGCGTACCGCGTATGCTGAAAGGCAACCTGATTGGGGAGGGCCATGCGAACTACGTGCTCATGTACCATATGCTCACGGGCATCCGCATCGCCGTGTCCCGCAGCGAGGGGCGTGGGGTCGCACCGATCACCGCGGCCGACTTTCATACCAAGTGCAAGTTCACGTTTGACATTATCGGAAACGAGCTGACGCCGTCGTCGAACTACGACTTCAAGTTCAAGGACTATGCACCCGCCATATTCCGCGAGCTGCGGCGGCACTTTCAGATCGACACGGGCGACTACTTGCTGTCCCTCGCGGCGAAGTACATTCTGTCGGAGCTCGGCTCGCCTGGCAAGAGCGGCTCGTTCTTCTACTTTTCGCACGACTACCGCTTCATCATCAAGACGATCCGGCCTGGAGAGCACAAGCTGTTCCTGCGGTTCCTTCAAGCGTACTACGAGCACGTTCAGGCGAATCCACAGACGCTCTTGAGCCAGTTCTACGGGCTGCATCGCGTCAAGCTGCCGGGGCGGCGCAAGATCCACTTTGTGATCATGAACAACCTGTTCCCGCCGCACCGCGACGTGCACGAGGTGTACGATCTCAAAGGCTCGACCGTATCGCGCGAGCAATTGTCGGCCAAGCCGACCGCCGTGCTCAAAGACATGAACTGGCTCAAGCGCGGGCGTGCCATCGAGCTGGGGCCGGCCAAGCGCGCGCTCTTTGAGCAGCAGCTGCGCCGCGACGTGGCGCTGCTGCAGCGCCTGCGCATCATGGACTACTCGCTGCTGATCGGCCTGCATGACCTGTCGCTCGGCAACGAGGGCCATCCGTCGCCGGTCGACCATGCGCGCCCCATGCTGCGGCGCCCATCGATCCTCGTGTCGCCGGTCGAGGACCCGAAGGACGTGCCGACGCCGTCGCCCCAGCTGCGCGGCGACGCGGAGGTGCCCCACCTGGTTGTGTCGCACGAGTCGGCACCCGATGTGAGTTTTACGCGGCGCTCCCCCGAGGCATCCAACGTCTTTTACCGCGACGAGGGCGGCTTCCGCGCTACGGATGAGCACGACCGCCCGCTCAGCACGCTCTACTACATGGGCATCATTGACATATTTACCCTGTACAATGCCGTCAAGCGCTCCGAACACGTGTGGAAGGGGCTCTGGCACGACCGGCACGCCATCAGCCCGGTCCCCCCCGTCGAGTACGGCAAGCGCTTTGTCCAGTTCCTCCTGCGCCGCCCTACGCGCGACTCGCGTCCGTAGCCGATGCCTGCGCTAGCTGCCAACTCGCCTCTGTATAGCGATTCGGATGCGACACACTCTCGCCCTGGCCGAGCCCATCGCCGCGGCGCACGCCCTGCGCCGCGTGCGTCAGCTCAAACACGCGCGTGCACGCCAAATGGTAGTGCCCGGCCTGCACACTCGCCAAGATCTCCGCCTGGTCTGCCGGTGCAATCTGGTAGTGCGCGCTCAGCGCCGCCGACAGGTTCGCCTGCGAAAAGTGGCGGAACGGGCATCCATGCGTCTCCTGCGGTCCCGGCGGGAAGCCACTGATGATCGTTGTACAGCTGCGCGCGGGGTAGTTGTGCCGTCCGCCCTCTAGACCATAGCCATGGCGGATGTTGTAGCGGTGCGACTTGAACTGGTCGTCGGTCATCTGGCTGAACGAGCGGCGCCAGAACACGAGTGCCTCCTCGACAGGAAGGCCCAGCTCCTTGAGAAACAGGTTGTACTGCAGGCGCGACTGGTGCAGCAGGTGGTGCTTGACCGAAAGCGTCTCCTGTAGGTGGCGCATACACAGCGGCGCATGCTGACGCACAAGCGGCACAACCATGTCGGCTGTCAGCGTAACCGCCTCGCCGTCCGTGTTGACGAGCGACGCGTTGCTGTAGTCGGACGTCGCACCAAGCATCGAGCCCATGCTCAGGTGCTCGAGCACCGGCATCAGCCGGTCGTCTTCGTCGAGGCGCGGCAGCGCACGCGCCGTCAGCTCCAACTGCGCCTGCAAGCCGCTCTGGAACTCGGCCAGCACCAGACTCGCCTGCTCCTTGGTCGGGATCCACGCCGTGCCGTGGTTCACAAATACGCGGCGCTTCTCGACCAGGTCCGGTACGCGGTGCCATGGCACCTGCACGAACGACTCCGAGTCAAACGTGGCGGCCATGCGGGGGTGCACGGCAAGGAGCTGCTCGCGGAACCGCTGCTGCTGTTCCGCCGGCACAGCGCGCCACACAAAGTCCTGTGAGCGCAGGAACGCTTCGCGCTCCGCCAGGTGCTCTGTTTCCCACTTCCAGCGGAAGAGTGTCGTCTCAGCATGCAGGAAGCGGCGCCGCAGCTCCTCCGTGCGCGAAAATGCCAGGCGCAGTACAAAGTGCGACACATGGTCTTTGCGCCGCTCGGCCAGCAGCTCCTGCGTCTTGGCAGCCGCCCCACTCGCCGTGCCCGACTGCGCCACCGAGTTGGAGTGCAGCGGCAGGTGCGCGGCCGAGCGCGCCTCGATCGCCGCCTTCGTCTCGGGCCAAGACTGGTTGCGCGCGGCCGCCGTCTCAATATCGGCCAGCACCCGCAGCCGGTCGAGCGCCCACTGCTCAAACTCCTCCACGGTAATGTCCTGGACCGGCGGCACCTGGTACATGCTTAGCCGGTACGGATACGGCGCCAGACTACTTGCGCGCGTCGGGTGGTGCACCACCTGCGCGCGGCCCAGCGTCGCGCCCTCCGCGCCCGTGCGAAACATGGTAAGACGCCGCGCCGCGTCGCGCGCCTCGCCTATATATCACGTGCATCTACGTGTGCTGCGCGCGCCACGCCGCCTCGAACGCCACGACCGCCTCGTCGCCGCCGAGCGTCCGTATGCGCATCGTCGCAGTCGAAAGCTCCCGCAGCGCTGCCGCCATGTCGCCGCGCGCCAAGTAGCCCAGGTATGCGAGCCACGCCGTGGTCACCATGACCAAGTCGCGCTCGCGCTCCGCCTGGTCGATCGCGCGCTTGTACAGTCGCGAAACGCGCGCTGCATGCACCCCGTCCTCTGGACCCCGTGCCAGGTCCAGCCAGCATGCCACGCTGGCAGAGCTGGACGCCAGTACATACGCAAGCGCTGCATCGCGGCCCGCCGTGGGCGGCGGCACAGAGAGGCTCAGGAAACGCGTCACCACCTGGTCATGCAGCGCCTGTGCATTGGCGCGCGCAGCGCCCACGAGCTTAGACGATGCAAGCACCGCGGCCGTCTTTTGCACGGCCTCCTTGTACAAGGCCCACGCCCACTCGGACGCCTCGCTGGCCCGCGCCGCCGGCACGGCAAGGGCGGTCTCTTCCACCCAGCCCAGGTACTCGTGCCACAGCGTGCACCGCGCGGCCGTAAGCGACACGTAGGACAAATTCACGGACAGGTCTACCGGCGTGTGCATCCACGCCGAGAGCAGACCCCACACGGGCGCTGTGGCTTCGTCTTGGAAGTATGCGGCCTGGGTGCATCGCTCGAGCATCTGGATCCACGCCTTGTGCGCAGCGGATGCCTCGTCGTTCTTCGCCCATGCAAAGGAGAGGCGCGAGGAAGGTGCGAGCCCTTGCCGCATAGCGCGCTCGTACAGAAGCCACGCGCGCGGATCGGTCGCATACGTGTCGACGAGCGCCTCGACGTCGCTCCACGAAAGCGCCTGGTCGTCGAGGCAGCGCGCAAGGCCCTCGACGGCCAGCCACGGCACCTGCTGGGCCAGGGGCGCTGCCTGCCGTGTGCTTACGCGCTCCAGGTATGCGAGCAGGTTCGGCTCGTCGATCCCGCTGCGGCTGGGCGTGCGCAGGCACTGCAGTGCTGTGTGGAAGGCGAGATTGCGCGGCTTGTCCGTGGGATCGGCTGTGCGGAAGCGCGTCACAGACGCCTGGACCAGGCTCGGCAGGTCGCCTGCCCGCACGAGCATCGCGAGGTACGGCGTGGGGTGCCATGCCACGTCGTCTGCCTCGGTATCGGCCCCATCCGACACCACGAGGCGGTCGCTCAGCACCTGCAGCAGGAACAAGACGGGGCGGCACAGGTGCCACGGGTCGTACAGGCCCGTGGCTGTCTTGTCGTGGCGCAGCGCCTCGGGCACCGCCGCGTACGCGTACAGCCCATCGAGGACGGGCGAGTATGTCGCGCATAGCTGGCTCGCGCCGTGCAAGTATGCATTGTCGTCCAGCTCACGCTCGGCCAGCGAGGCAGGGCGTGCCTCGTCGTCGCGTGGCGCCGGCTCCGCGGACGAGAGGGAGTGGTACAGCGGGTATACACTGGTCATGACATACGCAGCGAGGGCGCCAGCAGCGTCCCATTCCTCTTGCATCGCCTGCATCGCGTCCAGCACACGCTGCATGAGGCGCGCACGCAACTGGTCACCCGAGCCACACGCGCCCTCCGAGGTGCGCAGGGACAGAACCTGGCCGTGTATCTGCACGACCGTCGAGTCAAAGAACGGAAACGCACTGAACAGCTCAAGGAGCGCCACGTACAAGTAGAGCTGCACGCTCGGCGGCAGGCTGCGCTTGGCATTCTCCAGCACGACCAGAGGAATAGAGCCGCTCATAATCTGCTGGTGCCCAGCAGGCACAGCAAGGCCAGCCGCAGGACGCACAGGCGCCTCACGAGGCGCAACAGGCTCGCCGTCGTCCGCCTCGTCTTCCACGGGCACATCGGCGTCGACGGCCGCTTCGGCAGCCGCCGTCTCTTCGTCGTCGTCGGACGGCGCCTCGAGCGCGACTGACTGCGCAGCCTGCTGCGCCTCGCGGAGCGAGCTGGATGCAGGCGCCGCCGGCACACCGCCGCTGTCCAGGCCGAGCACGCGCCAGCGGCGGCGCAGGCGCTCCACAAACACGAGCTCCATGCGCATGTACTCGATCCAGAGCCGGAGCACGCCCTGTTCATAGTCCGTAAGCTGCCAGCGCAGCGCGCCGGGTTCCCGCGCGGTGCGCGCGCCGCTGTGGGTGCGGACTCGCTTCAGGCCCCGCGCCTCCTCCGCCTGTGCATCCACCAGGGGATTCATGCGCAGGCCGCGCTGGAGCAGGGCACGTGCGGCTGTCGTATCGGCATGGCTGTTCAGCTCATAGTCTGCGGCGGAGAGCCACAGGTCGGGGCGTGATGGGTGCAGGGCCAGTGCACGTGCATAGACGCGACCGGCCACAACGCGCATCTTGCGGCTCTTTGCCCACGACAGGTACCGGATCCATGCATCGACGTCCCAGCGGAACTTGCGCACAAGGCGCTCAAAGATCGCCACGCATTGTGCCGAATAACTCGCGGACTGCTTCGCGAAGAATGTGCGCGGCAGGAGGCGCGAGCGTGCATCTTCGTCGCCAGCCCGCACATGCTCCGCCGCCTCGCGCGCCCGCTCGCGCGCGCGCAGCACAATGAGCGAGTTGAGGTCCGACTCAAAGTCCAAGTACCGCACAAAGTCGGCCTTGTCGGCCTGGCGGCGGATCAGCCGCGCCTCAAAGTCTTGGCGCTGACTCGTCACGGAGCGCAGCTCTTCCTTCGATAGAATTGCATGCCCATCGAGGAGCTTGAGCTGCGGGAGCGAGCGCTCCAGCGAGTACTGGACGCGTTCCATGGCGTGGCCGTCGCTCGACAAGAAATTTGGCCAGTTGCTCTACGTCACGTGGCTACGCACGTCCGCCGTCCAGGCGGTCGAGGAGCACGCCCGTGCAGGCCACGAGCGCGCGCGCTTCGTCCGGCTCGGCAAAGGCGCTGCCGGCCCAGCGGATCTTGCCGTCCGGTGCAACTAGATAGGTATAGCCCACATGCTTGTTGTGGAGCCCCATGGCTTCGCGCACTAGATCCATGTTCTGGTGACTCAGCAGGTACGTCGACTGCAGCTCCGCCGGGACATGTGCACGCAGCGACGAGACAAACAGTGAGAGTAGGTAGGCCTTGAGCGAGTTTTCCTGTAGATTGATCTGGAGTTAGGTGTCGCGCGTACCTGGACAAGCTGGAAGCGCGGGTGCGCGCGGAAACGCTCCAGCGCCGCCTCGTAAAAGCTGCGTGTATGCTCCTGTGGGTTGGCGGCGTAGCACGTACCTCAGACACCTTGGATGTGAGCATGGCCACGATGGACACGCGGTCATACAGCATGTCTGCCGTGTGTTTTTTGTTCTTGTCCGCAAGACATGTGCCGGCGATATCCGGGAAGTACAGAGATTTCTGGTGTGAGTATGCGACACGCACGTCCGCCCGAATCATTGTGTTGGGACTCCGCCAGGTCTTGCCACCGTGGGACCGAATCTCGTGGAAATCGTGAAAGTAACCACGCGTCGCTTCCTTGATGCTGCGTGTGAGTGTGTCGTACGCACATCATGCGCCGCTTAGCGAGTCGCGCATCGCGATTGAACCATTCCGCATGCTTCTCGCCCCACGTTGGGTTTTCCGACGTGGGGCGCTTGGGAACACCCAGGGGCTGTGACAGGAACGGCAGCGGCTCGGCGTTCGCTGCGACAGCGGCCTCGGACACAGAGCTCGTATACGGCGGATCCGGTCGCTGCGAGCTTGGTGTGTCTGCCTGAGAGGTTCGGCCAGTCTCAGGTCGAGCGCTCTTGTCGCTCTCTGTCGAGAGGAGACGCGCGACGCCTGGAGCATGTGCGCTCAGAATGCGCCGCACAAGCGGCAGGCGCACCCCACCCACACGAAGCATGGTGGCGGTGGGCTCTTCGAAACCCACACACCCCAAAATTGGGCATATTTCCGCGACTGGACACGACGGACCCTCGACCTTGACCACGACGGCTACCGAGACCCGCCAACCACAGCTAAACACGCACTACATAGACGATACCTAGAAGAGATCTGCTCCTACGTATGAGCCGCACCTACGTGCCAGACCCGCTGCCATTGTCCTCGGCGTCGTCCATATCACGTGCACCGATGCGTGGCGGATCGTCGCACGGAACACGCACGTTGCTCCCAGTGGATCAGTTCCTGTGATACTGGCCTAGGAACACAACAAGATGCCTCAGCCCCACTACGATCTCCTGGTAAAGCTCCTACTCATTGGTGATTCAGGTGCGTGCATACATCTCTAACAGTAGGCGTGGGCAAATCGTGCCTGTTGTTGCGCTTCTGCGACGATGCATGGACGCCGTCGTTCATCACCACCATTGGCATTGACTTCAAGATCCGCACTATTGAGGTGGACGGCAAGCGCATCAAGCTCCAGATAGTATGTATTCATATCTGACCATGCAGTGGGACACGGCGGGCCAGGAGCGATTCCGCACTATCACGACAGCCTACTACCGCGGTTCCATGGGTATCCTTCTGGTCTTTGACGTGACAGATGAAAAAAGCTTCCAGAGTACGTACAGATGCGCTCATGACAGACATCCGCAATTGGTACCAAGATGTGCAGCAGCACGCCAGCGAGGGCGCGTGCAAGATCCTGGTCGGCAACAAGTGCGACTGGGAAGACAAGCGTGTGCGTATTTTCTACTTACGCCAGGTTGTCACGAAAGAGCAGGGCGAGCAGCTCGCCGAGGAGCTCGGCATGCAGTACATCGAGACGTCAGCCAAGGCGAACACCAATGTCGACGAGGCCTTCTTCAATTTGGCCCAGCAGGTCAAGGACCACCTGGTGGACCAGGGCATAACATCCAATGTGCAGGGTGCACCTGGCTCACAGACTATCGGGGCCGGCTCGGGCCTGGGCGGCACAAGTGACAAGAAGGGCGGTTGCTGTTAAAGGCCCTGCAAGCCCAATATTGTAAATGTGCCAAACGACATGTAGTACGGGCCAAGGGACTAGTTATGCTCGTAGATGCCAGCCCTATCTCCGTGTCTGCCCTCGTCCGATGCGGGAAACGTGGGTGATTATGACGAGGCACCCCAATCGTCGTGCGCAAAATTAAACCGTTGCGCCGAGATTCCAACCAATGGAGGCGGTAATTTCCTGGGCCGTACATCGCAAGGCCCCAGATCAATGCAGGTCGCTCAAGAATAGCACTATGGTGGCTACGCTCTACAAAGGATCTTCCGCACATCCTACATAAATGGAACAAGGGCCGAAGGCATCAAACTTATAGAGGACCTGCACTGCGATATGGACGGTGACACATGATGCAAACCGACTCTTTTTACCTCTCCTTGCACTGACACTTGCACTCTATGGTCAAGCCCCGCCTGTATCACCCGTCTCGGGCAAGCAAGATGTGAACCCAAATCACACATTCCCGTAGAATACCTGGGTGTTGGCGGCGACAATTGAGGCTCCGTCGGCGGTATCGCCGCCAGAGTCGGTGCTTTGGCGGCGCCACCGGCCAAGGCAGCTCCAGCCCCACCGCCGCCTCCCGCGAAGCCGGTCCCGGCACCACCGGCCAAGGTACCATATAATAATCCACCCCTGCCCCCTCCCCCCTACGGTTCCCCAGCCAATGGCCCGAACGTAGTAGGAGGCCCACCGCCGCGTCCTACTCCTGTCAACGGCCCACCGCGGAATGTCGGAGCTAATAGATGCTCCGTGGGCATCGAAGGAGGACTCGGCGCTGGGGCAGGACTTGGGGCCGGAGCAGGTTTCAACCCTGGCGACAAGGTGTACAGCACTAACAGCGGCATGTGCAGCATGACAGCTACGCTGGAGAACGGCTCACAAGTACCTATTTATGAGCCCTGTCCCACTACATTCCCTGCCACCATGATTGGCACAAGTCAAAGCACATCGCTCGCACCTACCACTCTATCTATGAACGCCCAACCTGGCCGCCACGCTCCTATCAAGCGTAGCTGCCTGGAACGATCTTTTCGTACATAGTGTAGATAAGCATGCTTTGTTTTTCGCGATGTGAGTGGCTGTCCTGGTCCGAACCGCAGGCCATATCGTTTTCCGTGAGAAGATAGGTGCCGCATGATGCCCTGATTTAATTCGATGCCTTCTGCACTCTACATACGTCAGGTGACACGAGTGGACATACGCCGGCCTATCTCATCGATACGATGGACTAATATGGAAATAGTCGGACTCAAGGGCTTACGGTCATGCATGCAGACCAGCTCTTATGCAGAATGCACTCATGTGCAAAATATATGGCCCATTCACTCGGCCAGGTGGCTATTCTACGGAAACTCGGCCGATATGCATTTCTAATTCCGTGACGAGGAGCACCCTGGTTCGTGCAAGCAGAGGTATCGGATGCGGGCCGAGGCAAATCAACAAGTTGGCACAACAGCGGCCAAAGCTCGCAATTGCTTCTTAGGCAGGCCGCTTTCCTTGCACCCGTAACACCAGCTTCTGTCCGACATGGTTAAGCTGAGCGCTCCCCTTGCTCTCCTCGCCCTCGCTATTGCTGGTGCTGCTGCCCAGGCTCCCCAGTCCAGCGCTGCGCCTTCGAGCCCTGCCCCTAAGCCTAGCTCGTCTGCACCTGCCCCCTCGAGCGAGGCCCCTCCCAGCTCGTCTGCTCCTGCCCCCTCGAGCGAGGAGTCCCCCAAGCCCAGCTCGGCTGCTCCCGCTCCCTCGTCGCAGGGTGGCCAGGGTGGCAAGGGTGGCGATGACTCTTCGCAGGGTGGCCAGTCGAGCAGCGTCTGCTCGGCCCTCTTCGAAGACCCTAACGTGCACCCCTACGACTGCCAGGCCAGCAAGACGGTTGTTCCGCCCTACAACCTGTCGTCGCTTGTGCACTACTTTGTCGGTGGCTACAAGCACAACCACGCTGACGGTGCCATGGTCTCGAAGGTCGCTGACGATCTCGCCGGCTCGGTCGTCCAGTACTACCCTACTGTGACCCAGTCCCGCGAGGACATCCAGTGGGCCATGTACAAGGGTCTGCTGGCCTCGATCCACGCCCAGCAGCCCGACTTTGCCCCCGTCGATGCGATTAAGCCCCCCAAGGATGCTGAGAAAATCAATGCAATGATCGGTGTTGAGGACAGTGCTAAGCGCATGGCTGTGCCCGCTGCGATTGCCTTTGGTGCTGCTGTGATCGGTGGCGCTGTCCTTCTCTAAGCGGATGCAGGATCCATTTATTACCCGCTCTCTAATGTAGTTGACCTGCGTGTCCCGCGTCCCTGTACGCCGGATGCATTTTAAGTTGAGACATGTAGGTATCGCCATGGCATGGGTACGTTTCTTGTCCCCCTCTCCTCCCTCTGTCTTCCTCCACTCTCTCGTGTGTCATGCCGCCCCGAGACGCGGCGAGCGGCGCCATGCCTACATGGCGCGCGTTTTCCTTCTTTGATACACAAGCGATACCTAGTGTCGGGTTGCCAGGCTTTGCTCGCGCATGTGCGGTGGCGCATATGCCGTCTGGGGCCGGTGCATGGGCCTCGCCCCGCGGCGCCTTGGTCGTCGGCACGGACGACGGCCGTGTACGTGTGCTGGAGGCCGGCAGCTACGTCGAGACGGCTGCGTGGCAGGCGTTTGAGTACAGCGTCGCGCATGTCAAGGTCGATGCGGATTTGCGCGTCATTGTGGCCGTGGGCCGGGACGCCGCAGGTAGTCCCAGCCTGCTGCGCGTGTGGGGCCTCGAGCCAGCGGCGGCCGCCGGCTGGGCGCCCAAGCTTCTGGTGTTTGTGCGGCTCGCGCATGCAACGCGGGGCGAGGTACCTGGGCACACAGGCACGTCCAAGCCCCCCGGCATCACGGTACTTGAGGTCGCGCCAGGCCTGCCGTGGGTCGCCATCGGACGGGACGACGGCGCCGTGCACGTCGTGCGCGACGTGGCTACTCTTCTGCAGGCGTCGCATGCAGAGCCCATGCAGATGCGCGCAAAAATGGTGCGCGAGCCGACCCATCGCGAGGACGGCGATGCGCCTGACACCGTCACGGGCCTCGTCGTGTGTGAGGGGCGCTCTGGCACGATGCCCCTGCTCATCGCCACCGTATCCCGTGTCTTGCGTTGCATGCTCGTCGGCCCCGGCAGCGGCAGTCCGCCAACAACCATCGATACCATGGGGTGTGCGCCGCACTGCGCGGTGCGATTCCGTGCGTGCGAGCAAGACCTGAATGAAAAGGCTGCCACATCGCTCTCGACCAAAATGGTGCTGGCGCGCGATGAGGCACTCTATGTGATTGGCACGGAGGGGCGCCAAGCGTCGGTGGCGCTCGAAGGCCCCAAGGCGAGCATGCACGGCTTGCATGGCGAGCTGGTTGTCGTGTTCGCAGCGGCCACGTCGGCGCAGCGCATGGTCGTGTTTGATCTTGATACCAAGTGCATTACGCATTCGCACGAATATGCGGGCCTGCAGCTCGTCTGCCCGAGTGACGAGTGCGAGTCCGATGCGCGCGTGTGGCTCGTGCAGCGCGGCGGGGGCCTCGTACTGTACGAGAAGCCGCTGCTCGCCAAGCTCGAGCACCTGTTCCGCTCGCACCTGTACCGGCAAGCCGTGCCGTTTGTGTATGCGCGTGCGACGCGCTGTCCGCGTGCGCGACTGCCGGCGCTGCCGCCAAGCGCTGCCCTTGTCCCGCTGCACCCGCACGAGCGGCGTGTCGAAAGCCCTGCCGAGATGCTCGTGGCCGATGTGTACCGGCGCTATGGCGAGCATTTGTATGCGCGGGGCGACTATGACGGTGCCATGCAGCAGTTTGTGCGGACGATCGGCGTCGTGTCGCCCAGCTTCGTGATTCGCCTGTTCCTCGACGCGCAGCGCCTGCCGTACCTGACACAGTACCTCGAGGTGCTGCACAAGCGCGGTCGGGCGCAGGCGGACCACACGACACTGCTGCTCAACTGCTACACCAAGCTGCGCCACATGGACGCGCTCGATGCGTTTGTGCGCGCGGACGACGTGCCGTTTGATGTCCCGCTCGCGATCAACGTTTGCCGCAAGGCGGGGTGCATCGCGCAGGCGGCATACCTCGCCGAGAGGCATGGCATGCACGATACGTACCTGAGTCTCCAGCTGCGCGACACGCACGATGCACGCGCCGCGCTCGCGCACCTGGCGAAGCTGCCGCCGGCCGACGCGACGCGGTACTTTGCGCCGTACGCACACAAGCTGCTTGACACGGAGCCGGACACTACGTGCGACCTACTCGTCCGTTTGTATACCCAGGCACCCACGGACGCCGCGCCGCTCGCGCCGCTGCTGCCGCACTTTGCGCGGCACGAGCAGGCACTCGAATCGTTCCTGGAGCGCGTTCTTGTGCACCGCGCTGCGAGGTCGGCGGCGGAGCGCGCGGCGGACCTGCCGCTGCTGTACGACACGCTGCTCGAGCTGCACTTGAAGAATGCGCCGCCCAAGGCGCTCGAAATCCTCACGAGTGATGCCCCTTATACCCCTACGCATGCGCTGATGCTGTGTGCAAACTATGACTACACCGAGGGCCTGCTGTGTGTGTACGAGCGCCTCGGCATGGTCGATGCGATCCTGCAGCACTGGATGGACGCGAGTGTGCAGGGCACGCCGGGCGCGAGCCAGGCGGTCCTCGACACCCTAGCGCGCCATGGGCCGGAGTCGCCGCGCCTGTACAAGACAGTGCTGGCGTTCCTCACGTCGTCCGAGGCCCTCCTCGAGGCGCACCGCACGGACATGGAGCGCATCCTCGCCCACATTGACGCGCATGTGCTGCTCTCGCCCATGGAGGTCGTACAGCTGCTGGGCCGCAACAGTGTGGCGCCCATGGGCCTCCTCACGCCGTACCTGCTGGAGCATGCGCGGCGCGAGCGGGCGGAGCTCGAGAGCGCCGAGAAGCTCGTTGCGTCGTACCGAAAAGAAGCCGCGGAAATGCGGGCCGAGCTCGCCGCCCTCGCGAGCGAGACGGAGCCGCGCGTGTTCCAGAACCCGACGTGCGGCCTGTGTGCGCAGGCGCTCGAGCTGCCGGCCGTGCATTTCATGTGTCGGCACAGCTTCCACCTGCGGTGCCTTGCCGAGGGCGAGGCGGCGCGCGAGTGCCCTCTGTGTGCGCAGACGTATGCCACGGTGCAAACGCTGCAAGGAGCGTCGGCGCATGTGTCGCGCGAGCTCGTGCAGAGCGAGCTCGAGGCGGCTGACGACAGCTTCGATGTGATCGCCGATCTGTTCGCTAAGGGTGTCTTGTCAGAGAAGGAACATGCGTAGCTACAGAATTACACCTTGGATGCACTGACCTTGGTCAGGTCGTAGGGCTCCTGGGCGTACAGCTCGTCCAGGTCGCTCTTGAGGATCTTGGCTGCCGCCTGGCGCTTGACCTTCATCGTCGGCGTCATGAGGCCATTCTCCGTAGAGAAGGGCTCCATGCGCAGCTTGAGCGCGCGAATCTGCTCGAGTGAGCCGAGCTTCTGATTCTTTCCAAGCTTGATAAACTCGCGCAGTGCCGCTTCCACGACCTTGGGGTCGCGGCACGCCTCCTCCAGCGCCGCGGTGTCGTCCTGGCTCACCGAGCGGCCGGTGACCGTACGGACAAACGACGCGAACATGTCGGGCTGCGGCACGGCCACCGCCACGAGGTAGGGCTGCAGCGAGTCGCCGTACAACATCACCTGCTGCATGATCGGCAGCGAGGCAAAGATGCTCTCGACCTTTTCGATGGCGATGTACTCGCCCTGCGCCAGCTTGATTAGGTTCTTGACACGGTCAATGATCTGCAGGCGGCCATACTTGTCGATCTGCCCGACATCGCCCGTCGCGAGCCACTTGCCTCTGCCATCGTGCAGGTCGATCAGCGTCTCGTCCGTCTTCTTCTGGTCGCCTTCGTAGCCGCCAAACACGGAACCGCTCTGCAGCATGATCTCACCGCGGGGGTACGGCTTGTCCGTCGAGTGGTAGCCAAGCTCGGGGCAGTCGCGCAGGCGCAGACTCACGCCGGGGTTCACCGGTCCCACACAGCCGACGTGGCGGTCGTTGGGCGCCATGAACGTGGCATACGCAGAGTTCTCCGTCTGGCCGTACGCCTCACGCACATCGACACACAGCGCGACGCGCAGCAAGTTGAGCACATCCTTGCGGCACGGCGCACTGCCAGTCAGCACGAACTGGACGCGGCCACCGAGCATGGCGCGGACCTTGCGGAAGACGAGACGGTCCCAGAGGGCGTGCGTAATCGCGCCCGTCGCCTCGTAGTTCGCGAGCTTGGCATTCACCGCCTTGGTCAGCAACTTGCCCTTCAGGCCCGGTGCGTCCATCTGGGCTTGAATCTGGCCCGCGATACGGTTTAACACACGCGGCACACTCGGCAGCATCGTCGGCTTGAGCAGCTGCAGGTCCTCAGTCAGGCGTTCAATCTTGCCCGAGAAGTAGCCAATCGAGCCACCCATGTACATGATAAACAACTCCCACCCACGCTCGAGGATGTGCGCCAGCGGCAGGTACGAAATCGATACCATCTCTTGGTCGTTCACGATCCAGTGCATACCCGTGACGGCGGCCGCAGCGTTGCGGTTGAGAATGCGCGCCGCTTTGGGCAGGCCCGTGGTACCACTCGTGTAGCACAGCAGCGAGAGCGAGTCGGGGTTCCTGTCCACCATGTGGGGACGCAGGGCCTTGCGACCCTGTTCAAGCACGTCGTTGTAGTGGAAGACGTGGATCTGGTGCAGCGACGCCCACTCCCGAATCAGCTGCTCCTTGCGCGCCTCGCCCAGCATCAGGTTCTTCGCCTCGGGCTCGTCCAGCAGGATAATCGCCTTGAGTGCCGGGAGCTTGTCGGCATTGCGCAACACAAGAGGCACATACTGCGAAGGGCACACAAGCACACGCGCTTTGCTGTGCTGCAGGATATACACGGAGCCGGCCGCATCAAAGTTGTCGTACAGCCCCACGGACACACGGCTGTACATCGCCAGCGACAGGCTCAAAATGGCTGCCTCAGGACGGTTGTTGCCCCAGTATGCTGCGATCCATCCGCCCATCTGAGGCGACTGCACCTGACCCTTGTCGCCGCGTGGCTCGAGCAGGCCCTCGTCGACCCACTGACACATGGCCGAGCCAAAGGCGGTGGCCTCGTCGTGTGCCTCCTGGTACGAGCGCCACACAAAGTGGTCCGCCAGATCACCTTTAGCCGCATCCCAAGGGCGGTGGCCAAAGCAGTTGGCCTGGGGGTTCTTGGACATGCCATTCAGAAAGATGTCGTAGGGCGCCTTTCCTTTCGGGGTGTCCGGGAACGCCGCGTTGCGGTACACGGGCGTGTAGCCGTCCAGCTTCGAGTTCGGAAGCTCCACCATCTGCTTGTCCATATGAGCTGCCCAGCGGGCAGCAATCTCCTCTTTTGTGTAGGTTGTCATGACAGCGGGGAAGTGCTAAGGTACGTGCTTCCGGGGTTGGGGCCGCGTTCTGCACCGGATCTGCGCAATCTCGCGTGTCATTCGCTGCTCGACCGGTCGACGGCTGGATCTGTGGGCAGCCGGGACCGGGCCACGTGGTCAGAACTCTCCGCCACTGGCTCTCGCCCTCGCGTGTCCCGTAAAGGATTTATCACTACCATGTCCACTGCGTGGCATGGCCACACAAGAGATCACTGCTACAGACAGTGGGCTTGGCTAAAGCATGGCGAAGTCCGCCTATTTAGTGGTGAGCCTCCTTAGCGATTTGCTTCGCTGAATAGGTGAATGTCAACAAGGGATACGAGGACAGGGAGTACCGTAGACCACACGTAGTTCCGAGAGAAAGCGATGTCAGCCCTGTTCCACGCCGCACAATTGGTACATACCGTAGGGGTTCTTGGGGTCCTTGGCGTACTCACCAGAGCGGACACCAGCGTACTGGATCTTGCTCACGGCATAGTAGACGAGGCCCGAGGCAGCGAAGAAGGGCCACAGGGGCTTCATAATAGGAGTAGGGTACGCGCGGAAGCCGAGGAACGCCATCTTGACGCGGACGCGATGGAGGAGGGCGAAGCGGCGCCGGGTGCGCCCGCGGCCTCCGACTTCTATCACGTGCTTCAGAGAGGTGCCAGGGTATCTCGAGCTACAAGTCGCCGCGTACGGCGCGCTCAGGCCAGGGCCCACAGCGACGCTGCGACACCAAGAGAGCCGACACATAGAAGCGCAAGGCTTGTGCTACGCAGGGACAGCGAGCAGGGGGCCACATTCGCACGCATCTCTGTGAAAATGACTGGGACAATCACGAAGCACGCGTACAGCAGCACCACGATCGCTTGGACCACGAGCATGGGCCACGCGTACACGGGCGGCCGCACTGCCTTTTTCTGCGAGGATGCCGGAACAAAGAGGGCGCCGCTGAACATGAGCTGTACGCTGTACACGGCCACCGCAAAAAAGTGGTACACCAGCAGGAGTGGGTCCGGCGCCAGGCCGGCCAGCAGGCTGATGGGGCCACGTACACGGTCGCCGCCGCATTCAAAATAGCGGAAACAGCCCGCACGCAGGAGCGTGAGATGGTCGTCTGGTACACCAAACAGGCTGTACAGCGACATAGCCAGGATATTGATCACGCTCGCCAGCTTCTTCCGCTTCCAGTGCCACGTGCGCAGCGCGACCTGCAGCGCCGGCCAGTTGGCCAGGTCGCGCGCCGCGGGCGCAATGGGGAAGCTTGCATCGTAGCCATCAAGTGGCGACCATGTGCCTGTGCCGAGAATATGCGCGAGAAACACGCAATCCCAGAAGGCCACTGTCATACCACCACCCGTGAGGGGGTGGCGCATGTTCATCGCGTCGCCGACCAGGATCATGCCGCGCTGATGCTGCCGCATGCCTTGCATGCTGGGCGGCAGAAAGCTGTTCGGCATTGCGCGCATGCGGCCACCCTGCTCCACGACCTTCTCCAGCGCCAGGCCCACGCGCTGGGGCAGGCACGGCGCGACCTGGTGGCGCAGATAGTCCTGCAGCGCGCCGTTGCTGCTCGACGGCAGCCGGTTGCCTGGCACATCGACGAGCAGGCGCACCTCGTCAGGGCCAATCTGGTACACGAGCGCGGGACCAACCGCCTTGCCCGGCACCGCATCCTTGGCCGCCTGCTGGTTGAGAATGACATGTCCATGGCGGGGCGAAATGAGGGAGCTCGTCGGCAGCTCCAAACCGACAAAGAACGAGCGCACCTCGGGCTTGTACGCGCCGCCGTAGGTCTTGCGCAACTTGGAGAAAATGCCGTCGGCGGCCACCGTCACGGGTGCATAGAACGGTCCCAGCGGCGTGTCGACGCCCACGACGCGCGCGTCACGGCGGTCGTGGAGGAGCTCCGTCACCGTCGTCTGAACGGCCGTAACATTCGGTTCAGCAAGCATGCGCTGGCGCAGAGCCATGATAAACTTTCCGTGGTGGAATGAGCGGCCTTCGTAGTGCATGTTGCGGCCGAGGGGCTCGCTGCGTCCGTACATCGACGGTAGTTCATGCACGGCGGGGTACTGGATTTTCACCGACTCGCTGGGGTTCAGGAAGATGTGGTAGCCCTCGGCCGGTACGGCATCGATGCCCTCGAGCGCGTCGTCGAGGCCCAGAAGCTGCAGCGCGCGCACACCACCTGGCTGCAGCAGCTCGCCGACGATGCGGTCGGGCTCCGAGAGATCGCGCTCAAGCACAAGGACGCGACGGCCAGCGCGCGCGAGAGCCGTGGAAAGTGCGGATCCCACAATTCCTGCACCTACGACGATAATATCATGTGGTTCCAGCGGCGTGGCAGCGCCCTTCGCGGCCATCGTGAAGCGTCCGCAAGAAGCGGGGGACCCAAATCGCGTGGTCCAGGTACGATCACGTGATGAAAGCGCGATGGCGTCGACAGGCATTGTGAGTCTTGGACAAGGGATGCGGCAGAAGCGGGCCAAATCGTACCGGCGCTTGGTTCACCAGTATGTGCTTCATTACCGCTTCCGTGAGCCCTTCCAGGTACTCAGTGCGTATGCGCCACTCACACAGTCGACAACACGTTCGCCGAGTCGCTCGTACGGTACCAGGTGCAGGAGCCTACCAGGCAGCTGAGTCAGGTGCTGCAAGGCAAGGTGAAGCCCATGATCACGCAGTGCTGCATGGCGGCGCTGTACCATGCCGAGAAGGAGGCAGAGGGAGTCGATGCTCGGCGCGTCCAGGCGGCCATCGCGCAGGCCAAGACATGGGAGCGCCGCAAATGCAACCACCGCGAGGCGCAGCCGCCGCATGACTGCCTCGCCTCGGTGATTGGGCCTGAGAACCAGCACAGGTACATGCTCGCTGCTGACGATGTCGAGGTGCGCCGCGCACGGCGTCGCGAGGTACCTGGCCTTCCGATCCTACATTATGCCCAGAGCGTGCTGATCCTCGAGCCTATGAGCGATGTGACCGAGCGCCACATTGCGCACCTGGAGGCGAACAAGTCGGCGATCAGCGCCAATGAGCAGCGCCTACTCGCGCAGTCGGACACGGCGCCCGCGGCACCTGCGCCTGCGCCCGTGAAACGCAAGCGCGCCAAGGGGCCGAATCCGCTGAGTGTCAAGAAGAAAAAGGTCGCGGCACCCGCGGCGCCGCCCGCGACCGATGCGGCGGCGAGCGGCCAGCGCCGGCGCCACAAGAAGCGCGGGCGTGGCATCCACGCGCCTATTGTACCATAGGGGTCCGCTCGACCCAGGCCATGCAGTAGTGGCCCAACAGCATTTCCAGCTCTTCCACCTCGTCGAGGTGCTCGAGTCGCGTGACACGCTCGCGCTCCGCGGGCGGCAGCGCCTGCCACGACGCACGCAGCGAATACGCCCCGTGCTTAATGGAGACAGACGTGGACGCCGTGGCGTGTGCAAGCGCCTCGAACCGCGCCTCGTACGCCGCTGGCGTCGTGCAAGTGCGGGCCCCGGGCAGGAGGAGTTGGCGCACGCTGAGGTTCTGGAGCATGACTTGCCCGAAGCGCGTCGGCTCCGCATGCGTGCCCCGTGCATCTCCGGCGATGCACATGTCGTAGGACAGCACGCTGGCTCGTGGACAGTGCTTCAGGAACTGTGTCAGCAGCGCATCGGCGGCGTCCCTGTCGAGGTAGGCGAGCACACACTCACACAGGAGCAGCGTGGGGCACGCAGGATCCAGCAACTCGGCCACCGATGCCCATTCGGTCGGCTGCGTGGCTAGCGTGCTGAGGTCTGTGCCCAGGAGCGCGTACGTGTCGCTGGTGAGCGAGTGCGACGTGGTGTGCATCTGGACGAGCGGCGCCGCGAGCGAGGGCTGGTGTTCGATCGTCGCAGTCTTGCTCTGTACACTCTCGGTAAAGTCCAGCTCCACGTAGCGCTGCAGTGTGCGGGCGCCAGCGGCCTGGGTCAGCGGTCAAACGTACCATGCGCCAGAACCGCGTATCGCTGCCCGCGCCGAGGCTCACGATCTGGACGCGCTCCTGCGTAGGATCTGAGCCATTCAGCGAGCCCGTACGAAGAAATGTATCAACGTAGCGGTCCACGTCCCGGGCACGTAGGTATGTGCCAATACTGATCAGTGGCGGGCGCCGGCTGTGCGGCCGGCCCGGCCGGGCGAAGAGAGGCGCATACACGTCCGGCGGGAGGTAGCCTGCCTCACACGCATGCATACGGGCTACAAGGGCATCAGAATCTGTCTCTCGCACGGCCTCAAAGGACGAGGGCGCCTTGGTCCGACGGTACGGGCGGCCCAGCGAGAGCGGCGCGGTTGGCATGAGAAGTGGAGGCTGGAGCAGCTAGGAGCTCGCTGCATAGCGCGCGGTGTAGTACCCGGCATAGTACCATGCCATGGCCACATTCTGGAGTGCCTCGTCATGTGAACGCCCCGCGATAGTATTGGGTGTGCGCGCGACAATGGCCTGCGCTCGCTCCCACGCACTGTTAGGTGGCGGCATGGGCGGCTCCATTTCGCGCACGGGGCAAGGGGGCAGGGGGTCGCCGACGCGGGGGAGCGCATGCCACGCCGAATCGCCCGCATCGAGGGCGGCGGTGCGCCGTGCATGAAAGTCGCGGTACTCCTGCTCGGCGGCGTGCCACACATCCACGAGGAAGCTGTCATCCCACACGTCGTCGGCGGTGAGTGTGCGGCGGCCCACCGGCACATCGACGCCTTGCGCGAGGAACGGCGAGGGCTCCGCCTCGATCGGCGACGCCACAATCGCGTCGTCCGTATCGTACAGGTCCGCCACCGGAGTCGCGGGCGGGGGCGCGTCCCATGGGGCGAGCGTCGGCCCAGGTGCATCGCCGCTCTCGGCCTCTGTATAGGGTGCATCCCAGTGCGGCCCCTCATAGCCATGCGGCGCGCGCCGGCGGCGCTTGGGCGCCGCAGTCGCGGGCGGATCGTGCGGCAGATCGTCGTACGCGACGAGCGCGCGGCGCATAGGTGGAGGTGAGACGCTACATAGGACGGCGCACGCGCTGCACGAGCGCCTGCACTTGCTCGAGGCGGCGGTCGAGCGCGTCGTGCGCCCGCACGTACCTACGTGTGTGGAGTTGGAGCACCGCGTCGTTGAGCACCTGGTCAACCTGGTGCGCGGGGAACGCCATGGGTCGCACACTCTGCTCGACCTGGCGTACCCACGTCTCGGCCAACTCGATCAGGTCAGGCAGCAGGAACCCGACGCCGCTCGTCGTGTTCCAGGGCGCAGGTGCCTTGGACAGGAGGCCCTGCATCACGGAGAAGAGCGCGTCGGCGGGCGCGCCTGCCTCGAGGAGCACGAGCGGGGCCCATCCGACGCGCAGGAGGGGCGCCTCGGGCGAGAGCGTACGGAAGGCATGCCACTCGAGCGCCGAGGGCGCCGGCGCCTCGCCCTGCACGGCGCACTCGGTGTCGTACGCATACCGCTCAAGCAGGCCCAGCACGAGCTCAAGGGGGCACGCCGTCTCCGAGCCGCCTAGGCGCACGTACACGTCCGTGACGAGCGCTGCGACCGCCTGGTGCGCCTGCGCCGGCGCACTCGCATTGTGCTCGCGCGCAAGAAGCGCCTCCCAAATCTGCGCGACGAGCGCCGCATCCTGGTACTGCGCCGTGTGGATAATGAGCAGCTGCTCCTCCAAGAGGCCCAATGGCTCGGCGAGCTCCTTGTACAGCGTTGTCATGTCCAGCAGCGCCATGTCCAGCTCGTGCGCGGCCTGCGCGAGACGCTCGCGCTCCGCCGGCTCCCACTCGGCCGCATCCACCGAGGGCAGCGCACTCAGCACCTTGGCCTGCACCTGCGCGACCTCGAGATCCTCCTCCAGCTGCGTTGCAAACGCCACCAGGTCTGGCACATGCGTCGCCGCCGACGGCCGCACCGACTTGACGTTGCCGACGGCCAGCGCCAGGTACTCAATCCGCTCGTGCAGCCGGAGTGCATACGACTCTGTGTGCGCCAGTGCATCGAGCGTCTCGGCGGCAGCGAGGCAGTCGCCCTGCCGCACATACCACTGCCACAGCAGGTCGCGCAGCCGCCGCTCATACACGTCGAGCGGCTCGCCGCCCAGCAGCACCGGCGTGCCCTGCAAAAAGTCGGCCAGGAACGGCGTACGCAGCGCCAGCAGCTCATCGGTGCGTTGCGCAGCCACCAGAGCCGTGTACAGCTCCTCATGGAAGAGCGCATCGTCGCTCTGCGTCGCAAGGGCCAGGGCCTCGTCGTACGACGGCGCTGCCTCGTCCTTAAGCACCTGCAGGGCCTGCAGGACCAGCGCATACATCCGCCGGCGCAGCGCATACGCGCCCTGTCGCGGCGACGCCAGCTCATCCGCCGGGCACCCGTCCGCGCGGAACGCCACGGCCGTGTCCGCCGGGTCTGATGCACGTGCACACGCGAGGGCCAGCGACACGACGCCTCGCACGTACCGCAGCTGCTGGTACGTCGCACACACATGCTCCAGCTTCTCAAGCGGCAGCTGCGCAGCACTCGGGAGCAGTAGGTGCAGACTCGCGCTGAGCTGCTCGTCAACGGCCGCACGGCGCGGCGCCGCACCGCTCGGCGCGCCATCTTCCGCACGCAGGCGCCGGTCCAGCTCGGTTGCATTGCGCAGGCACTCGGACGCCTTGTACTGCCGCACATCATCCGCGCTGCAAAAGCCCGCGCACCGCACCTGCAGTGCCTCGGCCATGGCATCGACACTCGCACGCGCGCCGCTCTGCGACTCGATCAGAGCTGTCACCAGTTCGTTGGCGACGCGGCGCCCGTCCGCGGTCGTCACGAGATCCGCCAGCGAGAGCTGCGTGAGCCGCGTGCGCGTATCGGCCGGGAGCGCCTCGCCCATCGCACGCATGTTGTGATCCGCAAGGAACAGCACAAACTGGCACGCTTCCATCGTGCGTTGTGCCAACGCCTGTAGCTGCCTAACGTCCGTGCGCTCATCATCCAGCAGTTGCGAGTGCCGCTGCAGAAAGGCGTGCAGCGGTGTAAGGTCCGCCAGCACAGCGGCCAGCGCGCCGCGCGCAACGAGCGGCGGGCTCGTCGCCTGCGCACCCGCCCGCCAGAAGTCCGCGGGCACGAGCGGCTCAGCCCACACGCCGCGCAGCACACACGCCATATAGCACGCAAGTGCCTCGTACCGCGCCGACTTGCTGCCGCCGCCCAGGCCCGGCACCCGCTGCTCCGCGGGCCACGCGCCGAGCGGCCCAAAAAATACGCGGATGGCCTGTGCGACCTCGTCGCGTTCATGGGGCACCACGTGTGCGTTGCGCGCGCCGAGCGCCAGCGCACACAGACACGCTTCCACAGGGCCGTACCGGCTGAAGAAGTCGACGATCGGCGGCGCCGTGGACACCGCCCCCGTCGCGGCCGCACTGCCCAGCAGGCTCGCCAGCACATCTGCCGGACGGCGCTCCACGAGCTCGGTGAGCCCATTCGAGTCGAGCACGAAAAAGACGCGCGCAGGACTCGTGATCTGGGCAAAACATGGGCGCAGCGTCGCGCCACTGGCGTCCGCGGGCGGAGGTGGCGGCGCCTCGGCTAGCACCGGCGCACTAGCACCTGTTCCGAGTGGCACACGCGTCGCGCTTTCCTGCCACGCAGCGCCTACGCCTGCCGCGTACGTCAGTGTCGTGTTGGCCGCTGGCACAGGCGCACCAACAGCATACAACGTAGAGCTCGTATCGTTTGTGCTCATCGCGCACAGGAACACACCGCGCGCGTACAAGGCGCCCGTGGTGCGCTGCACTGGTACAGCAGGCGCTGTGCCCAATGCGCCGGCCAGCAGGGGAAGGTCAGGCGGGCCAGGTGCAGCGCTGCGCGGCGCCGTGCCCGGGGGCGCACGTACCGCGAGCTGTGCCCACGAGCGGCGCTGAAAATCGTCCAGGTAGATGCGGTAGCCCCGCTCCGTCACAGCCACGAGGCAGACGCTCGAGCGCGTGTCCGGCTCTGTGGCACCGAGCCAGACGATCGGCCCAACCTCCTGCTGTGAGTGCAGGAGGCCGGCCTGGCGCGCGACGCCGTACATGCTGCCAGTATGCACGGGCGCACGCGAGGCGTCGCGCGATGGCAGCGAGTACACGTCAATCTGATCTCCGTCGCGCAGCACATAGAGCAGCTGGCGTGCACTGTCGATCGTGATGAGGCGGATCCGCTTTTCGTGGCGGAAGAACGTCGGCACGAGGTTCGCGAGATGCGGCTGCGTCACATTATACAAGTAACAGCGTGAGCGGAACCAGCTCTCTTGCGCCTGGTACACGAGTTCGTGCACACAGTGGTCACTGCCCAGGCAAAACACGCGGCCGCTCTCGGTGCCCTGGATGTTGCGCATCGCCACGCCGTTCGTCGAGGCGCTCATGGCTGTCTCGTACAGCTTGATGCCGGAGGCTTCATTTGCCGGTGCATGGACTACCTCGACGCCCAGGAGCAAGACGCGGCGGCCCTCGGTGGCGGTCGGGCCGGTGGAAAGGACGAGGACATGCTGGATGGCGCCGATAAACACGCCGGGGCGTGCGCGCACGAGTCCGACCGAGAGAATGATCTCTTCGGACGGTAGCTCATGATGCTCAAACGAATTGTGCCTGTGGTCAGGGATCGCGACGTACCCATTCGCATAGTCCCACAGATAGAGCCGGTGGTCGACGGTGATACACGCGCGCCCGATCTCGGGGAAGAGGGCCAGTGTGGCCACGGGTGCACGGCTTGTGATTGTCTCAAACACCATGCTGGGGATCGGCAGGCGCCGCTGCACGCGGAAGCCGGCCCAAGCATCGTCCGGCTGCGAGTGCTCCTCGTAGGGCGCATCGCGTGGCGCTGGGGTGAGTCGGCGTTACGTACGGAGTCGCGCCTTGATATCTGGGAGCGCGAGCGCACGCGGCTGGCACCACTTGGTGATCACCTTTTGTGCATCGCCCAGTCGCTGCAGCACGCCGGTGTCACTCATCGATCGCTCGGTCGCTGCGGCGGGCGGCGCGCCGTCTCGACGTGCAGTTTTCATCACGTGATCCAACCGTCGCTGGCGCGACTCCACACGCCGCTCCTCGTCTCGCATGCTCTTCGTCCGCCCCGCGCTCGCTGCTCGTCCGTGGCTGCTGCGTGCGTTCTCCAGCACAACATGTGCCTGGGAACCTGCAAGGCCCTCGATACAGGCGATTGCTGAGCTCAGAAAGGCAGTGCCTGGCACGTCTCTGCTCAAGGCGCGCGAGGCGCTCGTTGCCTCGCGCCCCCCCGAAACGCCCGACACGGACGATGTGCCGCTGGCCATTGCTTGGCTTGAGAAGAATCGCGCTGCTGAAGGCGCTAAGCGCGAAGCCAAGGTGGCGTCGCGTACCGCAGCGGACGGCGTCATCGGTCTGTGCACCTTGTCGGACGGCCTTCTCGGCGCCGGCGCACGTGCTGCCATTGTCGAGTTGAATTGTGAGACCGACTTTGTCGCGCGCAACGAGCTATTCGGTGCACTCGCTCGTGATATTGCGCACACGGCGGCATGGCTCCCAATGCTCCATGACGAGGCCGTGCCCCGCGAGGGCCTCATGACCGATGTGCCGCTCGACATGCTCCTCGACTGCCCGCTCATGCCGTATGATGGTACGCCGCCGGCCGAAGTGCAGACAGTGCGCCAGGGCATCTCGGCGCTCGTCGCACGTCTCGGCGAAAAGATCGCCTTGGCGCGTGCTACATCCTTGGCACCCTCGCCCTCTGACACGCTGCTGTGTGGCTCCTTTGCGCATGGCGCGGCCGCCGCGCCGCCGGCGCCTGCTGTGCCCGTCACGGCCTCGTTCACGAGTGGCCGCGTCGCGAGTCTCCTCGTGTTGAGCGCGCGAGGTCGCGTCGCGGCGTTGGCCTCGCGGGTAGCGTCACAGGACGACCCACTCGTGCAGCGCTCGCGCGCCCTGGCGCGCTCTCTTGCGCGCCAGGCGGCCGGATTCCCGACGACGACGATTGATGGCGCACCGGGCGAAGACGGCGCCCCTAGCACGGCGTTGCTGGCGCAGCCATTTGCGATGCTGCTCCCTGCGGCAGGCCTCGCGCCGGAAGCCAACGAGGGCCTCGTCTCGGACGCCCTGCAGCAGTGGTCCGACGCGCATGCAGGTACCACAGACGGTGTCTCTGTGGCCGCACTTCGCCGTTGGGAGGTCGGTGAGACGGCGGCGCCTGTCGACGAAGGTACAGCAATCTCATTTGCCGACGAAGTGAAGCGGGCCGCTGGTGTATAGGTCTATCTCTAGCAATTGCATCCAGATGCACGGGGGTTGGCCGCGTCGATCCGGATGGGGTCGGGGTAGTCTGCGTAAAGTTCCGCCTCGGCCTCCTGTTGCAGCGCATTCTTCGCGATAGTCTGGAATGCCTGCTCAACGTTGATGGCCTCCTTAGCCGAAGTCTCAAAGTACGGGATGTTGCCCTTACTCTGGCACCAGGACATGGCGCGCTTCTGCGAGACGGCGCGCTTGCTCTCCTCGACGTCAATCTTGTTGCCCAGCACGACGAACGGGAAATTGTCGGGGTCGTGGGGGCTCGCCTGGATCAGGAACTCATCACGCCAGCTGTCGAGCGTTTCAAAGCTCTTGGGGTTGTTCACATCGTACACAAGCACACAGCAGTCGGCACCGCGGTAGAAGGCCACGCCCAGCGACTGGAAGCGTTCCTGCCCGGCCGTGTCCCACAGCTGCATCGTGACGAGGCGCCCGTCCACGACGACCTCGCGCGTAAGAAAGTCGGCACCGATCGTCGCCTTGTACGCGGCCGAAAAGCGCTTGTTCACATCTTCATGTTAGTTCCACCACGCACATTGGTTCATGAGCGACGTCTTGCCGACCCTGGTGTGAGCGATCACCACCTACCCTGAATCACCCAAGATCTGCGCCCGTCAGCGTGGCATACGTACGATCACCTGATATAAGTACTACTACAAGGCAACGTACCTTCAGAAGGACCTTTTTCCGCGTCGCCATCGTAGTCGTCTGTGCGGGTGGCTCGTTGCGCGGCTGCCGCTCCTAGCAAATTTATTTTCATCTACACCCACCTCAGTCGTGTACGCCCCCTGGGCGCTGCCCTCTGGCACCCCCGGTCGTTTTGTGTGTCACGTCCAGCTATAGAGAAACATAGGCTACGGTACCTACGAGACAACGCAGGTGCTGCCATCACTGGCGCGGCGATCGCTCTCGGATCGCGGCTGCGATGACTAAGCGGTGAGGGAGCGTCGGTGGCGTCCGCCCGCCGCTGCTCTCCACGATGGTCGGTGCGGAGAGCCATATCGGCTCGTGCGCTGCATCTGCTGTAAGCGATGTGGGGTCGTGCAGCGATGTGCACACACCCAAAGTCGTCCTCCTCGGACCACGTCGGGCGGGAAAGTCGAGTCTTTGCAAGGTTGTATACGAGTCCTACCTGCCGAACGATACCCTGTTCTTGGCCCCCACGATGCGCACGCAAAAGTTCCACATACACACGTTCCAGAAACTGCAGCTCTGGGATGTACCTGGCAGTGCTTTGATGTCATTCTCAGGGGGCCCGCATGCCGGGCCCGCGCTGGGCCGTGCGGAACTCGATATTCCGTGGGCGGACGTGTGTGCCGTCATTTTCGTGATTGATGCGCAAGACGACTACTTTGAGGCTCTCACGAAGCTGAACCAAGTGATTGTAACCGTTCACGGCTGCAACAAGGCGATCCAATTCCACGTCTTCATTAACAAGGTTGACGGCTTGAGCGAAGACTACAAATACGATACCCAGCGCGACATTGAGCAGCGTGTGATGGAGGGTCTTATCGACTCGTCGAACGAGCTCCAGGACAACGGAGAGCCTGTGGATCTTGAACAGCAGGTGAACATCAAGTTCTACCTGACGTCCATCTTTGACTCGAGCGTGTTTGTCGCCTTCTCGCGCATCCAGCAGCAGCTGCTCCAGGGCCTAAACGAGCCCCATGCCTCGTCCACTGTGCGCATGGTCTCGCTTACCGAGGCACTGGAGACCGCGTGCAATCTGCTGTGCTCTACGTGTCAGTTTGAAAAGGCCTATCTCTTTGATATCCCGAGCCGCACGTTTGTGGCGTGCGACACGTTGCCGTTCGACCTGGCGCTCTTTGACGTCATGTTCCAGTACATCCGTTTCCTCCGCCAGTTCAGCGACCTGTACCAGGCGGCGAGTGAGATCCAAGCGGTAGATGCGCCGACGTGTGCACGCACATGGTCCACAAGCGTTGTGCAGCTCACGTCTGACACGACCGTCGCATTCTGGCAGCTCGACAGGTACGTTGCGAACCTAACCATTCAGTCACCTGGGACTCTTGGCTATCATACAGGGCCACATACAAGCGAGCCACACGAGCATTCTCGTACGTTGCGCCACTCACCGCAGGATTACAATGTGGACCTCTTCCGCCGCGCCATAGCCCAGCTTGCCGCGCTGCTGTAGTTATCACGTGCCAATGACCGCCGCCGCAGGTCGAACGTGCGATACGATGAGTGCCGAGGTGGCGCCCGTGGACGCCAGCAACGACCGCTTCGTTGCGCGTCCAGTGCGCTACTGCGAGATCTGCTCATTCCCCTATGAATACTGTGAATACGGCTCGTCGCTCTCGCGGTGCAAGGCGAACCTAGAGGCGAAGGACCCGGACCTGTTCCGCCAGCTTTACTCGGACGAGGCGCTGGAAGACAAGCTCAAGTCGCTTACGACCGAACAGGCCGAGTCACTGGAGCGCGAGAGTGCGAAGAAGGAGCGCAAGGCAGCTGCCAAAGCTGAGAAGGAGCGGGCCCAGTTGGCCGCCTCCAAAATCGTGCTGTCGCGTGTCGCGCGCACCAAGCGCAAGGTCATTACATGCATCCACGGACTGCACCAATTCTCGCCGCCCATGCCTGCACTCAAGGTAATAGCTAAGGGGTACGTTGCTCTACTTACACAGCCTGAGCTCGCGCTTCGCTACGGGTGCCTCGGTCACGCAAAGCGTGCAGCACCCCGGCGTCGACGAAATTCATATCCAGGGCGACGTCGTCCACGAGGTCATCACTCTGATTGTGCAGCGCACCAAGCCGTTTGATGCGATGCCAAGCGAGGCGGACGGTGGCGTTCTCGAAAAGAACATCGTGATTGACGACAAGGCCAAGTAGCGCGAGCACTAGCTCGCCGCTTGTGCGTCGTCATCGCGATCCAGCGCCTCTGTCTCGCTTAACCATTCGTTGTACCGCTCAGCGAGCGGGCGCCACGAAGGGGCTGCCTTTTTCTGTGTGCGTTTCACGCCGGGTGCTGTACCAGCGCGCCACAGCGCGTCCTCCAGGTCCACTGGTGGCGGGTATCGGAACGTGTCGGCACGCAGTCGCACTCGCGCACCGCCGTACATGGACGCCATCACATAGTAACCAAGCATACCGTCATCGTAGTCATTTTGTCGGCTCTTGAGAATCGTGCTCAAACTCGCATACGTCGAGATCTCCTCTTTTTTCTTCTTCGTCCGCGTGACCGGCGGGCGAAAGTCAAACAGATCCACAAACGCCATACCCTGCGGCTCGCCATTGACCACAAAGCCAATGCAGCTGTCGGGCAGCGTCGGCGGCGCTGGGCATTGCGTGTCGTCTGGCACCGGCGCACGCGACGGGCGCGCTCGCTTCTCGTCTGTGGGTGCCGCATGCGCGTCCCAACGCAGACCACCGCGCCGCTGCTGCTCCATGAGCGCTTCCATCGCGCGCGTCGGCGCATACTCGAGACTCTCAAAATAGAGTTGGCCCCGATACCGGATCGGGATGCGATTCTGGGCGATGCGGCGCTCCGTGCCAGGCCGCAACGCCGCGTCGGCCGGCGGTAGGCGGATATACAGACCGACAACATCGCCGGGGCCAAAGGCGCGGCCCAATGGCGCGAGGCGCGATTGCGTCACGCATGCACCCGTCTGATCGCGCAGGCCATAGCTGTAGGCGTCCCAGCCAACAGGCGCATTGAGCGACGCTTCACGGCGGCCCCAGCCGACGCGCACATGTGGCCCATCACGCATCGGCACGGGCGGCTCACTTGATGCGTCGGGCGGCAGTACCTCCAGCTCGACGTACCACGCGCCGTGCCGCACACCGACGTTTGTGCGGGCGCTGCGGTACCCCTTGTCCGTGCCGACGACCATGGCATCCGCACTAATGCGCGTAAAGGCGCTGCGGTCCTGCCACGACCAGTGTACACAAGACGGCGCAATATCCAGCGTGCGGTACACGGTTGTGGGGAGCATTTGCGCTGCAGGGCCCGCCGCTACGTATCGCCAGCCTCCCTTGTTCATCGGTAGATGCGGCGTCGAGCCCAAGCTCGCATCCGCACGCACAGGTGTCCATGAAGGCGCCGGCATCGTGTCTTCGGCATCGCCCTCGCGTGGCATCGGCCCACGGAACCCAGGCGGCAGGCGGTGCGACGGCACCGACGCCGCATGCGAGTCGCGCAGTCCGGGCGACTCGGGCGTGCCATGAGCAAGACCAAGGTCCGTACGGGCACCTGGCACTTCCACGAGCACGGGAATCGAGGAAGGGGACGCCTCGAGGGCGTCCGGCGTGGTCGCGGCGCGCGGCGCGTCCTCCATCGATGCCACTCGCGTCGTGGCCGACCGTCTGCTTCGCCTCCACACGACCGCCTGCCCCGCCGCCCGAGGTTCTGCGATGGCCGTCTCAGTGACGATCCCGCCTGGGTCCATGGCGTTCCTTCAGGGCTTTGTCGCGGGCCAACTCGTCCTGGTAATTATACTCTTACTGTTATTCCGCTACTTTTTCATCGAAACGAAGCCGGTGACATATGCCAAACGTCACGCAGCGCTGCGCGAGCGCACGCGCCTGATCCAGGCGTCTCTCGATGCGCGGTGCCCGTCCATGTCATCGAGCCAGTCGAAGTTGCGCGTTCCATACGAGCAGGGGTCGCAGGCGTGTCTTCTCGACATGCTGCACCGCCTCGACTGTGAGCTGCCGGTGCACTCGCCCGAAACGCTCACCTGGCTCAATGTCCTGCTAGCACAACTGTGCCTGCATTACCGTCAGAGTATTCTGCAGTCGGGGAACAAGGCTCCGTGCCAGGATGAAGACGCGGATCCCTTGCCGTCGCTCTCCAGCGCCGAAATGGTCGCGGCCAAGCGGTTTCTGGAGCGCACGCTCAATGCGGCCCTCGAGGGACGCACGCACGACCTGCTGGGCGCCATTACTGTGACGGACGTGGACGTGGGAACGGGTTACCCTACTCTGTCAAATGCGCGCATCCGCCCCTCGAACGACCCGCGGTGTCTGCGGCTCGAGATGGACCTGGAGTACAAGGATTTGCTGTGCATCGGCCTCGATACCCAGCTGCAATTTCGCGTGCGGCCCTGGAATTTGGGGTCGCTGGCGGTGGCTATGTGCCTGCGTGTGGAGCGGCTCGCTGGGACGATCGCCATGGAGGTGGGGCCGTGCGGCACAGAGCAGGACCCGCTCACAGGCCTGGAGCTGCGTGTGTGCATGTACCCCGACTTTGTGCTAGACGCACATGTATCGAGTGTGCTGGGCTCCAAGAGTAAGCTGCACGATGTGCCAAAGATGGAGGAGCTGCTTCTGTCGCAGCTGCGCCTGCTGATCCAGCGCCGCCTCGTATGGCCCGAGTTCTGGCGCATGCCGCTGCCTCGCATGGAGCACGACCATGCCTAGGAGAGCGAGCCCAGCACTTTGATGGCGAGCGCGCGCAAAATTCGCGCGCGCTCGCTGCCGGACATGCGCAGGAATACCTCGCTCACAGATTGCCCCTTGGCATCGCGCACGGCGCCGAGCCGGTTTCCGATCGTGGCGCCGCCCAGCGCTGCGTTAGTTGTTTGTACGTACCACCTGGCCAGTTGGCCAGGATGTAGCCCAGCAAAAAGCCCGAGACTGTACCCGTTGCGCTCCAGAATGGCGCTGCATAAGTATTTTCACGTACTGTGGCGCTCGACTTCGGGGCGCAGCATCTCTTCCCATACATCCGCAAACAAGCCCTGCGCTTGCGGCTGCTCGCTCGCTCCAGCCCCGCCAAACGTGCGGAAGAATCGTGCACTGTCGTCCTGCGTCGAGGCGTCATCGGCACCGCTTGCATAGCCTTCGTGGGCGCGCATACTGTCGTACTCGGCGCGCCGCGCGGGATCCGAGAGTATATAGTCTGGGTTAGCTGCCTCACGTACATGCATCCGCTACGCTTTGGAAGCGCTGTGTGTGGGCGCGCGTCTCGTCGGGTGTCGCATTCGGGAAACGGTCAGGATGACAGCGGAGCGACTCGTGCTGGTACGCTTTTTTGATGGCTTCCTGCGACGCAGTCGGCGGTACGCCAAGGATCTGGTCAGCGCCTGCATGCTACGCACGCCGTAGTAGTCGGGGATGGTCATGTGGAGGAGCGAGCCTGGCGCGGCACCGGGCCCAGCGGTCCTAGGCGCAGCTGCGATGCAGCGTGCGAGCCTTGCCAACTGGCGTCAGTGCTACGGCACATCTACTACATAGATCTGCGGCCAGGGACCCTATTCCACGTAGCTGGTGTCATTGGCGCACACGTACCGGCGGCGCAGCGTGCGGTACTTTTTGAGCCGGTACAGTGCTGCCATTAGTTATTCCACGTACTCTCTGTCTCGCGCTTGACAAACTCGGCGAGCGCAAGCTTGCTCTCGATCTCTTTATCGTCAGTCAGGTGCGCGTTTTTGCGGAACATGGCGCGCAGCTTGGGTATAAAGTGGTAGTTGGGGTCGGGGTACTCGCGCCCCAGGCGATGAAGCTGCATTAGATCTTGCACGCACCTCTTTATACAAGCCAATAGCTCGCGCACGCAGCGGATGGCCAAGCGGCGGCATGATGCGGATGGGGCAGGACGTGCGAGCGGCGTGCGGGTCAGGGCGCAGGGGCTTATGTCAGATCCTGCCTCGCTTCGCGGCTCGCGGGTGCTTCACGACGCCCGATTTGTCTCATGTCACGGCCCATGGACGAGGACCGGGCCCCGAGCATGGCGGCATATCCCGCGCCCCCCACGCCAACAAAGGCCTTTGACTGGGATGCCATCTCGACGTCCGCGTCCGAAACGGAGATGGAGGACGAGCATGACGACAAAGGCGCGTCGGCTGCCGAGCCGGCCGGCTCGCCCGAGCCCGCTCCCGAGGTCCGGTGCCTGTGGGAGGACTGTGGCGAGACGTTTACCGACCTGCAGCCGTTCATTGCGCACCTGCATTCTTGTACGTGCCGTTTGCTCACCCAGTCCATATTGGCATCCACAAATCGCGCTATGCGTGTGAATGGACTGGCTGCCCTCGCAAAGGCAAGAGCCAAACGTCGCGCTTTGCGCTGCTGAGCCACTTGCGCAGCCATACCGGTGAGAAGCCCTTTACATGCCCCCGCCCCGAGTGTGACAAGTCGTTTACGCGCTCCGACGCGCTCGCCAAGCACATGCGCGTGCAGCACAATACGCCGCCTGCAGGGCCCACACGCAATGCGACGGCCAGTGGCGATGGCGACGAGTCACGCGATACCATCCATGACGAGATGTCTGACTATGCCGAGGGCGAGCGCCGCGCCATGGAGGCCGGGACGGCGTTTGCCGTGCTCATCCAGCGCGCCGCCGAGGACAGCCGGTGGCTGACACCCGCGCAGGAGGCGGCCGATACAGAGCAGCTGCTCTCGCATCTGCCTGCGGCTGAGGCGCCGTCCGATTCGGAGCTCGAGCTGGGCGACACTGTGCCGGCGCAGGCGCCCAAGGCGTACCTTGTGGCAAAGGCCAAGCTGCAGTATCTCCTGCAGCGGCGCGAGCAATGGCTCCGAACACTGCAGGCGCTGCAAGAAGAGGAGGCTGCTCTCACGCGGCAATGCCACGAGACGCTGGATGAACTCTTGGACTATGCGTATGGGTACGTTGTGCCACTGACGCAGCCACGACGCTGTGAAGCGCCTCGTTGCGCCTGACAGTGCGCGTTCATGATACCTCGTCGTACTACACCGATGCGATCCACGCCTGGTGGCGCTCTGCTATCGCCGCGACGATATCGCGCTCAATCTCGTGCGGCGGCACCGCAGGCGGCGACGGCAGGCGGATCCATGTATGGTCGTGCGGCTCGACCAGCACAATCTCGTACTTGCGTCGCTGCAGCAGGTTCCCAATAACCAGCTGGTGTCCATAGTTGCGCAGCGAGCGCTCCGCCTTGGGTATGAGCAGCTCGTCGTCGGTCTCAAGCTTGAAGCTGACGACGTACGCGTCAGGCGCCCACGAATCGACGAGCGAGCTGAGCACTTTGGGCACCGGTTCGAGCTGCAGCGTCAGCGCCTGGTCGCTCGACTGAATCTTGTGCTCCGACAGCTTGTTGGATGGCACGAAAAAATCGCTCACCGCCGCGGCCAGGTAGTGCATCCCGTGGCGACCCAATGGCGCCATGGCCTCGCTAATGTTTCGCAGCAGGAATAGGTACTCGATCACTGTGACGAACGGCACGGTGAGCAAGCGGCCGTGCCGCGTCGCCTCGTGATAGGCGTGCAGGATCGGCAGGAGACCCTTGACATGGTCCTGGCTCACGCGCACCGTCTCTTCGCCTTCCGCTGGCTCCTCGAGCAGGTCAAACAGCGGGTTCGTCGTGTGCGAGTACCACCGAGTGAATGGGAACTGCGAATGCTGCCTCGACATGAAGATAACCGCATAGCCCGCCTCTAGGAAGTACTCGGCGGATGCAGCTCCGCGCGTACCCGCAGAAAAATTGTCGAGAAAGCGTACCATGTTCTTCTCGAGCGGCACAGTCGTTCCGCCACTCTGCCGTCAGCACGACGTACACACCGTCACCAGCACGACTTTTCGGCGCTCTGCACCATGACGCGTAACAAATTCGCGTACATGCTGCGTATGCTCCGCAAGCGTAGGTGGCTCCTCGAGCTGGGTATAAAATGCTTCCGCAGTCCACGCACGGCTCATGAGGGTCTCGCACCCCCACCAGCGGGCGTCGCCCCGCTTGTCACGTGCTGTACACCGTCGCCACGCAGCGACGCCGACTTTTGCCTCGCCATGAGCTCGCACGACGTGCGCGACATCCTCTCGCTTCCCAAGCGCGCGCAGGAGCCTGGGCCTAGCCGCGCGCCCGTGCGTGCACCTCCCATCTTGCCAGGTGATGCGCGTCCCAAGCAGCGGCCGGAAGGAATGTCCCGCGAGCTGTATGCGCTCCTCGGGCCCAACGCGCCTAGCCTTGTCATGGGCCAGGCTGACGGGCCCGGCAGCGAGGGGCCAGGCGGTGTTCGCGCATTCCAGCCTAAATTCCAGCGCAAGGCACAAGCTGCGCACACCCGCAAATGGATGTGGACGCCATTCCGCAATCCCGCGCGGCACGACACGCCGGCCGAGTCGGGCCTGGCAAGCGAGGAGGGCGCGCCGCCGCGTGGTCTCGTGCTACACCACTGGCGTCCGCTGGATCCGAATGCGCCGCAGAATGACGACGAGGCGCCCCTCGATGCCCTGTGGGCCCCGTACAATACCGAGTCTCAGGTGTTCCACTACACGACCGATGAATATACCCAGTACTTAGCAGGTGCGTATCTTCTGTTGACGCAGACGACGACTGGACGCGCGAAGAGACAGACTATCTTATTGGGATGTGCGAGACGTATGACCTGCGTTTCATTGTGATTGCCGACCGCTACGAATGGCCCGGCCGTACGCGCAGCATCGAGGATCTCAAAGCACGATACTATACAATTTGTCGGCGACTGCTACGCGAGCGCATCAGCAATGAGGACATCGAGGCGCGACAGGCGCAGTTGCAGACGTATGCATACGACCGCCAGCAGGAGATGGAGCGCAAGCGGGCGGTGCAGACGCTCTTCTCGCGCACGCCCGAGCAGCTCGCAGAAGAAGAGGCACTGTATGTTGAGGCCCGCCGTCTCGAGCAGAATGAGGCCAAGTTTGCCAAGGAGCGCGACGATCTGCTGCGACTGCTGGGCGGCCGCGAGGGACTGCCGATGTGCTCATCCGCGACGGTCGCGGCGGTCGGCGCTGGTCTTGTGTGGCCGCCGGGCAGTGCGACGGAGGATTCTGCAGGCGAGAGCAATAAGAAGCTTAAGCGTCGCCGCTCCGAATCCCTAGCGACCTCTGGCAAGGTCAAGGATCCGAAGCAGCAGCTGTTCGATGCTCAGCATGGCATCACTCGCTTCTCCACAACGAGTCCGCACGTGCTGCGTACGCCGTACCCTAATCTGATCGGCACGCCGTCGGTGCTGCCACCCGTCGCTGCGCCAACGTCCGGGTCGACCAAGGCCGAGGCCAACGCCCATCACGGCGCTTACCTGCGTTCGACGCGTATGCTCACATTCCGGCCGAACCAATACACGCGTGTAATGCAGGCGCTCGCAGAGCTACATCCTCCTATGGGCGCGCGGCTCGTGTACCCCACTGCGACGAATGTGGAAAAGTGGGAGATGCTTTTGGGGGCCGTGGCTGGCGCGCTAGATATGAAGAAGCAACTCGATCGTGTCGAGGCAGAATACAAAATGGTGCAGGCGCGCCTGGCGGCGGCACAGGCGGGCGAGGCGGACCCTGCGGCGGGCGCTGCCGCGCCGCATACCAAGGGAACTGAGTCGGTCCCTACTGAGCCCTAGCTAGCAGGGTGAGTGGCCATGGCGCTCAGAAGCTCTTTACATGAGCGCTAGCTTTTGTAGTAGTGCCTAGCAGACATGACGGTAGAAACTTGCGTATTGACTTCGACGCCTAGATTACGGGGAGTATCGCGAGGGGCTCGATCCCCGGTTCACAGGCGCCAAAAGCGGCGGACCTTGCCATCTCTCTTGCGTCGGCATCGAGGGCTGGAACGACGGCGTCAGTATATCCGAGCCATGCGTTGGCGTATGGAAGGAGGCTGGTGTGTAATAAGTCAGCGGCGAACGCGGCGCTGTGTACTCAGGCACAAGTGCCTCAAATGCGTCTTTGCACCGAGACCTAGTTGGGATGGGCGTGGGAGATGCAGGCATTAGGGAAAAGGGGTGGTCTGCACCCTACCTTTAATTTGCCACTGATCCCAACATGTCAAAAAAGGTTGTCATCCAGATCTTAGTCAGAATAAACAAATCTGATTGGACTGCCCATGCTGGCGGTGTTGCGATGACGCCACCTGCGTGACTCTGCCGTGCATGTCCACCCAGGCGCAGCAGGGGCGGCTGCGGCAGGTCCTACAAGCGCTCGCACAAGAGCCAGGCAACCAACGATGTGCCGACTGCCACACATCTGCGCCACGGTGGGCGAACGTGCATTTCGGTATATTTCTCTGTAAGGACTGCGCAGCTGCCCATCGTCATCTAGGCCCGCCGCTCTCGCAGGTACGCTCGATTGCGTACGACCTGTGGTCGAGCGCCCATGTCCAGCGCATGCGTGCGGTTGGGAACGAAAAAAGTAATGCACACTTTGTGCCGGCGCTGCAGCTCTTTCCCCCGCCGGTCGAATCGGAGAAATCGTCGTACGAATGGATCCAGTATGTACGCGACAAGTACGTACGCATGGCGTTTCGCACGCAGGGCTTAGAGCATCTCTCCGCTCGGCAGCGGACGCACCCCTCTCCCGAACCAGTAGTACCTGTGCCTGATGCTGCGCCGTCCCTGCCTGCCCCGGCTGAGAAGTCGATTGAGCCTGGGCCCACCGCCCAGGAGCCAGCTCGGGTGCCTGAACCTATACAGGCCCCTGTCCTTGCGCCCGCCCCCCCTTTCTGGATACCCCCCCCCGCCCGTGTTTCCCACGTGGACGGCAGCACCCTATACCCCTCCGCCGCCATCTTGGCCCGCAAAACCCGTGCAGAAAGAGCCCAAGTCGATCAAGCCGCGCAGCCGTAATCCTTTTCTATGAGCTAGGGCGAAATGAAGCATGCGCCCTGTGCAGGTTGCGTAACGAACATGGCCTCACACAGGTTGCTCTCGGTCATGTAGCCGATCCGCATCGAGTAGTACATGTTGCGCATGGCCGTCATGACATTTTCCAGGCGATCGCGCGGCACGAGGTGCACCGCACTACCGCCCCAACCCGCGCCCGTGAGGCGCGAGCCAAGTGCACCGGCCTGGCGACCGATGTGCACGATGAGGTCGAGCTCGGGACAGCTACAGTCGTACATGTCGTGCAGACTCTCGTGGCTCTCGTTCATGAGACACCCAAGGCGCTGGTAGGCGCAGTGGACATCGTACGTTTCGCCGCTCTCGAGTTTCTTTGCTGTGGCATCGCAAATCGCGCGGAAGCGTAAAACGCGCTGCGCCTCCGAGTAGACGTGGAAGGCACGGTGGTGCAGGAAAAAGTGCGAGGCTTGCACAGGCGCCTGGCTGAGAAACTCGCGGTGGAATGCCTCGGGGGAGAGGCCGGTCAGCTGCTCGAGCTCCTCGCGCGTGAGGCCACGGCGGGGTAGGAGTTTCTCCACGATGTTGAGCATAGCCTGAAGCTGTGCCACCTCCTTGCCGGCATCGTCGTATGCCTTGCGCACGTCGTCATAGACACCCATGATCGCCTCCAGCTCGTTGGGGTTCGCCGCCCAGTACGCATCCGCGATTGCGCGAAGCGGCGACGGGAACTGGGTCAGTGACGAGATCTGCATGCCTAGACCACGACAGAGCAAATAGGCGGCCATGCGCAGCTCGACGACGCGCAGGTTGTATTGCGTCGGTGCATTCGCCTTCTTGTCCGACTCGATGAGCGTGTTTGTGATGAGGAACAGGTACTCGTCCCACTTTGGCAACTGGATCGGCTCCGTGTGGAGCGTCGGCGAGAACGACACAAAGATCGCCTTGCCCATCTCGCCAAACACGGAAGCGGCCTGGTCCATGCCACCCGTGTTGACGCCGACCAAGCGCTCACTAATGATGGCCTTCTCCGTCAGGTACTTCCGGCTGATTCGATCGTGCATGCCAAAGGCCATGAGCACAACGAGGGAGCTCGCCGTGGTCATTGCTGCACTCGAGCTCAGGCTGCTCTCGGGGGGAATTGTGCCGTCGACGAGGATATGCAGCACACCGTGCGAGTTTTGGCGCACCTCCTGCGGGAAATCGTCAAGAAGGCCACGCAGAGCGACCCTGAAGTAGTTCGCCCAGCGGTGCGACGTCAAAGTCAGCAGGTTGAGCGACTCGGGCTGCATAAGGTCGCACGTAAAGCTTGTGTGTGAGAAGCGCGAGGCCACATTGGCCAGCTCTACGCGCAGTTGCCCAGGACAAGGAATGTAGGATGCAGCCATGAGTACGTCGCGCTCAATCGCCATGGGAAACACACTGTATCCCGAGGTATCAATATGTCTACGTCAGTATCGACACACACTCTCCAATCATGTTCAAACGTCCTGGGGCGCGCGCAATAAATGCCGGACGGAGATGGTAAATCTTTGAAAACTTGTTCTCAATCTCCTTCACCCGCTCCGTTTCACCGGAAAGCGCGAGGGGCGAGTAGACCTCGGGGAGCTTGAGCACGGGCACTGGGTCTGCCATGGTAGGTGGAGGTACTGGTGGGGCAAATGCGCGTTCGACCGCCCTGCCTCGCCATGTCACATGCGCGGTACGCGCTGAGTGAGGACGAGGACGCGCCGGCCCCAGCGCCGCCGCCCGTTGTGAACGAGGCACCCCTGCAGGTCGACGATCGGCCTGCGATCCACCAGCTTACACATGCGTGGCTCAATGAACGTGGGTCGCCCGAGCTGCTGCCGTGGCCCGTTGACCTGATCGATACCGTGATGGACCAACTGCAACAGCAACAGGCGATCCTTGACTCGCTCATGAGTGATGCTGCCACATCCGAGGAGGAGCATTTCCGCCTGAATATCGTGCAACTCGATGCGGATCGGTGCCGATGGATGCTGCGCAGCTACCTGCGCACGCGCCTCGATAAGGTAGGTGCGGCCACTGACACCAGCTGGAAAAGCACGCTCCTTATATCGTGCGTGAGCGGACGGAACAACTGCGCCTGTCGGACATGGAGCTGGGGTATGTCAAGCGGTACGCCCAGCTGCTTGCCGACCATCTCTCGAACTCGGTACTGCAGTTCCTCCCGGAGAGCATGCGCGGCCTGGATGACCCCGCGCCGGGCACATCGCTGCCAGATGCACCGGGTGGCATGCGTACGTCCAACCCACTGACGCAGTCGCTGCGCCATCGCTCGATACGCCCGTGTTTGTGTATGGCCGCGAGGACGGTGGCGCAATCACACTTCCCGAGTAGGTATCTACGACTCACCCAGTGGCGAAATGATACCGCTGTTGCGCGGTACGATCCATCTTGTGCCGTATTGCGCTGTGCGCTCCCTGCTGCATCAGCGCCGTGTAGAACTATTGTAGGGTATCTGCTTTGGCTAACTTGACGATCGGTTCTGGCCGCTTGGCGAAGAGCAGCTTCTGGCGCACAAGCGTCACGACCGTGTAGGACGTCGTGGGCGGGCGGCGCGCCGGCCCACCTGCCCGCACATTCGGCGAAGAATAGTCCATGTGCCCATCCGACCAGCGCACGGGCGGCGGCGGCATCGGGCTGCTGCTAGGCGCCACGGCCGTCGCGTTCGCCGGCCGTGGCGCCGCATCGTCCTCTGACGTCCGCGCACGCTTGCGCGCTAGTGTCGGCGACGCCGGCGGCGAGCTAGGCGGCGAGGTTAGAGGCGTCGGCGACGACGGACTGGTAGGGGGCGCATGCGTCTGCTTCACCATAACCGCAAGTGGGCGGCGCAGCTTCACGAATGTACCCTCCAGTCTGTGGTGCGAGATCTGCAGCACCGGCTGGTTCTCGCGCCCCGCAGGGAATGTCAATGTACCTAGCACATGGTCGCCGTGCACGTCGCACCCATCCATCTCGAGGGAGCCTTGCAGCTCGACCAGCACTAGCTCTCCATCGGGACTCAGGCGCACGAGGGGAGGCGGCACGTCGTCGCGCGGCACACGCCCCGGCGCCGGCCCCGTATAAATGGGAATGCGCATGGTCGCGTCATTGGCGTTGCGCGCGCCTTAAAGATTACGTCAGGCGACGCGACTGCTCCTTCGTCGCCTGTGACGCAGATCCGGCCTCGTGGCATGCTCCAGCGAGAGGTGCCCCCGCCTGTGGGCCACGTCCCACAGACGGCCTCGATGGAAAGAGTGCCAGTGTCTGCACAGGGCACGCTGCCATGCCCGTTTCCTATGGACGTCGGTACGGGCTTGCCGGCCGTCCTCACAGGCTCCGCCGTTCCCCCTGCGCTCTCTCAGCGTTCCGCCCCCTGTGCGTGGGCCGTGTGCTCCGATACCGCCGATGGCCTCGAGTACGTATATCTGGACCCAAGAGCTTCGCGCGAGCTTGCAGGCATGGCGCCCAAGCTGCGGCACCGCTCGCTTGTTGATTTTGTGTGCCCAGACGACCGGCCGCGCATACACGCACAGCTACGCAACATGGTCCAAACACGCACCCTATTTGGGAGCGTGATACGATGCAGGTATGCGTCTATCGCTGGTTTGTCTGCCGCGCTGCATGGATCCGAGCCGATCCAGTACGCCATTACCGACATTGTTGTCAACCGCATGGGGCCCCAGCTATCCCTCTGCTTCTTCCACCAGGTCGAGGCTGCTGTGGGCGAGTCGGGGTGTGGCCTTCCTCCTGGCATGCTGGGCCTCGTCGATATCCACGAGTTGTGGAACGAGCTCTGCCGTACGTCGCTTAAGGCGGCCGAGCCTGTATCGTATGTATTCCAGATCCTCTCGACATCTCTGCCGCGTCAGGTCCTGCTCAGCTGGCCACCGCCCACATCCTACGATGCATGCAACTTAGCCAAACTCGCGCAACATGCAAATATCAAGCCGAACGCGACTTGCACGGAGCGACTGCACGCGTCTCACACCCTTGTTATGGCAGGGCATACGCGAACAGCGGACAGTGTTCTGGTTCCCTGCGGCTCGGTCCTGCTCGCCTGCTTCCATATGCAACCCTCAGAATCGTCTGCAGCCGCGGCCCCCGGGCCCCTGACCAGTCTTCTCGATCAGGCCCGCCCCCCTGTGGCGCCCGTCGCAGCGGCGGTGTCTGCACCGGCCCCCTCGGTGCTGCTGCCTGCGCCGCCCGTATCGATTGCGCCTCAGCAATCCCGTACAGAGGAAGCACCTACCCCTTCATTCACTGAATCAGCCAAATGCTGCACGAGCTGCGGGCGCAATGACAGTCCCGAGTGGCGCCGCGGCCCATCAGGGCACAAAACAGTACGTATGTATTCTAACACCAGCTGTGCAATGCTTGCGGACTCCGCTACGCGCGCTCACTTACCCAGCGCCGAAAACGCAACAAGGATGGATCGACAATGACACTCGAAGCCACGGGCCACCCATACCATGTGCCTCCGAGCCGTGGCGGCGGCGGCGGCAGCCGTCCAGGGGTACACCGTCGTGTTCGGAAAAAGCGCAGCTCGAGCGAACCCGATACGGAGCCTGGCAGCACCGAATTTGACCATCGCCTAGCGAGCGTCTTGGCGTCTATGCCACATGATAATCGCTTCGCGACACGCTCCGCGGTGGCGTCCATGACTGGCACACCCATGAGCCAGATACATCCCTACCCATCTACCCCTGTTCCGACAGGGGCGGAGCTCGCTGCGCCACTCTCTATCAAACCGCCCGTTGCAAGCGACTTGTCCATGAGCGCAACTCTTCCCGTGCCCACAGCACCCAGCGTATCGGCGACGCTACCCGTGCCGCTTGCGTCGCCCCTGCCTCCTTCCCATGCACTTTCCACTGCATCCATCCCTGCCAAGGGGCGCTCGGCCTCTACAGGCAGCATTTCGTCCATATCCTCGGCACTAGTCCCCGGCGTCTTGTCATACCCCCTCTCTGTGTCGATGTCGGTGCCGCCCCTCTCTCCGTCGTCGCCCACTACACCGACCACAGGGAACCTTCCTGCATCATCGCTGCCAAATGTCTTTCCCACATCGCCGCTGCCCGCCATGGCGGCGCCGGCCGCCGCGAGCGGCCCGGCGCCCTCTGTCGTGGTGTCGGCGGAGCCGTCACCTCTGCTGTCCGAGCCAACAGAACCTCTCAAGGCAGGGTCGAGTCTTACCATGGACCCATTGGCAGCAGCAGCTGCCTTATCTACATTGCAATCCCCCACATTTTCCGTTGTCCCTGCCGCCACGGCGTCAACGGTGCCGCCCGTGGCCCCAACCTCACCCTTCTCCAGCATACCGACCGCAGAAGAAGCTGTTCTGCCCTAATAGGTGGTATATATATATACACCATGTAGATATCTATCCATTTTATCGGTTGCTGCCCTCGCCGAGCTTGCATGCGACAATCTTGGCTTTCTCCACGGGGAGCATTTCCCCATTGTCCAGCTTGAACATGGCATTTTTGATGATAAAGGTCCACACTTCATCACAGAGGCGGTAATTATGGAGGTGTCCCTGCTGTTAGACACTCGTACCCACCTTGATATTGCCTTTGGACTTGACGTGGGTGGCCAGTGTCTCGGAAATCGACTTGTCAAACTGCTCCAGCACCTTCATCGCCAAGATGGGGTTAATATGCCCCGACTGGATAAGCTCATCCAGTGCATCCGTCAGCTGCATGCCAATACTGATGATATGAGCTAACATCATACACAAACCTGCTCTGGCGGTAGAACTCATAGTATTGGTTCCGCCCGGCCGTCATGCTCGCACAGGAACGGCCGATCGGGCGTGGCCCGGCGCCGCGCCTTGCCAGTGGAGGTGTGTTCTACATGGCGCTACGGCTCGTCCATCATGATCTGCAGGAACTCGTGTTCACTGATCTCGCCATCTTGATCGAGATCAAACTCATCAATCATAGCTTGACTGGGGTTAGTGTATACACGTACAGCTCCTCGTCATCGAGGTTCTCGCCAAGCTCTTTGGCGACACGCTTCAGATTTCGCAGGCTGATCTTGCCTGTGTTATCCTCGTCAAACAGGGCAAACGCGCGAAGAATCTCTTCTCTTGGATCGCGCGCAGAAATGCGCTCTGTCACTGCACGTCAGCATGCCCCACGCACAAACACGGTTGAACGCCGGCCATTCCATGAGACCTGTGCCCGTAGCGTCATTGTCACGCAGAATCTCGAGAACCTCAGCCTTTTTAAGGTCAAAGCCGAGGGCGCGCATAGCCACCTTGAGCTCATGGTAGTCCACGGCCCCATCCTTGTCAGTGTCGAAAAGGTCAAAGGCTTCGCGGATCTCCTGGCGCTGATCCTCGGACAATTCCACAACGGGCATATTAGAACGGGAAGAAGAATAGCTGGTCCCAGATATCACCTGTGACGCGCCAAACGACGGCGTGCGCCGCGCTCTTGCTCGCGCTAGATGGCTCATACCTACGGGGCGCGGACGACCTCCAACGCGTCGCAACGGCGCGTCGGCCTTTCTGACTAAGTGCCACGTCATCTTCGCCTCCGCCTTCATTCGCATACGAACGGCTGCGCCCATCGCGCCGAGTTGGCGTGTGCGGGTCTCATGCATGGTGCGCCCCAACAGCAGGTGGCTTGCACGACCACTTTTATGGCCGCCACAAATGGCCTGGGTTACCAGGCGCGGTATGCTCACCGCCGCCTGGCTTCACAGCACTACTGCCTCGCCGCCTCTGACCTCGTCGGAGCAGGTCTCCTCGTCCAAGGTCGCTACCTTCACGCGGTACTGGACACCCTTCCAAATGCCTGTTCTGGAACCTGAGGTCGCATCGTCTTCTGCTACCCTCGCTATAACACATGCGCTCGAGCAGCATGATTCGACGACGGCCATGCAGCTGCTTCGACGCAACGCAAAATTTCTCCCACACGCCGTGTGGACATCTCTCTGGACCCTTATTGCCGAAGGGCCATCACCACTACCCCCTGAAGGTCTATATGAGCGCTTGGATACCGTCTGCGAACAACTCCTGGAGCTCTTGCGCATGCATGCCTACTTGTTCTCTACACGCGCGATTCCTAAGCGCATGCACCATCGTCTTGTGTATTTGCTACTGAAACGAGCGGAACGTATCGATTATTTTGTTCCAGTCGATGAGCGACCGGCGCAACGCCGCCGTCAGGCTGAGCAGCTCTTGCGTGTGGCCAACGACCCATGCGCACTCGATGGTGATCTTCTAGGCCGATTGTTATTCCGCCTCGCCCGCCTCCAAGCTGTGGACCTCCTTGGGCCTATTTTGCTGCATTATAGTGCATGCACGGATAAACCAGCGGATCCCGTCGCAGCCGCACAGCCGTTCTCAGCCGTCATCAGCGAAGCACTCGAGTGGTACCGATCCACGAAGAACCCCGAGGCTTTGCATCTCTCGTGGAAGGCTCTTCGCTCGGCATTCGCCCAGCAGCTGCCCATCAAGCATGTGCTTGTGCAACAACTGCTGACATGCAGCGGCCCAGCACACACTCGGCTGTGTATCCCCGACTTGCCACAAACCTTGGACGTATCGGATGAATTGGCCTCGTCCATCCTCGATACATGCCGCTTGCATCCACACTATATGCATCAACGCGCGGCTGTTGTCCTCTGCAAATCGAGTGATCCACGCGCCGCTTTGCACCTTCTCGATACCTATGATGCGGACATCCCGTTCGATGTTTACGCCGCTACGATTACCGCGCTGACGTGGATTGCTCGGGCGCGTATCGTTCCTGACACGGCCCTCTTCCTGGCATGGCGCGTGATGGACGCCATGCAGCATGCCGGTATGGAGGCCGATGAGCAAATGTACAGCGAATGGATTCGCGCGCTGCAAGTGGTGCAGAACGAGCGTATGGCGCCCCACCCGCTGTCGGTCCCTGATGCGGTAGTGCAAGCGCTCCGTGATCGCGCTCCACCTTCTGTCCCGTCATGGACAAGCTATGTGACATCTCTCACGCAGCAGATCCTTGCTCGGCAGGGAGAACATGTACTGCGATGGGAGCATTTGGTGCTCCTGTTTCGCTTGCATGCGCGTTTACGGCACTTTTCCTTCTGCCAGTCTTTGTACGAATACGCACGCGAGAGTCACTCAGAGTCACTGCCATTCCATTCGACATCGACCTTTGCTTGGCTACTCTCCCAAGCATGCCAGCGCCATGGGGATATGAGATGGGCGGTTCGTTTGTACCACGACTGGCTCGCCACAGGGCGTTCCCTACCTGAGTCGCAGTTGGAGACATTTTTACGCGCATGCCTTTCGCATGGCATGCCTTCCATGGTGCGGGTGGTCGTACGTGATGCTTGTGAGATGGAGGCGGTGCCACGTCCCATACTGGCATCGCACGTCGCGCGGGCCCTGTTCCTGGAAGGCCATTTGGAGGCTGGACTGGCTCTTCTGGCCGACTTGCTGACTGATGCACCTTCCACAATACCACGCGATGAATCGCTTCCCCCCGCACTTCCGCCCTTGGCCATGTATGCCATTGGGCTATACGAGGCTAGCAGGGTGGGTTTCGGGGCAAAACAGGACGACCGCGAACGATTGTTCCAGCTATTTGACGAGTTCCGTCTGGTCTTGGCACATGCCTATGCGAAAGAGGACGTGCCTGGGAAAATTATGGACCTTGCCTATTACGGTGCAATTCGAATACATCTGCAGGCCCTCGGGCGCGAAGCTAGCTGGGGGCCCTCTGATCATGCTGGTACGGACGACAATGATACATGCGTCGCGAGCCTGCGCGATGCCTGGGCCGAATGGCGGGACTTGGCTGGTCCATTGTGCGGCGCCACACTCTCTGCGACAGAGTTCCATTCGCTTGTTCTCTCTATCGGAACGTACATACCCGATGTGCCGCGCCCATCAGCCATGACTATTGATATGAAGCAATAGGATGGTTAGTAAGACGTGGCATGTATTTGTTCATATAGCCCCATTTGTCCCGTCTAAAGACCTTGCGTGGGTGCGCATGGCCGACTCCTAGATGGGGCAGTTCTGATAGCTGACTCGTACACAGGATACATGGCATGGTGATCGCTAGTCGGTACATGTAGAACTCGGCAGACCGCCCGCTTACAACATCTCTCTGCATGTGTGAGACATTCGGAACCACTCACGCAAGATGCGAAGGCAGGTAGGGTACGCCCTCAGGGGTATACTGCACCAAGTGCGTCACTTCGACCGACGGACGGCGGGCGCATTTGCGGAAAACGCGCTCTACCGGCTGGCACAGGATACGATTATGCTGCAATTGACAATGGTACTGGACTAGCTCAGCGAGCTCGCATGCGGGCTGTGCGGGCTGACGCTCGTCGCCGGCTCGCACTTGCTTCGGCATCCCAACAAGCCCGCTGCGAAGAAACCTGTCGCGACCGTCCTAGTACTTGGTCACGTGTTTCTTCATGTGGATTCTATGCACGTCGTGCACGTGGTGCCTTGATCGTGCACGCTGGCGCTGTAGACACGCGGCGCACGTCCAACGTCTTCTTGGATTCCCCGCCCGGGCACTTCCCTAGTTTCCCACCACCATGTCGAACTACAAGGTCGCTGACATCTCGCTTGCCGCTTTCGGTCGCAAGGAAATCCAGATCGCCGAGGGTGAGATGCCCGGCCTCATGTCCATCCGCGAGAAGTACGGTCCCTCGCAGCCCCTGAAGGGCGCGCGTATTGCGGGTTGTCTTCACATGACCATCCAGACTGCCGTGCTGATCGAGACCCTCGTGGCCCTCGGTGCCCAGGTCTCGTGGTCGTCGTGCAACATCTTCTCGACCCAGGACCACGCGGCTGCTGCCATTGCAGCTGCCGGCGTGCCCGTGTTCGCCTGGAAGGGCGAGACCGAGGAGGAATACAACTGGTGCATTGAGCAGACCCTCCACGCCTTCCCCAACGGTGAACCCCTGAACATGATTCTCGACGACGGTGGTGATCTGACCTGGACCATCCACAACAAGTACCCTCAGCTCCTGGACAACATTCGCGGTCTGTCGGAGGAGACCACCACCGGTGTGCACCACCTGTACATGGCCGTCAAGAAGGGCGAACTCAAGGTGCCTGCCATTAACGTGAATGACTCGGTCACCAAGTCGAAGTTCGACAACTACTACGGCTGCCGTGAGTCGCTTGTGGACGGTATCAAGCGTGCCACGGATGTTATGCTTGGCGGTAAGGTCGCCGTCGTGGCCGGTTTCGGTGACGTCGGTAAGGGCTGTGCCGAGTCGCTCCGTTCGTACGGCTGCCGTGTCATTGTGACTGAGATTGACCCTATTAACGCCCTGCAGGCTTCGATGGCCGGCTACCAGGTTGGTCTCATGGACGAGGTGGCCGCTGAGGCCCAGGTGTTCGTGACCACCACTGGTAACCGTGACATTATCACCACCAAGCACTTTGAGATGATGCCAGAGGATGCCATTGTGTGCAACATTGGTCACTTTGACATTGAGATTGACGTGGCTGGCCTCAAGAAGATTGCGAAGGAGGTGGTCAACATCAAGCCCCAGGTCGACCGCTACACCCTGCCCAACGGCCGCCACGTTATTCTGCTGGCCGAAGGCCGTCTCGTGAACCTGGGCTGTGCCACCGGCCACCCTTCGTTCATTATGAGCGCGTCGTTCTGCAACCAGACTCTGGCTCAGATCACCCTCTGGAACGACAAGGAGGGCAAGTACCAGCGCGGCCAGGTCTACATGCTCCCCAAGACTCTGGACGAGGAGGTCGCTCGCGCCCACCTTGCCAAGCTCAACGTCAAGCTGACTCAGCTGACCAAGGTCCAGTCGGACTACCTCGACATCCCCATCGAGGGCCCCTACAAGGCGGACCACTACCGCTACTAAGCTCCCCATGAATGATCAACACCCTCTATGTATAGTACTCAACGCGCTTTATACGGATCTAGACTGGTGTTGATGCACCGGCGTCATAGAAAATGATACCTTTTCAACAAGGCATTCTCAACCTTGCTATCGTCAGCTGACGATCACATGATCCCAGGTTGGCCCTGCAGGCCCTGGCAGGCCTAGTGGAGCAGCCAGGAACTATGTGGCACAGGTTTGCCTTACGACTGCCCCGGCTTTCTTCGTGTCGTATCCCACGTTTTCGTGGATTTTCGACTACTCGACTGTGCTATAACATGGGTGCTATCAACATGGGTGTTGTACAGACATCCTCCCTCGTGCAGCAGCTGCGCGAAAAAATGCGTGCGCATAATCTGCAGGCGTACATTGTGCCATCCGAGGATGAGCACGCAAGTGAATATCCCTCCGACGCTGACTTGCTTCGTGGCTACATCTCTGGCTTTAATGGCTCAGCTGGCTGTGCTCTGGTCACGATGAAGGAGGCTCTGCTCTTTACTGACGGTCGCTACTTTTTGCAAGCCTCGCAGCAGTTGGAGCCGAACGTGTGGACGTTGATGAAGTCTGGCGAGCCTGACGTACCGACATGGCAGTCCTGGCTTGTGGAAAAGCTCCCGTCGCAGTCGCGCATCGGTGTGGACCCGAAATTGGTCAGCGCTGAGGACGCACTGGAGCTGATTGACTCCCTGCGCATTGTTTCGTCGTCGCTGGTGCCGTTGCGCAACAATCTCGTGGCCGAGATCTGGAGCGATCGCCCCCAGCGTCCGCAGGAGCCGATTCGCACGCTGCCAGAGTCGATTACTGGGCGCTCTTCCCAAGACAAGCTGGCAGAGTTGCGCGCCGAGATCATCAAGAAGCGGGCGCAGTGCTTTGTAGTGACAATGCTTGACGAGGTCGCCTGGCTTTTCAACCTGCGTGGCAACGATGTGCCGTATAACCCCGTCTTCTTCGCGTTTGCCATTGTCACGTTGGATGCATGTACGATCTACGTGCATGAGTCACAGGTGAGCGACGACGTGCGTCAGCATCTGGGCGCATCGGTGCAAATCCGCCCTTACGACGCCTTTTATGACGACCTCAGTACCTTGAGTCTGCAGGCCTTGGTCGGAAAGCGCGCTTCGTGGGCTGTGTATGAAGCCCTGGGTGCTGACCATGCTAAGATTACGCGTTCGATCATTGTCGACCAGAAGAGCATCAAGAACGCCGTTGAGCAGGACGGCTTCCGCGAGTCTCATATCCGTGATGGAGTTGCGCTGGTCTCCTACTTTGCATGGCTCGAGGAGGCTCTCCAGGCGGGTCGTACTGTCACGGAGACAGAAGGTGCGACACAGTTAGAGCGCTTTCGTGCGGCCCAGGCGGACTTTGAGGGTCTGAGCTTCACAACGATTTCATCCACGGGCCCGAACGGTGCCATTATTCACTATGCGCCTCCCGAGGAGGGAAGTCCGGCAATTGATCCCAACGACCTGTATGTGTGCGACTCGGGTGGTCACTACACATTCGGCACGACGGACGTGACGCGCACGTTGCACTTTGGTACACCAACGGAGGAGCAGCGCCGTTGCTTTACTCGCGTGTTACAGGGTCATATTGCCATTGACAGGCTCGTGTTCCCGAACAACACGACCGGCTATGTCATTGATGCGCTTGCGCGTGCGCCTGGCTGGCGCGACCACCTCGAGTACCGCCACGGCACCGGCCACGGCGTGGGCCACTACCTGAACGTGCACGAGCCACCAATGGGCATTGGCACGCGCGTTGTGTTCAATGAGACGGGCCTCAGGGCCGGTATGGTCTTGAGCAATGAGCCAGGCTACTACCTTGATGGCAAGTGGGGTATTCGCATTGAGAACCTGCTCATTGTCCAGTCGCACAAGCTGCCCAGCGGGGAAGAGCCTCCGACAAGCAAGGGCTTTTTGCAGTTCGAGCGCATCACCATGTGCCCGATCCAGACCAAGCTGATTGATGCGTCTCTGATGACGCCGGAAGAGCGTGCTTGGGTCAACGAGTACCATGACGAAGTTTTGGAGAAGCTGCGTCCCCGCCTGGCAGGGGATGAGCGCGCTCTGCGCTGGCTCGAAAAGGAGTGTGCGCCGCGTCTGTAATGCAGCGCCCAGTCCGCCGGTAGTCAATAGACTAGGTTGAATCTGTGCCTGCATCGTATTGCACAACGTGCGAGATCGGCGCAGGCAGTGGCTTACGGTCTGTACGACCCAGCAAGGTCTGATACGTCTGCTTCCAAAGGCTCGGGCGCGAAGCTGTCTCAGTCTCGGGGGACACAGGCACACGGTCAGCTGCTCCGCCCGCAGGCTCGACAAGCGACGATCGCAGCGATGCAAAATCCCACAAGGGAGCCTCTGAAGGCTCCCTGGCAGCTGCCTGCTTCGACTCGCGCACCTTGGGCAGTCGAGACACAGCGAGCGGCTCTAGCTGCTTGGTCGATCTTGCCTTGCGAATGAATGAATGCTTTAGGAGCTGGGCCGCCGAGGGGCGTTTCAGCGGATCACGCGTAAGACACTGCGCCACGAAATCACGGAACGTGGACGAGTACGTCTTGGGCAGCTGCGGCGGTGAATTCCGTGGAATGAGGTGCAGCACCTTCATGGGGTGCAAGTCTGCGTACGGGGGCTCACCCTGGGCGAGTTCAATCGCTGTAATCCCCACACTCCAAATGTCGGCACTGGTGGTATAGCCGCTCTGTTTAACGACCTCAGGCCCCATCCAGTAGGGCGTGCCGACAAAGGAATTGACGCGCTTCGCATGGGCATGCAGCTGGCCGGCGACGCCAAAATCGGCCAGGCGGATTGAGCCGTCCTTGTGCAGGAGGATATTGGCTGCCTTGATGTCTCGATGGATCTTTTTCTCGGCATGAATATACACCAGCGCGCGCAGCACCTCACGTAGGATGGTGGCAATGTGTCGCTCCTGTAGCGTATGCGCACGTACCAAGTCGGAGCAGCTACCACCCGCGCAGTACTCCATAATGATCCACAGATCAGACGCCTCGACGAAGCTATCATAGCAAGCCGTGATGCATGGGTGTTGCATCTGCTGGAGCATGCTGATTTCCTTCTGTACCGTCTGCAGCTCGTCCGCGCTGAGCTCCAAGCTCACAATTTTCGCAGCAACCGTGCTGCAGGTCTCGGTATCAAGACACCGGAACACCTCACTGGTGTCAGACTAGATGACATACCCGTACGACCCGGCTCCAATGCGCTCTTGCTTCACGTACCGAATCGACGACATAAGTGCACGTCGTGCAGCGTCACGACTCGGCGCAGCATGGCGTGTCTATCATCACGTGCCTACAACCTACAAACGTGGCTCACCGCTGGGACGCCTGAGCCCACAAGGGGCGTGCGCCGCGTGGCACGGTGGGGTGCGACTGCCGCTCTGTTGGGAGCGCCGAAGCAATCGGCGCCGATGGTGGTGACAACGGAAGAACGTCAGGCGCGCCACGCACATGCCGCCCGCCACGCGGCTGGGGACTGGGGCTGATATTCAAGAATTCACCGTAGCTCAAGTTTCCATTCATGGTCTTGGGGGTGACGGGCAGAGCCGACTCGCCAGCAGGCGGTGTCATGATGCTGCTACTTCGATCGTGAGAGACGGGCCGGGGCGTTATCATATTGGAGTCCAAGGCGCCGTGGGAGACGCTGCGCCGGTGCTTCCGAGAGAGGGGCGCCGCCGCGTCCGAGCTCGCGGCGCGCACATGACTCCGGAGCGCCTGGAATCCACGTGGAGCACCTGCCCAGGGCCGCGTCCATGCCGCCTCGGAGGAAGCAGGCGGCACAGGGTCATAGCCGCGCACAGGCACATAGGGGTCCTTGTGCGGCTCTGGCATAGACGCCATCCGCATATGGTCAGGTCGTGACAAGGGCGCGTGTCGCGGCAACATGGTTGTGCGGGGCGTCATGCCATAGTTGTACGTAAATGATGCCGCCGCGCTGGGTCGCGGCGGGTGCGCGGGTGAGACGGGGAAGCGGAAGGGCGCTGCAGGGGCAAGGGGCGCCGCAAACGTCTCCGAGGTATGTGAAGTGCGCGCGCGCTTGGGAGAAGGTCCATAAGTTTCTTGCCGTGCATTGTGCTGCTCACGGAGCAGCTGCACAGGTGTTGGGTGGTTGTGCAGGTCAGTCGAATGCGATCCAGCGCGATGCAACGAGCCTAGTTGTGGGGCAGCGGCAGCCTCGGACAGGGCCTCACTGGCAGTGCGTTTATTCCCAGAGGTTGACGGTGGCGTATGGGGCACCGCCGGAGAGCGGCGTGAAGACATGCATGGTGTGCGCGATAGCGATGTAGATGTGCTGGTTTGCACCGATTTGGCCGGGAAATCGGCACCAAAGAGGTGTTCGTATAGATTCGGGGGGGGCTGCATCGATGCAAGTGGCTTCAACGGAAACGGTGCCTGCAGCGCGTCATGGCTCGCATGGTTGTGCATCTGCACAAATTGTGGGAGTCCCACATGGTGAGCCGCCTGACCCAGGCGCGCACAGAGACGTTCAGCATACTGCCAGTGTGAGTAAGAGGAGCCTACCTCGCGCACAGACTCTCCATGGGATGCGACAGGCGCCACCTGAGCAGCTGCCATATCTGATTCAAGTACCACTTCTAGGAAAAGCAAGAAGCAGGATGTTTAGCACAGGCAATGACCTGCTCAACTTCCACTTGGACGAACGTGGAGGACCTGGGGCGGGGCGCCGCACGGGAGTAATTTTGGCGCTCCTGGCGCGCGTCGCGCGCGGTATCGGCCGTATGGGCCGGGTGGGCCTCGGTGGAGAAACGGGCATCTTCGGCCGTGTGCCGCACGTCGCAAGCACCATGGAGACCCCACAGCGGCCTAGTGGGGAGAATGCAACGCCGCGCGAGCGAGAGACGTTTACAACGAAGGAGGGTATGTGCTGATTTCTCACGGTAGTGAGTGCCCTGCGGCAAATCAATTCCAATGTGTGGACGGCCCGTATGGTACGTAGCACGGACACTGACGGCAGGTGGGCTTTGTGGGTGGCTGCACTTTAATGTACTACGGCCTCCGCCGCGTAAAGCAGCGGCCTGGTCCATTTGGTTCCGCGCTGTTTACCATCTTTGGCGGTTTTGCCGCATCGCTCTTTGCGATTCCCTTTGGCATCGCCATGAGCCGCAACGAGCTACGTTCCGTCGAAGATCCTCAGCACTTAGCACGTGCATTGCATGATGCATTGGACCAGCGCAAGTCGACCTCTACGATTTTGCAGTCGGCGTCCGACACGTCGGCGCCCACGCATGATCCTGTGGAAGCGCCTGCGGCGACCTCCGACTGGTCGACTATCGATGCGCCCATGGACAGAGGGCAGCGACAAACCCAAGAGAACAAGCCTGGTTCGCGGTGGGAGGAGCTGCGTCGTGATCGGTCGTCCTCGTCAAGTGTATGGGAACAGATCCGTCAGGAAAGTGCCAGAAATGCGTTGCCGGAACAGAACCGCAGCAGCGCATGGTCCAAGGCCACCGATGCGCCATCTCCGCAGAACGAGGGCCTTTCCGACTACGAGAAGGCCGTGAAAGAATACGAGGCGGCCATGGAACGCGAACGTCAGGGCCTGGATGTGACGACGGGCTTTAGCCAAAATGACAAGGTGTGGCACTAAAATCTTTTCATTTGCATGACTATCCACTGGAGTGCCTACTATGGGTGTATGGGTCGTTAAAACGCAGTGTGTGAAGGGTTTTGCAAGGTATCACTGCTGGGTGCTGCACGTAACACACGGGTCGTTGGCTGAGTGTGATACACCGTTTGGACCTGCTCCTGCGATGACTGGCGCAGTACATGTCGTGCACCATGCATGGTCTTGCGACAGGATGGCATGCGCCGAATCGCCGCCGGGGGATGCGGCGTCTTGTCAGCCACAGGCTGGCTTGAGAAAGACGGCGCTTTGGCATCATTGCGGGACATGGTCTGCAGAACAGAGATGGGCGGCATAACTGAGGGTGTCATAGAAATCCGAGGCGCTGGTTTGTTAGAATCTTCAAGACCGGTCAAAATTTGTCCCGCGTCCTTAGACAGGGGCTCCGGTGTGTCGGTATGGTGCTGGTTAAACATGTCTGTGAGGTCGTGAGCCTCATGAGGAGAACCACGTCGCAGCTGGCGCTGCAACGTTGGACTCTCCCACGCATCCATGGCGCTTGTCACAGCAGCACTGCTCGGAGGAGACTCGTGCAGGCTGTTCTTGGCTCGAACAATCGATGTCGCTTCGTCTTGCCGCATGCGCTCTTCCACATGCTGCCGAAGCTCATGAATCCGTTGAGAACCTGTCCATGTATTCTCTGTCGGCTTCGAATCGATACTGTGCGACTCTTGGTTCGCAGACATGAGCGCCGTTGTGCCCGTTTTCAGTGTATCAATCCGTGGTAACGAAGTGGCACGGGAAAGACGATGGGTCGAATGTCTGCGAGGCGATGAGGATGCGGAATGAGCAAGGGGGTTTATGGGTGTAAACACTTTTTCCTGGCTCTTAAAAAGGCCATTCAGCCCCGCCAGGGTAGCACGTTTCACCAGCCCAATGCCTGGCTGGGATAAGCGGAACAAGTATGCAACGTTACCAGGCATATCCAATGGATCATACTCATGCCCAACCAAATCCAGGTGTTTAGGGGAGCTAATGCCGCGCGGCGTCGATATAGTCAGCCTGGGCGGTGGCGGCGGTACAGGCTCAGGGGCCGAAGCCTCCCAGACCGTGCGGATAGGGCAATCATGCATGTGCCATCGAGGCTCAACAGTACCAAACTTAACAGTGTTCCGGCCACAGGTGCAGGTAGGGGGCATCTCGGGCTTCTGAGAGCGTCGAGACTTGAGCGCTTTATGTAACAAATCCTCACTCTTGGAGCGTCGAAGACCACGAGGAAGAGATGCCGTCGGATCTTTGTCGGCCACCTGAACAACAGCATCGTGCCGCGAAAGGACAGGCTCAGCGGGCGTGGACAAAAACGCCATGGCCGATTCCATTTGCGGAAGTGCCTCCGTTGTCATAGTAACAGGGGCCTTTGGTGCCGACAACAGAGACGACATCGCCTTCGTGGGGTCAGCGACAGCCTTTTTGGTATGTGCTGGTGGCAAGGGTGGCACAGGTGGTATGGGATCGGCAGGTTTAGCGGCACCTGACTGGTACGCCACACTGGCATCCCACAGGCTGCTTCGACGGCGTAGAGTCCGCACGCGAATATCAGCATCACTTCGTGTCTTATGCAATGTTGGCTCTCGATGACGGCGGCGGCGAACAGGCTCCTCAGGCACTGCGGCTTGGGACTTGAGAATACCTTGCATCCACGCATGAATGTCATTTTGTTTAGCTTCACTTTGGAAGGACGCCGACCTGGTCGTATTCGACGGATTCCTAGTATTTTCCAAATCAGGCACATTCGAATCAGGCATGTCGCCATCGTCCGGAGTTTGGGCAGCAATTTTCGTGGGTATTTTTGCCACGGGGGTGATAATGCGCGTCTCCTTGTATCCCTCCCGCTCTAAAAGGTCTTGCAGGCTATCAAACCCATGAGAGTGCGGTATATAGGGCGCACCATTAGATGTAGGGCGGCGGTGGTAGCCCAAACCCATATTCTCTTTGGATGGGTGGCTCACCTTGCGGCGGAGGGTATGGCCCCGAGGTGGCGTACGAGGCGCCTGCCTCGCGGTATTTCCACCCAACGCATTGGCCGCTGACATGAAGCGAGGCGACTCAGATGTGTCACCTAGCCGACAAGACTGCGACACAGCACACACGTCCCGGGTCAAAACGGCACAGCGCTGGGGGTTACGGCCAAAGCGTAGCGCAAACAACACTCGCAGTTAGGCGCGGCGCGTCTTGGATCACGTGCCAAATCGAGTCAGGAGAGATCGTGCGATGCGCCCGCTCCTCATCTCTTGTAGAATGCGCACGCTTCTAAGCCGTGGATTCGTGCGCCGTGTACCTTTGCGTGCGCCGGCGTGCCTCCCCCTTCGTTCTTTGCATGCTTCTTCGGCTGTTAGGACCCAAAGTGTGGCACCGCGTGAGTTCGCTGGTGACCGGGAAACTATCACTCGGCTGCTGTATTCCATCGCCTCTCGTAATGAGGTGGAACGTTACCTGCGCATCTTCAGCACCGCTAGGACCTTTGCTGTGATCAAGGTGGGCGGAGCGATCTTGACGAATGAGCTCGATGATCTTGCACTCAGTCTAACGTTCTTGCATCGAGTGGGATTGTATCCCATTGTGTTGCATGGTGCCGGTCCGCAACTGAACGAGATCCTCGAGCGTGAAGGTGTCGTGCCAGACTACTCCGATGGTATCCGAATCACTGATGCGGCGACGCTGAAGGTGGCCCGCCGAGTGTTCCTCGAGGAGAACCAAAAGCTTGTGGAGAAGCTCGAATCGTTGGGCAGCCGCGCTCGGCCAATCCCGCTGGGCGTCTTTAACGCCTCATACCTGGACCGCGATCGATACGGTCTTGTCGGAAAGATCGATCGTGTCGATAAGGAGCCGATTGAGAGCGCTATTCGTGCTGGCTGCCTGCCTATTCTCACTAGTCTGGCCTTGTCCGACGATGGGCAAATCCTCAATGTAAACGCCGATGTGGCAGCGAGCGAGCTTGCCAAGGTGCTGGAGCCCTTAAAGATTGTGTTCCTTAACGAAAAGGGCGGTCTGTTCCACGGCCACACTGGTGAGCTCATTGAGTCCATCAATCTCGACGAGGAGTACGAGGGCCTTATGAAACAGGAGTGGGTCAAGTACGGCACCAAGCTGAAGCTCCGTGAAATGAAGGAATTGCTCGACCATCTTCCGCGCTCGTCCTCCGTGGCCATCATTTCTGTGGATCAGCTGCAAAAGGAACTATTCACCGACAGTGGTGCCGGTACGCTGATTCGCCGGGGTCACAAGCTCTTCCGGTCATCTTCAATTGAAGAAGTGGGTCCGGAGCGCCTCCGTGCCATGCTTCGTGAGCACGATGAAGATGTGCGTGAGAACCGCAAGAGCGCTGCACAGATCTTTTCGGAGATCTCGCGAGCGCCCTACACGATCTACGGCGACGAAGGACTCGAGTGTGTGGCGTTCGTGTCGCACCCGCCGGGCGAAGTACCGGTGCTTGCGTACTTTGTGATGACTCGCAGTGCGGTGATGAACAATATTGTGGACAACATCTGGACAATGATCAAGAAGGACTACAAACGCCTGGTGTGGACTTCACGTTCGGACGATGAGAACCGTTCGTGGCACTTTGAGCATGCGGACGGTGGCTTTACGCGCAACCGCCGTAGCTTGTTCTACTACGGTATCCAGGATGTGGGTGAGGTGGAACAGACGATGCGCCAGCTGGAGGAGAAGAACCGCATTGAGCGTGCGTACTTGCCTCTCAACATGCGCAAGCCTTCGATTCAGAGCCGCGGCTACGCCACGATGGCTCGCGCTTCCCACACGCGCCCCCAGATCATGACGCGTGCGTACGAACAGCTCGGTCAGCGTTCATATGCTACAGCGGCGCCGAAGCGTGTGGCGCTGATCGGTGCACGTGGCTACACTGGCCGCTCGTTGGTGCAGCTGATCGATGGGCACCCGGACCTCGAGCTGTCGCACGTCAGCTCGCGTGAATTGGCTGGTTGGCCGCTGGAGGGCTACCACAAGAGTGAGGTGCACTACACGAGCATGAGCCCCGACGATCTGGAGCGGCTCGAGAGTGGCCATGGTGATGTGCCGCCGCCGGACGCGTACATTCTCGCTCTGCCGAACGGTGTGTGTCGTCCGTTCGTCGAGGCGGTACGTCAGGGTGGTAAGAGAAAGCCGCAGGGACATGGTGTCATGGTGGACCTGAGTGCTGACCACCGCTTCGACGACGAGTGGACATATGGCCTTCCTGGTATGTGAAGCAGAATGCGGTAGGCGGAGCGCTAACATGAGTTAGAGCTATACTCGCGGGATGCCATTCGGAACGCGAAGCTGATCTCGAATCCGGGGTGCTATGCGACCAACATGCAGATGATGATTGCACCACTGGTACCCTACCTGGACAGTGCTCGTCCGCCTACGGTGGTCGGTATTTCTGGTTACAGTGGTGCGGGTACCAAGAGTGGTGTAAAAGTAGCGCAGGGTGAGCGGCCAGTAACACTGCCAAAGCTGGACCCTGTCTCGCTCTCTGGTGGTGTGCGTCCCTACGCACTGACGGACCACATTCATGAGCGTGAGGCGCGGCGCCACCTGTCGTCTCTGAGTGAGTCGCCGGTGAATGTGTCGTTCACGCCAGTCGTTGCGCCATGGTTCCAAGGTATTCTTGCGACAGCTCACATCCCCTTGCGCAACCCTCTAAGTGCGAAGCAAGTGCGTGAGCTGTTCGAGAAAAAGTACGAGGGCGACAAGTTGGTGGAGATCGTGCCGCAAGTGCCCGAGATCCAAGACATTGCGCAGCGCCATGGCTTCAAGGTGGGTGGCTTCCAGGTGCACTCGAGTGGGGAGCACGTGGTGGTTGTGGGTGTCATTGACAACTTGCTCAAAGGCGCTGCGACGCAGTGTCTGCAAAATTTGAACTTGGCCTTGGGCCTCGACGAGTATGCGGGGATTCCGCTCGAGTAGATAGCCCATGTTGCTCGCACGGCCCTGAGCCGTACGTCTGACTGAGCCATGTGATTACCTAACCCAACTGTGACCACGTGTAAACAGCTTGCGGCCCCGCCAGGCTCTCATCGAAGAACTGCACGCCATGTCGTACGGTCACTCGTCGTTTGTGCCGCCGTCGCACATGCAGAACGACATGTATGCGTCTCGGCAGTCCTCATACAAGTCTCCGTGGATGGAGACGCTCGAGGAGTACTCGTCCAAGGCGGAAGATATTATGGACATTATCTCGCAGCCGATCCGCCCCTATATTCCGGCTCTGGGCCGCTTCCTGATTGTGGTAACGTTCCTGGAAGATGCCCTGCGTATCACCACGCAGTGGGGTGACCAGATGACTTTCTTGCATAGCTACCGCGGCATGCCTTCGTTCATCGCAGGCCTCTTCCTCATCATCAACGTTGTGGTATGTACCCCAAGCGCTCACTCCAGCTCATGACGGTCTCGTCGATCTGCGTCATTATTCGCCGCTTCCCTGAGTTCTCTGTGGGATCACTGCTCTTTGTGATCGTGTTCCAAGGTCTTGGGTATGGCTTGATCACCGACTTCAACTTTTTCCTGCGCAATCTCTCGGTCGTGGGCGGTCTGCTCATGGTGTTCTCGGACAGCTTGGCGCACCAGCGGAAGAACTTGTTTGCAGGTCTGCCGAGCATGAGTGAGACAGACAAGCGGATCTACTTCCAGCTGGCTGGCCGTATTCTTTTGATTGTCCTGTTCATCGGCTTCGTGTTACAGGGCGAGTGGGGCTTCTTCCGTGTGGCTGTGTCGATCTTGGGCCTAGGCGCGTGCATCATGGTGGCGGTCGGCTTCAAAGCGCGCTACAGCGCCATGTTCTTGGTGCTGCTTCTGAGCATTTTGAATATTGCTGTGAATAACTTCTGGACGGTGCACTCGGCGCACCCACAGCGCGACTTTTTGCGTTATGACTTTTTCCAGACGCTCTCGATCGTCGGCGGCCTGATCCTGTTGGTGAGCATGGGCCCTGGTGGATTCTCGATGGACGAGCGCAAGAAGGTCACATAAATACGTCTATGTATGATCCATCTATTCATGAGCCTATATAGACGCATGCATTTCCACGAGATGAGGCTACGCCTTTGGTGCACTGACCTTGCGCTCACCATCGTGACTGATTCCGCAGCGCTGCGTCAGTGACGACCAGTATGTGGGGAACTCAAACTCGTAGTTGTACGTGCCGCCGTGGAACTGCGCATCGAGCTGGTCCGGTTCGATGAATTCGGTCATATTCGTGTCCTGGAAGCGGATCTTGTCTTTTGTCACAGGATCCAAAAAGGGCGATAGAGCACTAAAGAAGGCAGAAATGAAGCGCGGCATGTGTACCACAAAGGCACGACCCAAACGCTCGCAGTAGTAGGCCTGAAGAATGTTGGCCACATGCCGGGCCGTATGCAAAGACGGCATGGTCGCCAGACTGGCGCCATGGAAATCCACGACGATGGTGATGGACTCCTGGCCAGGCTGCATCAAGTCTGTGGTGAGAATTGACCACGTACCGATGCATCGCTCAAGGCTCCAGACCATGTAGCGGATCTGTCGTGGCGACGGCTTGGTGTTCTCGCGCCCAGGACGAAGATAGATGATGGGACGCGAGTCCTTATCGAAGCCCGTAATGACGTGTTTGCCGGTCTCAGCCTCCGGAGCCACCTCGTCGGGCGGGATGGTCTCTGGGCGGTAGCTGCGGCGCCACTCGAGCGTGTCCTGCGGCTATGAGTGCATGGAACGTACCAGGATGCGCTTTTTGGCATGCTTCATATCGCTGCGTACAGAGCGGAGCACGCGGTGGTACATCATCTCGTCGCTCATCCAGCGCACCTCCAATGGTTCGTATTCGGGATCGCATGGATGCGCTGCGCGGTGCTCATCGAGAAACGCGCGCAGCTGTTGCGCTTTTTCGTCATCGCCATTGTTCTTGGGTTTGGGCGGCAGCAGTCGCGAGCTTTGGGGGGGATATAAAAGGAGGTCGTGCGTAACAGGCCCCTTGTCAACAGCATCTTCATGCTTCGACGATTTCCTAAAACCGAAGAGGCCGTTCATGTTGGGGCCACAGCTCGTGGGTTGATAAAAAGTCGGAGTAAACCCGACCACGGCGAAGCGCTTGCATAATCAGGCCGCGGATCTACCAACTACATCTGGGCGGTCTGCAATGCGCGCTGGGCGTAATACTGCACGTCCGCGTCAGCGTCATCGTGGAGCGACTGAAGTGCAGGAACAATGCGCTCCTGTATGATGCGGCGATTGGCAGGCGACGTGCCGAGCTCACGCGAGACCACTTCGAGGGCCTTGGCGACATTGAAGCGGATATTGGGAATGGGGTCCTGGACCATACTGAGCATGGCGCCCAGCACACTCGAGACGATGGTGTCCGAGTCAAGGGACGGAGCCATGGTAATTACAGCAAATATGGTAGTCATGCGGTACAGATAGTTCGGGTGCGTGCTCATCTGAAGCACCTTGGGAATGATAGACTGCCGGGCCCATTCCACACCAAACACCTCGGTAAGCTTCTTCAAGTTGATCGTCGCGGCCTCGCGGATGCTGAACACGGTATCTCCGAGCCAGCTCAGGCAGAGCCCGCTCAGCTGCTCGTCAAAGAACTTGACGCCCAGCTGGTGCGCGAGCAGCGGAATATTTTCGATGATTGCCTGTCGCACGCGCCATTGCTTGTCCTCCGCCAGGGTCATGATCGCCGGAAGCAGCGACTGCGAAAGCAGCTCGATGCCAATTACCTCATTCACCTGTTCAAGGCGCGAAATAATGTTCAACCGCACTTCGGGGAACTCGTCCTTGAGCAGCTGCAGGAACAATGGGAGCAGCTGCTCTGTCGTCGCCTCCTTGCCAAGCAGGGGCGCCAACGCACTTACCTGCGCTGCAAGTACACCACGCACATGCTGCGATGGGTCGTCGGCGAGCTCCTTGACCACGGGCAGCAAACGCTCAATGATCGTCTTCTGGTCCAGCAGCTTGGCAAGGCCGGGCGTTTGGCCAGCCGCAGCAGTACGCACCTCGGCCTCAGCGTCGCGCATAAGGTTGATAAAGGCAGGTACAAGCTCGTCATGCAGCACGTTGTCCCCCGCTGTAGCCGCTAGCTTGACAAAGTTGTCAGCAGCCATGTAGCGCACGCGCCAACTCTTGTCCTGGAACACATTCGAGATCGAGGGGAGCAACAACTGCTGGGACTCGGCGGGGCTCAGCACCTCGACCATAGTTACGAGGTCTTGTACCGTGAGCAGACGGACCGAGTCCTGGTCGTCCGTCGACAGGCGTGTGTAGAGCGGCAGCATATCATGGATCACGACCTCTTTCGGCATGTGCTTGATGAGTGCGCTCATATCGCGCGCGGCCGCACGGCGAACCATGGGTGTGTCGTCCGTGCACAGCGCCGCAAATAGGGCATGAACCTCGGGCCGCATCGCAGCAGGCACCTTTTCGTACACCGAAGCGAAGAGCAGAGCAGCACTCGTGCGGGCCGTGAACCACTCGCCCGATGCCAGGCGCTTGAGAAGCGGAAGGTAGGCCTCCTGTACCTGCATTTCATTCATCAGGGCAGCGAGTTGGTTGATCGAATCGCACGCCTTCTCGCGAACGACTGTTTCTTCCACGGTGGCAAGGTTCTCGAGCGGGGCAAGCAGGAGGTGTGCATACTGCGAACCGCCCAGGTACTCGACAAAACCGGCACCGAGCTCTTCCGCCAGGGCCAGGAGTACTTCGTCCTCGTCGTCCAGCGACTCGTGCAAGAAGGGGATGAGCTCATCGCGAGCCCGCTCAGGCCCCAGCGCGAGCGCAATGGTAGATAGACGGTGTATGGAGTTCAGGCGGAGTGTGACATCGTCCGACTTGAGCTCGTCGATAAGAATAGCAATCGGATACAACTGGTCGTCGGCGTCCATCGTGCCACAACGTCGAGCAGGCAGCGATCGCGGTCAGACTCCAATGCCCACGAGGCGCAGCGTCGCAGACCGCGCTCGCCGTCGGGCGCGATGTCACGTGATATAACCTGCCCGATCACGCCGCACGACCCCGCGATGGCCGCCGATGCCGGCGTCCGCGTTCGCGTTCGCGGTGACAAGTCTAGAGTATGCGCTGCAGGCACCTGGCCCTCATGATACATTCAGAAGTGCCTTTGGTGATCGCGGAGTGCTCTCGCGCGTGCCCGTACTACACGCATTCGGCGCGCGATCGCCCGGCGGCGAGCGCGTGTGTGCCCATATCCACGACGTGTTTCCGTACTGCTACGTGGCATACACGGGTGAGCTCGAGCCAGGAGCCGTCTTATCCTATATTGAGCGCCTGGGAAAGTCCCTGAATGGAGCGCTAGCTGCTGCGCTGCTGCAGCCTGGCACGTCCATGCACCATATTGCAGCGATCCACTTGTGTAAAGGCACGCCCTTCTATGGCTACCATGAGCGGCCGCAGTACTACCTCAAAATCTCGTACACGGATCCGTCACAACGCCAGCGCCTTGCCACGCTCCTGGAAAATGGTAGCGTATTGGGACAGCGCATGCAGCCGATGGAAGCGCACGTTCCATACCACCTGCAGTTCATGATGGATTACAATGTGTTTGGATGCGACGTTCTTACGTGTGACGAGGCGCATGTCCGTGTGGACGATGTAACAGTGCGTGAGTCGTACTGCGCGTATGAGGTGGATATCGCCGCTTGGACTATTGCGAACCGCCGAGCCGTGCAGCCCTCGGCGCCCCAGAGCGCACAAGAAGCGTCGACGGAGCCAGTCATGCCTGGCATGCGGTCTCTCTGGGATCAGGCACGCGCATTGCGCGCGCAGATGGGCCTGGATGCCTCAATACCCACCCCGTCGACAGACGACGATACCCACCGCCGCGCCGCATCGGACATGGTGTGGGATGCGCAGCCGCAATGGGAGGCAGCCTGGGACGCACGTGTACAGCGCGATAAAGCTGCTACACAGCCTTCCGTGCCTGAGCTTGATACGTACGTGCTGGACACGTTCCGTACCGTGGAGCTCTTCCATCCTGGCGGTGTCCAGCAAGTAGCGCCGGAGGATGCGTCAGGGCAATCTGCCAAGATGTTTGATCTAGAGTATGCAGCATCCCAGGATGGCTCGCTCGATCTGCCGCCTCGGCCATCGGTACTAACGCCCGCCGCCGTCCCGTCGTCGCAGCCCCATGAGGGCCCTATTCCCGTGCCCTCTATTTCCAAGTCGCAACATGCGCCAGCGCTTCCCCGCTCTACGTCCGTGTCTGGCGAGATACGTGCGTGGCCAGCCGCACCGCCCAGTGCCGCCGCATTGCAAGCGACGCTGGGTGACTGGGGCGAGCCGGCCGTACAGGAGCAGGGCGCATACTATTCGTGCACGACCGATGTGCCCACGGCAACCATCGGGACCGGCGGGTGTCGGCTCGTGCGGCAGAGCATAGGCCTGGATGGCCTCCCGTCGTTCTTCGGCGTGCCACGCCCCAGGCGTCCTGTGGCGGTCTCGTGGTGGCAGTACAGCGTGCCGCCGCCCAGCACGGCGCAAGTACGCGCGTGGCTTGCGAGTGAGGCTGCGCAGCCTGGGACACAGCGGTCGGATGCATCGAGTGCGGTAAGCGCGCTGGACTCGGAGCCCGAGCTGCCTCTCATGTCGGTGCTGTACCTGGAGGTGATGGCCATGACACGTGGCGACCAGAGCCCCGATGCTACGCACGATTCCGTGCTAGCCGTCGTTTACGCCTTGGATGCAGAAAGGAGTGACGAGTCAGCCGTGCCAATGACCGGCGTCGTGCTCGTCCACGCCACGCCGGTGCGCCTGGGGCTCGGGCCGCACGTGCGGGTCACGGTCGTGCCATCCGAGCAGGCGCTCCTGACCGAGGTCGTTGGCTTAGCTCGCGCGTACGATCCCGAGATACTGGCCGGTTACGATGGTTTGCGGGCCAGCTGGGCGTACCTCGTGGAGCGCGCGCGCGCCGCGGAGCTGTTCGATATGGCGCACGAATTGGGTCGTCTCGTGCGTCCGAGCGCGGCACGTGCCGCCACAGCATGGACGACGACGCGCGGCCTTGCGCTGCACGTTGCTGGGCGGCAGGTGCTGGATGTGTGGCGTGTGATGCGCCGTGAGGTAGCCCTCACGCAGGACTCGCTAGAGCATGCCGTGCAGCAAGTGTTGCAGGAGCGAATGCCTGCTTACACGCCGGCGACGTTGTGCGCGTGGCTGTGCTCGGGGCGTGCGGCGGACCAGGTGCGGGCGCTGCAGTACGGTCTGCGGCGGATCGACAGCGAGCGGCGGCTCCTCGCGGCGACCGAGGTACTGGTACGCACGGCCGCGCACGCACGCACGTTTGGTGTGGATTTCAGTTCAGTCCTCGCGCGTGGCTCGCAGTTCCAGGTCGAGGCCGTGCTCCTGCGCCTTACCAAGCCGGCGAGTTACGTGCTGCCATCACCAACGCGCGCGCAGGTCGGCCAGCAGAATGCTCCTGAGTGTCTCCCGCTCGTGATGGAGCCACGCAGCGGCGCATTCTGGGGCCCCGTGCTCGTGCTCGACTTTCAGTCACTGTACCCATCGGTGATGATGGCGTACAATGTGTGTTATTCGACGTGTGTGGGGCGCGTCACGCCGTTCCACGGCACGTACAAGCTGGGCTTTACTGAACACGCGCCTGGGCCCAGTGTCGCAGCGCGCCTCGGACGCAACGTGCATGTGGCACCCAATGGGCTCGTATTTGTGCGCCCTGATGTGCGCGAGAGCACACTAGCGCGCATGCTGCGCGAGGTGCTCGCCGCGCGTGTCATGACGAAGCAGTCGATGCGGTGGCGGCCGCATGACCGGGCGTTCCAACGGCGACAGAACGCGCAGCAGCAGGCGCTCAAACTGCTGGCCAATGTGACGTATGGCTACTGCGGCGCCAGTGCCTCAGGACGCATGCCGTGCGTCGAGATAGCCGATGCCATTGTGCAGTACGGCCGCGAGACGCTCGAGCACGCGATGGCGGAGATCGAGCGTGAGCCAGCGTGGGATGCCGAGATTGTCTATGGCGACACGGACAGCCTGTTTGTGCACCTCCCTGGGCGCAGTATGGCCGAAGCATTCCGCCTCGGTCGCGCGATGGCCGCGCGCATTACCGCGATGAACCCGGCGCCGGTGCGCCTACGGTTTGAAAAGGTGTATTTGCCGTGCGTGCTCGTCGCGAAGAAGCGCTACGTCGGATACCGCTTCGATGCACCGCAGGCGCGTGCCGTCCTCGACGTCAAGGGCCTCGAGATGGTGCGCCGCGATGGTTTCGCGGCCATGCAGCATATGCAGGAGGCGTGTGTGCGCCTTCTTTTTGATACCCATGACCTGTCCGCGGTCCGGCGGTACTGCGAGCGGCAGTGGACCAAGATGTATGCGGGCGACGTGTCGCCTGTGCACCTGCTTCTTGCCAAGGAGGTGCGCCTCGGCACGTACGCGTCGCGCAGCGCCCTTCCGCCTGGCGCCGCCGTTGCCGCACGCGCAGCGCAGCACGACCCGGCGGGCGCCCCACACCTGTACGAGCGTGTGCCGTACCTACTCGCGCAGGGCGCACCGGGTACGTGTCTCGCGGACCGGGCCATTGCGCCGACAGAGCTCCTGGGCGCCGAGGCGCCCACGCTAGCGGCGGACGACTATGTGCGGCGCCGCATGGTGCCGGCACTCGCGCGCATCTTTGACGTGGTCGGTGCGGATGTGCGCCGATGGTTCGACCATATGCCGCGAGTACGTGCGCCGTCTACAGGCCTCGCGAGTGCCGCATGCAGTGTGTGCGGCGCGCGCGCCGCACCGGCTCTCGGAGCTCGTCCTCTGTGCATCGATTGCCAGCGGAACCCCGAGACGTCCATGTACCGCGTCGGCGCTGCACTGCACGATGCCGAAGCGCAGCAATGCGCCGTGCAGGCGCTGTGTTGTGCGTGTGCCAACGACACAGAGCGCCCGCCATGCGTGGCCGTATCGTGTGCGATGCTATATGAGCGCGCACGCACGGACCGCCGCGTCGCATCGCTCATTGCACTGCAGCGGACGCTCGAGACGCAGGTCGATGTTGTGCCGCGCCCACCAGACGCATGGACATGGTAGCTTAGAGGGGCTAGATCTACTGGAGGATCTTCTTCTCCTTCACGTCACCATTTTCGTCGATCTTGTACACGATCGGCACACCAGTCGAGAGCTCCGTCTTGACGATCTCCTCGCCGCTCATGTGCTCGAGCTCCATGATTACAGCACGGAGCGAGTTGCCGTGCGCCGCGACCAGGATCGACTTGCCTGCCTTGACGGCCGGCAGGATGTGCTCGTTAAAGTAGGGCAGCACACGGTCGGCCGTGAGCTTGAGCGACTCACCACCGGGCGGGGGCACATCGAACGAGCGACGCCACACGTGCACCTGCTCCTCGCCCCACTTCTTGCGGGCGTCGTCCTTGTTCAGGCCGGTGAGCTCACCGTAGTCACGCTCGTTCAGGGCCTGGTCCTTGGACACTGGAATACCTTCCTGGCCGATGGTCTTGAGCTGGATCGCGAGCGTCTTCTGCGCACGCTGCAGCGCCGACGTGAACGCCTGGTCAAAGTGGGTGTAGCCGTACTTCTTCAGTTCCTCGGCGCCCTTGAGTGCCTCAGCCTCGCCCTGCTCCGTGAGGGCCGGGTCCTTCCAGCCCGTGAACAGGTTCAGCTTGTTCCATTCAGACTGACCGTGACGAGTAAGTACAAGAGTTCTGAGGTAAGACACCTAGCGACCTACCCAACCATGCTGGTGAGAGTGTGGGGCCGACTCGCCGGTCGCCGGGGCCTACACCGGTCCACGTGGGGCCACGTGCACACCACGAGGCATTTATCTGATATACGGTGCCGCAGGCACGACGTCAAACAGACGACGTTCGTCGGCAGCGCAGGAAAAAAAGAGGCGCACAACCGCAGTACAAAGATACTTGGTATACAGCTGTCCAGAGCTTTTAGCTCGTTCACAAATGGCACCCGCTTTGCAATTTGTAGAGGTACGTTGTCCATCCTCACCGCAGAACGGGCACGAAAGTGTCGCAAGCGAAAAGGACCCCGCGGAAATTCTCCGCACCTGGAGACTACTCTCGCGCCTGAAAGGGGCATTGGAGGATGCAGAGCGCCTGGGTAACATGTCGTGGAGGCTTTGGCACACCCAGCAGGCGCACACTAGGAAAGTGCAGGCCTCCAGATCACGCAATGACAGCACGCTGCTGAAGGACACACAGATACCCCCAACGCAGGCTGTGGCCTTAGGCGCAATGCAGCCCTCGAGTAACATACACACGCTATGGCCCGTCCATGCTGATCCCAGCCCACCACCTTCGTTGCCGGCCGTATTTCCACAGGAAGACGCACTGAAACAGCACATCTCGCCGGACATGCTGCATTTGGGACCGAATAATACACAGGTATGTGGGATGCAGGGGTACAATGTGTATGCGGGTGAGGACCTTCTCATGCAGGCCCTCGGCCTAATCAACACGCACGCATCCCACGATATGCCTTGGCCGCGCCAGGAAGCCCCAGGCACGGCACCTCCGCCGCCTGTCGATTATCCTAGTACAACCCTGACCGCCAGCTCATCTATGCTACAGATGCCTGGCGCTCACCCACCGCCCGCGCCAGCGCAGGTCGAGTCGGCAGCTGAGGCTGTACCTACCTCTGAACTGGACGATGAGCCGACATGCAGCAACTGCGGTACGAACAAGACGCCTCTGTGGCGCAGGAACCATCACACGTCGTTGCTGTGCAACGCGTGTGGATTGTACCTGAAAATTCACAAGACACATCGGCCCCTAAAGTTGCGTCGGCGGCAGCAGCTCAATAACCTGAACAAGGCACAGAATACAGACCGCGATCGGAACATTAGCGCGGGCTGTACAAACTGTGGCACAAAAGTCACACCACTGTGGCGAAAAGGTGCCAATGGTGGTCTGCTCTGCAACGCATGTGGGCTGTACCAAAAGCTGCATCGCGCAGATAGGCCCGTGCGCTACCGAGCAGATGTGATTCGAAAACGCTCCCGCTACGATGGCCGGCCGCGCGACACCCTGGACAATTCGCCGAGTTCGGAGGGAACGCCATCGCAGACTGTCAGTGATGCTTCCATGACGCCGCAGGACACAGAGTTGTCGTCCTTGGCCACCTCGGGCCTCCCCTGCATGACGCCGGTGCCTGAAGCCGCAGCGGAGCAGTGCGAGTATGTGCAAGCAGCCCACCATGTACTGGAACTCTCGAAAGAACCGATCCCCTCGCCAGCGCAGCTCGCATGCTGTGAATCAGATATATGTACGGGTCCTATCCTCATGAACGACCCGCTCCAGGACTTGCCTGCAACCCAGCCCTTCCAGGATTTGGGGCCTGAGACGGACATGCAGGATTTCTTCACGCCGCCCATGCAGCCTCCCAAAGCTCCGCTCTGGCCTGTCTATCCACTATAAGCACAGACCATAACCTCAACCATAGATACCCAGCCGATCCTCTGAAGGTGCTACCTGCTTGTCCTCCGACGCTCCACAGCACGCGTCCGATAGTTTCGCACCGCCGGCTTTTGCGCATGTTAGCCGCGCGCACAGCGTACGTTCGTCATACCAGAGTGGAGAATTGCAGCAACATGCACGCGCCGAGTTCATGGTTGGACCAATGCGCCGGGTTGCTCCACCCCGGCGCGCGCAACCACGTGTTGGAAAAGCCCACAACGCAATTGCACGCGTGGGCCGCGGCTTCCATCCAGTCAAGCCAGGCAGGTCCCTCGGCGTGTTAGCCTGCGACGGAATCTGGGCAGCATCCACCGTATCCGCGTGCCAGTGAGTGTAGCAAGTTCAACGTGCCTCACGTGGCAGTGTTCCTATCTAGCGTCGCACGCCGAGATCTCGCTTGATTGCACGTTCGCAACGTCCGCTTTCGCGTCGTCAGTCGTTTTGTCCCTGAGCGCTGGTGTCTGGGGCTTGTGTCAACCGCTGTTCCCAGTGACTAGACCCATCTAGGCTGTCTGGCATGCCTCGTATCCCCGTGCGGGTGGAGCCCTACAGCTCGCCCACCAAACAACATCGCCACTATAAAAGCAAGCGCGACCAGGTTCTACGGGCGCTAGGTAAAGCCGCTTACATCAATGGCAGTCAGTTTGCGCTGCTCCTTGTCTCTGCACGAGGTGATGTGGAAACGTACGCGAGTGAGGCTTTACAGAACCGACTTGACCCATGGTTTGTACAGAGCGGTATCGCCCAAGAGGCCCGCGAGTTGGCGCGAGGTACCCGCGCCAAAGGAACCAAGCCAACCCCGGTGGTGGACCACGATGACATGCTCTATGACCGCATGGACGACTTTTCTCACGAATCAACGTCGAGTATGAAGATGCCTGACGATCCCTTTGTCGAGACGTGGGGCGTCATGGGTGCGGGTAAGACAGGCGAAGACCAGAGCTGGTCGCATCTACTGAAAAAAGACGCAGTCCCAGAGGATCCAGCAGCTGCCTATGAACGTGCATCCATATCGGACATTTGCAGCCCGCAGGTGTCGCAGGCACCACGTATGTCGACGCCGATGCACCCATCGGCCAAACTCACATCAATGCAGCCCCGGTGTACACCCCCTTCGGCTGCGCATGCACACTACACCATTAAGCTGAAGGATGAGGCAGCTCGTACGGCCTTTTTGGAACTGCGGTTCAGCCAGCTCCAGCAAGTCATGTGCAAGATGATTGCCAAGGAATGGATCAAGGTCATTGAACCGAAAAAGCAGACACGGTTCCCCTACAACAAGGGAGAGGCGGGTCGCCCGGGGTGGKGGCCCGCYGGKGTTCGGCACAAGGAGCCGGATCACCTGATGAAGCCGGAGCGCCATGCACTTTTGCTTGCCATCCTGCGATCAACACAGACGCGTGTGGCGCGTTTGCAATTGGCAACCGCTGAGGTAGTAGCCCTCATCAAGGCAGGCAAAGTGTCTTACCTCATGGATATTTACCTCGTGGGAAAGGAAGAAGAGCGGCTACGCGATGAAGAGTTGGATATCAACACACCCATCACCCTCGAAGTGACGTCCTTGGATGGCTGGGACACAAATACGGACATGCCCGGACCTCCGAATCTGGGCTTGCACGACAAGGAAACAAGGAACCTGCGTCCGGGGACTGTGCGCGAAGACGACGAAGAGGCTGCAGATATGAGTGTATCGACCGCCTGGACACCCGCAGGGACAGATCCATTCTCGCCGCGCCCCTCCATGACCGGAGAACTTCCACCTGCCGACCTCTCTCTCCAGACACACGACTTAAATATGAATATGCGCATGCAGGCTATGGACGTTCCGTCTGGCTCGATGGGCCACTCGCCCTTTAGCCAGGCGGCTGATCTCCCTGTCCTGTCACCAGCATCGATGCGACCCGAACCCACTCGGAGCCAGACTATCCACACCACTACTGCGCTCCAATTTCCCATGGTGGCCAGTCCAGCAGCGCAAGAGACGCCGCTTCCCATGGCGTACGCCGGCAGCGGGCAAGACATACAGCGCTCTGCCTCGCTGAGTGCCGGTGCCACCTCTGTATCTATGCGGCCAACACGGTCCACACCCGCTCATCTGCCCAATACCCCTGACCACTGGCCATTGCGCCCGTCGCAACACAGTATGCCATCGATCCATGTGGATGGTCAGATGGCAGAACCCTCTCTCTCCCTGGAAGGGCAGCGTATGCCTATGATGATGCATCCAACGTTCCAAGGATACCAGCGCCCACCGGCATCGGCCGCATGGGGACTCCCGGAGACGCCTGTTCAGCGGCCTCATTCAGCCGTCCCTATGGGACTGGGCATCCACATGTCGCCCGCATCCGGCGACGTGCGATTCTCGTCGTCTTTTGATTCGAGCTTCGCGTCGTCGCACCAGGGCCCCGTGACACCAGCCCAAATGCCAACGTCGATGGCCCTGCCGCCCGGCCACGCATACCCAACTATGGCCGCGCACGGTGGACCGATACCATTCCATGGTAGCGGGATAAACCTACCTGCGATTCCCGCGAAACAGGGCGCCCACAGTGGAATTCCGTTTCACCCGTCTGAATGGCAGACGCATTGATCAACAACTGTTCATGCATTCCCATGTTCCTTCTTTCCGTCACTAGGATCAGGAGGCTAGTGCCGCAGCAAGTATAGTATCTATAGACTTGCCGTACTGATGGCAAATCACGCGATCATTTTTTGATCTACATGGCATACTTCTTCGTCCACTCACGGCTGGTCTCAATGGCACTGTGTAAGGCGCATATACATACGCTTTTTCGTTGGTCTTGTAATGCTCCGCCACGTCGTTGGCAAGCGGATCGTCGGGATTCGGGGCCGAGAGAAGGGCCTGGATGGATAACAACACGGTGCGCACCTGGAGTGCAGGCGACCATTTGTCTGCGGTAAGCCGAATGCACAAACCCTTTAGGATATCCAAGCAAATGCGACCTAGCTTATCTGCCAATGAGGATCGAGCCACGTACCGATATTTGGATGGTAGATGCGCGTCAGGAAACGCACACGCGGAGGAGCCATGGGATAGTCCTCCGGCAAGAACAACTCCAGCTTAAACGAGCCACCTAGCGGGATCAGTATCCTGCAGCATACCTTCAAACGGGCTCTGTGCGGGACCCGACATGACCACATCAAAATACCGCAAATTGTCCTCATGAGGATAAGCCATGATACCCGGAGCAGGATCTGCCATGAGACGCTCCGTCTCCTAAAGTGGTTAATTCATTGCAATCATGCGTACCTTGACAATGCGCTTCGGCAACGCCATGGCGAGAGATGGTTAACCAACACTGGCCACCCTCCGCGGGGCAAGACGCGGAAATATACGTATACATCCAAAGTGGAGGCTCGCACCGCACGGCCACTACACCTCCTTCCTAGCACAGGCATCGACGCCATGCCACCATCGGCCTTCACATCTAGCGAGAAATCGCTCATCAAAACCGTTCTCTCCTCTTCTTCGACAAAAATCATCACAGCGACGCCAGCGCGTGTGTATGTAGCGCATCCTACTCCCGACAAATGGTATTATACTGGGGTGGAAGGCGCACTGGTGTTTGTGCGAGAGGGCGCCAACCTCTTCTACTTTCGACTCGTGGACCTAAAGGTTCGTATTCTTTCACTCATCCACAGGCTCCAGGGAAAATTGTATGGGACCATGAGCTCTATGAAGACTTTTACTTCTACGAGGATAAGCCATATTTTCACACCTTCGCTGGCGATGTGCGTCGTACAAATTCACACGCAGGAATACATGATCGGACTATGTTATGCAGATGAGGCAGGGGCATCGCAGATTTACAAAAAGGTGCAAAATCGCGCAAAGTATGGTACGTTGCACAGGCTCATGGATAGCCAAGTCGAGCTCCAGCTCATCGGGCTTTGGCTTCGCGAAAAAACTCACGAGCTTTATGGGCTCTTCCTCGTCCAGTAACGACAAGGAGAGTACTACAAAGACACCTGATACTCACGATACCCCAATCAGCGAGCCTCAGTGGAATGGATTGGTCGAACAGCTAGGCAGTATGGGCGTATCGGAAAGCGATATCAAAAACAACGAGGGCTTCCTGCGTGATCTACTGGGTATGCGAGAGCGTGATCAGACCACCGTGAGCGCCAACACGGAGAAGGAGAGCCTTGCACCCCCTGTCACAAGTGTGGTGCCCATGCGCAATGCCCCACCGCCACCTCCCCTTCCCCCAAGCGCTCCGTCATCGGGGTCATCGGTTTTGCCCCCTGTGGCCCCACGCCCGGCCGCTGCCGCTGTGCCGCCACCTCCCCCAGCACGTCCTGACACTGGCGTGCGCGCTACGCCGCCTGTGCCCCCGCCACCACCCAGTAGCGGAGGTGGTCGTGCTCCACCGCCTGTGCCCTCCCGGGCAGGTGTGACCAGCCGTGGCCCGCCGCCACCACCGCCTGCTCGACCTGGAACATCCACAACGGGTGGTAGTATCGGAGCACCGCCGCCTCCGCCGCCGCCTCCGCCTGCGATGGGTACAAGTGCTCCGCCGCCTCCGCCGCCCCCGCCTGCGATGGGTACAAGTGCTCCGCCGCCTCCGCCGCCGCCGCCGCCGCCAGCGGCACCTTCTGCTGCACCTTCCGCACTCAACGGAATGCCTGCGCCACAGCCAGGCCGCGATGCCTTGCTGGCCAGTATCCAAGGTAAGAGCGTCAAGGACCTAAAGAAAACGGACCCGAATGGACCTCCGCCCAGGCCTGCTATGAGTGCACCTGCGGGCGGAGCAGATCCACCGGCAGGATCTACGGGTAGTGCTGGTGGTGGCGACCTTGCCAGCGCCTTGGCTAGTGCCTTGAACAAACGCAAAGGCAATATGGGCGGTTCGGACGACGAAGAGAGCGACGACGACTGGTAGATACGTACGTTCAGTGCGACGTAGCCAATCGTCTGCACTAGCGGATAGAAGCAAGATAGGCGTGTACGAATCAACTACATAAGCAGTTTCGGCTTCTGCAGACACCAATGTGCTGCACCGTCCGTAAACGCACTTTTAGAACAGCAGAGCTGCAATTTACTTCTTCTTCGAGGCCTTCTCGGCAGCCTTGGTGACCTTGCCACCCTTGCCCGAGGTCTTGTCAACCGACTTGATGACACCGACAGCCACAGTCTGGCGCATGTCACGGACGGCGAAACGACCCAGAGGGGGGTACTCGTTGAACGACTCAACACACATAGGCTTGGTGGGGATCATCTCAACCATAGCGGCGTCACCCGACTTGATGTACTTGGGGTTCTCCTCAAGCACCTTACCCGAACGACGGTCGATCTTCTGGAGGATGTTGTTGAAACGGCAGGCAATGTGGGCAGTGTGGCAGTCCAGCACAGGCGAGTAACCGTTGCTGATCTGACCAGGGTGGTTCATGACAATGACCTGCGCGTTGAACGAAGCAGCCTCCTGAGCGGGGTCGTTCTTCGAGTCCGAGGCAACGTTACCACGGCGAATGTCCTTGACCGAGACGTTCTTCACGTTGAAGCCAACGTTGTCACCAGGGAGACCCTCAGGGAGCGACTCGTGGTGCATCTCAACCGACTTAACTTCAGTGGTGACGTTCGAGGGAGCGAAAGTCACAACCATACCAGGCTTGATGACACCGGTCTCGACACGACCGACAGGGACAGTACCGATACCACCGATCTTGTACACATCCTGCAGGGGAAGACGCAGGGGCTTGTCAGTGGGACGGGTCGGGGGCTCGATGGCGTCGATGGCGTCCAGGAGAGTCTTACCAGTGGCCTTGCCAGACTTGGTCTCCTTCTCCCAGCCCTTGTACCAAGGCATGTTGGTGGTGGCCTCAATCATGTTGTCACCGTGCCAGCCCGAGATGGGAACGAAGGCAACAGTCTTGGGGTTGAAACCGACCTTCTTGATGAAGTTCGACACCTCGCGGACAATCTCGTTGAAGCGGTCCTCCGAGTACTTGGTGGTGTCCATCTTGTTGACAGCCACAATGAGCTGACGCACACCCAGAGTGAAGGCGAGCAGAGCGTGCTCACGAGTCTGACCGTCCTTCGAGATACCAGCCTCGAACTCACCGGTACCACCGGCAATGATGAGGATGGCACAGTCAGCCTGCGAGGTACCCGTAATCATGTTCTTAATGAAGTCACGGTGACCAGGGGCGTCAATGACGGTGACGTGGTACTTGGGGGTCTCGAACTTCCACAGAGCAATGTCGATGGTGATACCACGCTCACGCTCAGCCTTGAGCTTGTCGAGCACCCAGGCGTACTTGAACGAACCCTTACCGAGCTCAGCAGCCTCCTTCTCGAACTTCTCGACGGTACGCTTGTCGATACCACCGCACTTGTAGATAAGGTGACCGGTGGTGGTCGACTTACCAGAGTCGACGTGACCAATAACGACCAGGTTAACGTGCTGCTTCTCCTTGCCCATGATGAACTGAAAAAGTGATGAAGGTGGGAGAAAAGATGAGCTGCCCGACCACCGGGTTCAAGTACTCTCGTTCTGGATTCTTCTGCTGCGTTTCTTTTTCTTCACTGGCCGTTTGCTATTTTCCCACCCGTTTCCGCTGTAGACTTTGTCAGACAGGACAAATCTCGAGAAGTGATTGGAGCATCCATGCGATCACCTGCACAGAAGGGGCGCTGCTGCGCTGGCAAGGGCTGACAGTGGCCAGTCCCTGCCAATGAATTGGGCCCTTGCATCGTGGAAAAATCCGCTGAGCCTCCTATAACGTCACGTGTTATATTGAATCCAGCTTACACGTGCCTCCACCTCTCCACATGAGCCGCGGCGGACACGCGAGTCGCACGTCCCTGCGCGGCACGATGCGGCCAGGCGGACACCTCAGCTACGCGGGGCCGTATGGAGGACCCCCCGGGCCGCGGCAAGCGCATCCATGGCAGGGAGGATACCCGCCAGTACAGGTACCTATGTATGCCCCCCAAGCGGTACCGCCCTCGCCGTATGTTGAGCCTGTCGCGGTCTTGGCGCGACCGCATGCATCGCTGCCACCCGTATCGTTGCAGCAGCCTTTGCTCATGTCGACCTTTTCCTATGATGAAAACAGAACACTGCGTCTAGATGACAGTGCCAAGCGCTGGTATCGTGTACCTCCCACAAAAGAAACGAGCGCACAAGGTGCAGACCTGAACTATGGATTCGAGCATTTCCAGGACAAACCCCACATCCCCGACCCACTTGACTCGGTTCTGTATACCTTGATGTACCGGCCTAGCTCACAGCTACCAGGCATTGAACCGGTGCTGCGAGGGCCACAGGTGCCCGTGGAGGCTCTCGAGTCGGAGGTGCTGCGTGCGCAGATCATCACATGGCGGGGCATTATGACAAAACTATGCACAGCTTGGAGCTGTCATGTCCAAGCGCCGCCCATGTTTCGTGAGGGATTTGAGCTCAATGTGATGATGGTATGTGATCCGTGCTGACGGCAGCTGGGTGATACCCTGATTATGGAGGAAGTGCCGCCGACGGTGCAGCAGGTGATGGCGATGCAAACCCGGCCTAATAAGTCGAAGCAGGCACTGCAATCCACCTATTATGGTACGATGCTGCCTCTCACATGCAGGCTACAGCTTTGAGTCCTACTGTACGCGCGATCGGCCCGGCCATGCACCAGCCGCACCAGGCGCCTCGCGAGTGCCGGGGTGGGGCGGCGATGTGAATACTAATGTGCAATGGTGTCACATTGTCAAGACTAAGTTGGGTGGTAACCGCATCATTATGGGTGGCGAGGTGGACTGTGTGGAAACGTTGGACGCTGCGACAGATTCGGAGCGTGAAGGAACAGTAGAGCTAAAGACAAATCTACCTGTCCGCACGCCAGAGGACCAGATGAAGCTGGATATCAAGATGTTGCGTATATGTACGTGTGCGGACGCTCATGGCAGATATGCAGTCGTACCTACTGGGGGTGCGCTCCATTGTGATCGGATTTCGGGACACCCAGGGTATGCTACTGGTAGGTCATACGCGCTGACCGCAGTCGCATCAAACGTACCGCACGGCGGACCTCCCGCGCCTCGTGCGGGGCCGACCTGGCCAGTGGAATCCGAATGACAACCTGGCCTTTGGCGCGAGCATTCTAGATTTCGTGCGGAAGCAGGTGCGGAGAGAGATGGAGCGGTGGTGCCACGACTTTGCGCAGCAAGTGCGTGTGAATGAGCGCAAATGGGGTGCATACGCGTGGCATGTGCACCGCACGACACAGTCGTTTCTGGGGCACTTGCCGCTGCCGGCGCCACAGGATGCGGAGCGCGACTACCCCGTGTTTCGCCTGAGCTTCCGACCGCCATTCACCGAGGTTGTACTGCGCCGTGTGCCGCCCACGGAGCTCGCGATGGATGGGCGACGGCAGCAGCGGTGCGGCCTGGTGCCGACCGAGTTTTACCGCTGGGCAACGATGCCCATGGATTACATCATGACATGAATGCATAGCTGTATACTACGTTTGAGGCTTGCGTGGGGACGGCGTCTGGCAGCAGGTCGCGTCGCCACACTCGTTCGCGTCGCAAGCCAGGAGGCAGGCAGCCTTGCTGTCTGCCACCTCTTCCTTGACGAGATGGCCCTCGGGTGTCAGCAGGTGACCGCCCTCCTCGCTGCCATCCTGGACAGCGATGCCATTTAAGCGAGCGGCCTCCTTGAGGCCTCCCGAGATAAACTCGGGTTGGATGGTCGACGAGTGGATGCCCCATATGTGCAGGGAGCGGCGCACCTGCTCGGCAATCTGCATGTACTTGGCAGATTGTTCCGCGGAACAGTCGACAAGGACGTGCAGACTCGCGACAATCTTGTTCTCGTTCAGCTGCCAGACGTGTAGCTCATGCACGCCAAGCACGCCATTGACGCGCAGTACGGCATCGCGGACGCCGTCGAGCGATACGGTCGTGGGCACGCCCTGGAGCAGGATGAAGGAGGCCGACTTGACAAGAGGCAAGGCTGAATGGAAGATGATGCAGGCAATGATGAAGGAGATGAGCGGGTCCGCATAGTAGCGCCACGAGTAGGTAGTATAGAGGATGATCATACCGGTACAGATGACGCCAAAATTGCCAATCGCATCGCCCAAGACATGCAGAAAGACACCGGTCATGTTCATGTTGCCGTGCGAGTGGCCGGACGGGCCCATCGACAGGCGGTGGCGGCGAACCTGCTCCTCCGTCTCGACCTCTGCATGGGACATGCGGCGACGCTTGGAATGCGCGTGCGACGAGGGCGTTGCGCCGTACGACGAGGAGGTCGTCTGCGTGTCATGCGAGAGGAGACGCTGCTGCTCGCCAGTGGACTTGATTGCGTTGTCGTAGCCGAGCGAGTGCGCCTTGTTCATGACAAAAGCGCGCGCCTGGGCAGGGTGGCCGACAATTTCACCGACACTCTTATCGTCCTCGTCATCTTCGTCGTGCTCGTGTTCGTGCTCGTGCTCGTGCTCGTGCTCGTGGGACTCGCTGTGCGCGTGGTCGTGGCCGTGGCCCGTCTCGACATCGTGGTTGTGGCCGTGGCTGTGGCCGTGCGAATGGCCATGGAAGAGGAACAGACCCAAAAAGTTGGACAGAAGGCCGAGGCTGCCTACGACAATGACAAGCCGAGGGTTGGAGACGACCGGGCGAGACACAAAACGTTCGATGGCCTCCATAAAGATGCTGAAGCACAGGGCCAGGAGGAACACGCCGTTGAACAAGGCACCAAGGATCTCGGCGCGCTGCCAGCCGTACGAGTAACTGGGGCTCTGGCCGCCCTTGTTCACGAGGCGGACGGCGTAGAGTGCCACAATCAGCGACATGATATCATTCAACATGTGGAAGCTATCCGCAACGAGAGCGAGAGAGCCGACGGCATATCCGCTGATGATCTCGATGAAGAAAAAGACAATGTCGATGATCAGCAGGATCACGATCTTCGCTTCATTGCTAAGACCGGCCATGGTAGGCTATGACACGCATAGAAGGCACATCGCGTCACCCAAAATTTCCTTGGGCACACTTCCTCCATGCACGCCGCTGATTGGCTGAAATGATGATCCTCGCTTGAATGCTAAGCGATCGACAAAAAGCTCCGCACGCCGCACGAGGGCGCGGCAGGCGGCGGCTCATGGCCACGTGAGCAGCCGAATGCGTGCTATGTACATCCCTGGATATATGGACACCAGGTGACAAGTCAAGCTACCGAGGCGCTTTGCAGCACAAGCTTCCTTGCCAAAGAGTGGCCTAGTTATTCTCGGACACACGCGTTGAGACACCTGCCATATTGTGCGGGCGCTCATGAGGTGGCGGCGTCCTTGCTCGTTAAACAACAAGGTGCCACAGCCCCGTCGCCCCCGTTTCTTCGTAGTGTCACGTGCGTGTCACGCTCACGGCGCTGCGCCGCGGCCGCTGGCCGCGCGCAGCGATGAGCCGGTCGCAGGGCCCCACAGCCGCGGCGCCCGACTTGCACATCGATGCCGCGCGAATCGAGGCGCTGGCCGACGCCGTGCCTGCATCGTTCGCACAGGTCTTGCGCGAGATCGGCTGGCTTCTCGTGCGCCGCGCGCGGCTCGCCAGGGAGGGTTGCCGCCCCCGCGAGTGCCTCGCCCTGCTGCAACCCCTCGCTAAGGCATGCCGCGCGTATACCGAGACGATGGAGCAGCTACGTGACCAACTGATGATGGCTGACGCGGTGCTGGAGCACCTGCTCGACGGCACAGAGCCCGGGCCTAGCGCCACGGATACAGCGGCCGCGCCGATCGCGCCACTCGATCTGTACAGTGTCATGTCGACGCTGCCAGCCATGTCCTGGAGTGGCGCAGCGGCCGACAGCACCGCGCCAACGCCCGCCGCTCCAGCGCCGAGCACGCCTGTGGCTGCCATTGATGCGACGCTCGCGCAGGCCGCGCCCGTCACCGAGGCGGCACGCGCCGGCACAAGCGCATCAGATGCCATCGCCATTGACAGCGACAGCGACAGCGAGCTGGCGCAAGACAACCGCCCTGCGCAGGCGCCTGTCGAAAAGGCGCCGCCCGTGTCCGGCACGCACCGCCGGCCCGACGCGCCGGGGGACGACCTGGTGTCGACCCTACTGAGCACGCCGCTGCCATCCGCCGATGCGCCCCCTGGCGCCGCCGATGCGCCGGCAGCACAACCCGAGGGTACATCGGGCGCCCATGCGCTGGGCGACGCGTCCGCACTCGACTTTTCGTGGCTGGACCTCGAGTCGCTCGGTGGCGGTGATATGCTGAGCCTCGGCAGCGATGGGCTGCCCGAGGCGGGKGGGKTGACAGGGCTAGACCTGGGCACGCTACAGGACCTAACATGAAGCGAGCACGTCCTGCTGCACAGCGCGCAGCAGGGCGGCGCTGGGGCTCGGTAGGCCCGGCGGTGCGCGGGCGGCTTTGGCGTGGGCCCGGCGCACGATCGCAGCGCAGCTCGGCTTATCGGGCGCGAGCAGCGTGCCGAGATCGAGCGCCTGGATCGCGCTGAGCACCGTCGCCATGCTGACCGGCGCTGTGGACGCCGAGCGGCGGAAAAGTGAAAAGGTGGTGCGCTCGCGGCTCTGGGCCAACTGCGTGTCGAGACGCTGGAGCACGTCGTCGAGGAGCGCCCACGATGACGAGGCGGCGGCGAGCGTGCCGAGGCACGCGAGCTGCGCGCGTGTGCGAGCGAGCTCGTAGATGAGCCAGTGGGTGTCGGCGGGCGTCGGCAGGACATGGTCGGAGAGCACGAGCGCGAGCGCGAGCGTGTCGAGGAGGGCGTGCGCGAGCCGCGGCAGATCGTCGGGCACGTCTGCCTGGCGCGCTGCGAGGAACTCAGCGGTGCCAAGGACGGCGCGCCACAGCGTGAGCCAGTCGTACTCGAGGTGCACGCGCTGCTGAGCGCACAGGAGGAGCGTGCGCTGCACGCACGCCAGGGCTGTGCGAAAGGCGGCGGCATCGAGGCGCTTGCGGCGGTTGTACTTGAGGAAGAGGGCCGCCTCGTCCAGCATGAGCACGACGAGACGCCGCGGGCGCCCCGCGCCGCTCGTCGGCGGGAGCGGCAGGGGGTCAGCGCGGTCGCGACACAGCTGCACGCGCGCGAGGAGCGGCGATTCATCCGCGAAGAGCTTGGTCTGCACGCGGCTCGGCTCGTTGTCGGTGGGCCCAAGCAGCGCAAGCATGATTTGCAGGGCCGTGTGGGCGTAGATGGTGGCTCGCGCGCTGCTTGCTGCGTGCGTAAGTAGGTAGGAGGCCATGGAAAAGAATGTCACAGCGAGGGGCTCGCCGGCCGGCGGGGCAAGGAGCGCTAGGGCCATGGTCTCGCTCACCTGCACCCAGAGCCACAGAGCGAAGAGCAGCGCCGCGCTCGGTGGCGGAAGGACGGGCGCGGGGGCGGGCGCCGGCGGCGGCGCACGTAGCCACGCCCACGACCACGCGGGGCGCGCCGGCGCCGACGACGCCTGCACACCGGCCTGGTACGCCTCGACGATGCGACGCGCTTGCATAGACCATGCCTGGGCCATGCGCACCATGTCGGGCGAGGCAGCGCACGCACGCATGCGGCGTTGGTACGGCTGGAAGCCGGTGTCGCCGATCAGAGCGGACGACACGGGATCCACGCCAAGGCTCGCCTGGGCGTGGCCGGTGGTCGCGAGGAGGGCGGTCAGCAGCGATGCCTCGCATAGTAGGTCGGCGGCCGTCTGGCTGTGTACGACGCCCATCGCCGCAGCGAACAGGTCGCGGTGCAACAGGTACGTGGCGAGCGACGACGTACCTGCGCAGGCCGTGAACACGAGCGCGAGGCGGAGTGTGGCACGGAAGCGGCGTGCGTGCCACGCGGACGGAGGCGCGCCGTCGCGGAGCGTGCGGTCGATGGTGGCGACGAGCGTGTAGAACACGTCATCTGCATCGGCCATGCGACCCGCGAGAAGCGTGACCACGTCCAGCGTGTAGTTGGTATAAGACTTGGGCAGCAGGGCGTGTGCGAGCGCCAGGAGCGTCTCGACGGCGTGGCAGCTGCGTGCCTCGTCGTGCGGTTCCTCATCCCAGCACCGCAGCGCCTCCTTCCACAAGCCGGTGATATTGTCGCGCCGGCGCGCAAAGCGATCGTCGAGCAGGTCGGTCGGCTCGAGGTCGTGGAAAAGCGTCTGCACCACATCGTGCTCGACGTCGAGCGTGAGGAGATCGTGCAGGAAGCGTGCGCGCGGTGCTGCATTGGCCTTTTCAGACACGCGCGTGGACAGCGCCTCGTCCGAGTCCCAGGGATGCTCGCCCGCGAGCAGGCGCTCATAGCACGCGCGGAAGCGCAGCTCGGTCATCCGAGCGGCGACGCGGGCGGAGGGAAAATCGGGCGATTTGCACATCGGGGTCCTCATGGGCGACCACGACGGCGAGCGGCCGCGAGTGCAGGCGCAGTTCCGCAAGCCGCGTGTGCGCCTGAACTTTTCGCGGCATGTCGCGGGGGCAGCCGCGACAGGCGATGGGCCGAAGACGAAGCCGTACATGCAGGGCTATGACCGCGAGCTCGACAGTGAGGACGACGAGACGGGCGAGGGCATGGCCTTTGAGGAGCAGCTGATCTTGCGCGTGCCCGACGGCCCGGGCGAGCACGGCGAACTGGACGAGCTGCGCCGCGTGATTAAGCGGCGCGGCGAGTACAACGATGTGTGGTTCAAGTTCAAGGACTCGCGCCGCGCGGTGTTCCACATTGGGCAGCAGCTGTACGCGGCCAAGCTCGTGGACCTGCCGTGCATTGTCGAGTCGCACAAGACGCTCGACAACAAGCAGATCTTCAAGATTGCGGACATTTCGCAGATGCTGCTGATCGAGCGGCCGATCGCGAGCGAGGCCGAGGCGATCGCGAGTGGCGCGACGCGCAGCTCGCACGACGACTATATCTACCCCCACGGGATCACACCGCCGTTGCAATGGGCGCGCAAGCGGCGCTTCCGCAAGCGCATCCACAACCAGTCGATCGAGACGGTGGAAAAAGAGGTCGAGAGCCTGCTCAACGACGACAAGCGCGCCGAGAAGGTCGAGTACGAGTTTATCGACGCGCACACAGCCGACCTAATCGAGCAGGAGCTCGCGCAGCAGAAGCTGGAGCGCGCGGACGACAAGGACGACGGCGCCTCGCAGGCCGGCGGCGACGGCGACGGGCTCGACGGCGACGGGCTCGATGACGACGAGAACGTCGACCAGGACCTGGCCGCGGAGCTCGATGCGGCGCTGGCGCGGGCGCAGGGCGGCGGCGACTCAGGCAGCGACAACGACGAGGGCCACTCGGACGACGACGACCGGCAGAGCGCGCGCGATAGCGACCTGGAGGACCTGTGGGACGACGACGACGACGACGAAGGCGAGGACGAGGTGGCTGGCACCGTGACGCTTCCCGCAGACGGCGACGGCACTGCGGGCGACGGCGGCGATGCGGACGTGGACGACGACGGCGGCGAGGAGGAGGCCGAGCGTCGCGTGCGCGAGTCGCAGCTCGAGGCGGAGTGCCGCGAGATCGACGTGCTGGTCAAGCGCAAGCAGCACGACATTGACAGCACGATGAACGCGCTGCTAAAGAGCCGCCACCAGCAGGCGCTGCGCAAGCTGCAGACCGAGTACGACGCTAAGAAGCGGCACCTCGGCGACCTCAAGCAGCTGCGACGCACGCTGCGCGAGGAGCGCGCGGCCGAGGCAGCCGCCGCATCCAGTACTGTGCCGAGCACCGCACCCGAGGCAGGCGAAGCCGGAGAGGCGGCGCCCGAGGCGCCTGCGTCCTAATGTACATAGTTGCTAGAGGAATTCGCGCGCTGGCGTCGTGCACACGAGCGGCTCGCGGCTGCGAGCCTGCAACGCGGCTAGCGCATGCTCGTCGTGCGAGGCGTCGGCAAAACGCAGCTCGACCCAGCGCTCGGCGTCCGCGTCGCGCTGCGTCGGCGCGCCGGGCACGGCGCCGGCCGAACGCGGAGCATTCGCATCTGTGCGCAGCGAGACACTCAGCGGCATAATATGCCGGCGGCCATCGCGCTGCGCGTCGCTCTCGTCGTCCGACGCCGAGACGCGGCGGCTCTGATCGCTCGCTTGGGCGTGGCAGTCAATGTGCTGCATGGACGGGCGCATCTGCTGCACGGCATGCAGCGGAACCAGGTGCAGCTCGCCATTCTGCACACTGCCAACCATATACTGCGTCGCGCGCGGCACCGTCGCGCTCTCGAGGCGCATGCAGTCAAAGCGCAGCGGCGTCTCGGCGCCATGCTCCTGCTTCACGGCGGCATCGCCGGGCACGCCGATGCGGCCCATCGATGCGCAGCTCGCAGCCAGCTCCATACCGCGCTCCTGGTTGTACACGGCCTCGCGCAGGTCGAGCGGGAGCTCCATCTCGACGCGGTCGCTGTGCGGCCGCCAGCGTGCCGTGACCCGTTGGCCGCGCTGCGCCGCGGTCGCCGGCACGGGCAGCGGGCGCCCCCGCATATACAGCGGGTACTGGAATAGCTCAAGCTGTGCGCTGGGTGGCAGCGACGCGGATAGGTACACGGGCAGCGACACGGCCGGCGCCGTCTCCTCGTCGCGCGCCGTCGCCATGACAAAAGAAGACGAGGCACGCGCCTCCCTTCTCACGTGGCGCCGGGCCGCCCGGGCCCGGCGCTTCCCTTCCCCCATGTTCGCCAAGCTTGCCTCGACGACTGCTGTGCGCGCTGTGCCGCGCATGTTTGCCTCGCGCGCCGCGCCGATCGCGATTGCGACGGCGGCGGGTGTCGCTGGTGCCTCGCTGCTTGTCGCGCCGCGCGTGCAGCTCGAGGGCCCGCGCACCATCGCCGGCGAGTACAAGACAGCCGGCGAGCGCAGCTTCATCATGATCAAGCCGGACGGCGTGAGCCGCCAGCTTGTCGGTAAGATCATCGACCGTTTCGAGTCGCGTGGCTACAAGCTCGTCGCGATCAAGTCGGTTGTGCCGTCGGAGGAGCTCGCGCGCGAGCACTACGCGGACCTCGCGGCGCGCCCCTTCTTCCCGTCGCTCGTCCAGTACATCACGCAGGGCACCCCCGTGATTGCGATGGTCTGGGAGGGCAAGGACGTCATCCGCCAGGGCCGCCGCATGGTCGGTGCGACGAACCCGCTCGAGGCGGACCCCGGCTCGGTGCGCGGCCAGTACGCTGTGAGCGTCGGCCGCAACATCATCCATGCGTCGGATGGCTTTGACTCGGCGACCAAGGAGATTGGCCTCTGGTTCCACGAGAAGGAGCTTGCCGAGTACGAGCCGATCACCTGGTCCCAGGTCATGGCCGACAACTAAGTAGCTACATCACCAGCGCCATTTTGGTGCGGGCACGCTGTGTGTTTTTGTCTTTTTCCACACCGATCTCGACCGTGCACCGGTCAAAGACGCCGAGCGTTACGTCGCGCGCAAGGCCCGACACTGCCGCGGGGATCGTGACGCGGTACTCGTCCGCCTCCAACACACACTCGCCCCGGAACGTAATCAGTCCCTCGAGGCCGTACTGGCTCACAAACACCGCGACGCCGTTGCGGAACGCACGCACCACATACGCGTCCGCACGCAGCAGCGTCCCGGTACCGCGGCCAACGTCCATCGCATCCGCACCATGCTCCGCATTGCGCGCGCGGATCGCCAGGCCCACGTAGAACTCGACCGAGGCACGCCCGGCCATCTGCGCGAGGCGGTGCCGCTTGTTCACATTCTCCAGCACATGCTCCACCCACGCCTTGCTGTGCAGCGCGGGCGGCAGCGGCTCGTACTCGATTGCCGCCGCCAGCTGGCGGTGCGCCAACACATCCGCGTACCGCCGGATCGGCGACGTAAAGTGCGTGTACATGTCCATCGCCAGACCATAGTGCCTGAACGCCGTGCGCGCCACACTCCCCGTGCAAAAGTACTCAGCCGACAGCATGCAGCGCGTCGCAAGGATACGCACAAGTGTGTTGAACGCGGGGTCACGCGCGTCCACACAGCCGTCGAGCGAGTGTGCCAGGGCGCCCGACGACGACACATCGAGCTCCATCCCCCGCCGCTTGCGCAGGATGTCCTGCAGCGTCTCAAAGTTGTCCGACGGCGGCGCCGCATGCCGTCGCAGCACACCCGTCGTCGGGAACGCCTCGTAGATCCGCTGCGCTACACTCGTATTCGCCAGGAGCATAAACTCTTCCACCAAGCTGTTTGTCTCAAACAGTGCCTTCTGCTCCACATCCACCGGCGCACTCGACTCGGCGCTCGGCATGTGGATGCGCACCTCGGGGCTCGCGAGGTTCAGTGCGCCATGCTCCATGCGCGTGCGCCGCAGCTGGATCGCCAGATCGTTCAGCAGGCGCACACTCGTCGTGATTGCATCCGTGCACTTGGGGTCGTCCTTGCGCCGCTGTGCCTCCTCGTACGTAAACGCCGCCTGGCTCGCAATCACCGACTTGAAAAAGCGCACATTGACAATCCTGGCGTCCGGCGTCAGCTCCCATACCACACTGAAGGCCAGGCGCTCCACGTGGGGGCGCAGCGAGCACAGGTTCGTGCCCAAGAGGTGCGGCAGCATATCAATACGCCGGTCGACCAGATACACGGTGGTGCCACGCGACGCCGCTTCGGCATCCATTGGCGTGTCGGGCCGCACAAAGTGCGACACATCCGCGATATGCACACCTGCCTCGATATGTCCGTTCGGCAGGCGCTTGGCATGCAGCGCATCGTCAATGTCCTGGCACCCCGGTGGGTCAATGCTGCAGATGACCTCCCCACGCAGGTCCACACGGCCGCGCCAGATCGACGCACTGCGTGCATCGTGCGCATCTGCGGGCGGCACGGTCCACGAATCGCCCTCGGAGGGAAGGCACGCGAGGATGGCCTGGCTGAAAGGTCGGTACGGCACATCGTACTCGAGCAGCAGGCTCTCCTGCTCGGCGGCCTGGCTCTCGATCGCACCGAGCGAGCGCACAAAGTGCCCCTCGGGGTACCGCGACGTGCTTGGCCAATCGTCCAGGGCCACCAGGATCTTGCAGCCCAGCAGTGCGCGCGCGTTGCGCGTGCGCAGGCGGATGCGGGGTATCTTGCGATCGACCGGCGACGCAAAGAGCGTCTGCGCGCCCAGCGTCGCAAGCTCGCTCTCGTTCACGGACGCCGCGTCGATGTGCGCTACGTAGGAGCGCCAGTTGCGCCGCGCGACGCCCACGACGCGGCCGGTCGGCTGCCGCTCCGCCCCAGACACAGGCAGCTCCTCGTGTGTGAGCACCGGCGCGGCCTCCTCATCCTCACTGTCGTGCTCGCGCGCATCGTCGTTCCGCTGCGCGGCCTCGGCATCGCGCACTTCGTCCGACGCACCCTTCCATTCGCTCTCGGGCAGAAGTGCGACGTACACGACGTCGCCATCCACAGCACGGTTCATCGCCTCGCGCCCCTGCAGTAGCACGGGTTTGGTGAGCGCCTCGACGCGCACCGTGCCTTCGAGGAAGTTGTACGCATTCGCCTGGAAGAAGCCGCGGTGCAGTGTACCGGCGCGCACGCCGGCCTCGAGCTGCTCGGTCGGCCAGTAATCGTCAAACACACGACCATGCGCGGCAGGTGTCTCGAGCGAACGTGCAGACAGCAGGTCCTCGAGCTGCTCCGCCTCACGGAAGCCCGTGATGTACTCGCGCACACTAACGGCCGGGACACGGTCCAGGCGCGCCTTGTGCACATTGTCCACGTCGTCGCTCAGCAGGAGCGCAGTCTGCACATGCCCTTGGCCGAGGTGCGAGCGCAGATGCGCTGCATACCACGCCGTGGCCTGCCGGATCGCGCGGTCGTTGCAGTCGTTCGGGGGCTCGCCAGCCCCGCGCACCACATGCGTCGCGGCGTGGAACTCGTTATAGAACAGCCAAAAGCGGCGGTCCGGGTCCATGAGCAGTGTGCGCAGGCGGTTGTACAGCGGCATGCTCCGATGGCGCACCTCGTTTGCCACCGTCTGCAGCACAATCACATCTGTGAACACGGCCGACTCGAGCACGTCCATCTGGTGCAGCACCACATTCGTGTCGATGACCAAATAGTGCCTCTCAGGCAGGTATGAGTTGGCAATGCCCTGCTCACTGAGCACGGGCCGCGGTGTGCCCGGCTCGCTGAGCTGCGCGCAGGTGTCACACGCCACACACCCACACGGTACATCTTCGCGCTGGTACGTCTCCTGCAGCACCTTTATCACCTTTCCACGCGCCGTTTTCCGGCGGAACTGCACGCGCGACGCGGCGATCTCCCCGTCGGTGCGCGGCCGCTTCTGAATCGAGATCGCCATCGTGCGAGCGGTGAAGAGACCTCCACACGACGCCAGGCGCTGCGCTCGGTCGTGGCCTCCTCACACGTGACATGGCGTGATTGCCACCGGCGTTTGTCCTTCGTCCTGCCCCCTACTAGCAGGCCACGTCGACGAAGGTTGCTCTCACACTACAATGAGCGAGTCGTCTGCGCAGGCCGTGTGGCATGTGGTTTGCAATACAGTGCGTACCGCTGTATCTGTCAACACGAACCAGGCGCTCGTGCCGACCGATGTGCCGGCGTCGCTGCAGCTCGAGTCGGTGAGTGCGAGCGCTGACGTCGGCTCGGTCGTGCGCAGCCTGCTGCGCTCGGCGCCGCATGCTCCCATCGCCGTCCTGCTCGAAGCTGGATCGTCGCTCCTGCGTCTCGTGCCGCACCTCCCCGCGCTGGCCAAGTCGCCTATTGTCTTCCACATCCAGACGCACGCGCAGCACGCAGATGTGCTCCTGCTGCGCCAAAGCGGCTGTGCGATGCTCTACTCGAGCACGACCGCTGAGGCTGAGGCTCATGCGTTTGTTGCGCACGCGCTTGCAGCACGCACACACACGGGCGTGATCCACTTTTTCGACGAGAGTGCGCCGGCCTCGCTGGCCGCCGCCAGTTCGCTGCAGGGTGCTTTGCCGTCCGAGGCTACACCGGCTACGCTGGACGAGGCAGCGCTGGACTCAGCCTTTGCTGAGGCGTCGCACCTACTGGGCCGCGAAGTCGTGCCGTACCGCGTGTATGGCGCCGACGACGCTGAGGCTATGGCCGTTGTGCTCGGTCGCGGCGCCGAGACGCTGGCCGACAGCGCCGGTGTGCGTGTCGCTGAGCTGCATCTCGTACGCCCGCTGCTGCCGGCACGCCTCGTGGCCCTGGTGCCTGCGTCGGTGCGGCGCGTGGCAGTGCTGGAACAGACGGCGCAGCGCTCGACGCGCCTGGCGCCCGTGTTTGTGGATGTGGCAAGTGCGTTCCAGCACGTTGCCTCGCGGGCGGCGCCACAGCTCGTGAGTGGCCAGCTGGGCACTGTGGATGCCGACGCCGGCGCGGCGCTGAAGGAGGCGCTCTTTGCCGAGTCGCCTGCATCGTCGCTTACCATTGGTGCGCCGCGTGCGCCCGAGGCGCCGCGTGCCGTGGTGCCCGTGTCCCAGGCGCCTACGCACGAGCATGCGTACCATATCATGCTCGAGCAGCTCTTCCAAGATCGTCTGCAAGTGGTGAATGCGCCGCGTGAGACGACTGACCCCGCGTCACTGAGCCCCGAGTACGCCCTGGGCCAGGTGCTAGCGCAGCTGCGCAAGGCGGACGAGGCGGTGTCTGTGGCTGAGCGCCTTGTGTCATCGGCGCCTGCGCCGCTGGCCGACGCACTGCGTTCGTGGCTCGCTGTGCGTGCGGACGGCGCGCAGGCGGCGGCCGCGGCGGCACACGTCCAGGCTCAACTGAGTCACGCGAATGATACGGACGCCGAGGCCCTGCGTGCGCTCACGCCCGTCTCGCGCTGGATTGTCGGCAGCGATGCGTGGGCGTACGACACGGGTATGGGTGGTTTGCACCATGTGATGGCGTCGCAGCGCAACATGAACATGCTCATCTTTGATACGGTGCCGTACTCGAAGCGCGACAAGGTCCCGCTGCACCAACGTAAGAAGGACATTGGCCTGTACGCCATGAACTATGGTGGCGTGTATGTGGCAAGCACGGCGTTGTATGCGGACTACACGCAGGTGGTGCAGGCACTGATGGAGGCGGACCGCTTTGACGGTCCGTCAATTGTGCTGGCGCATGTCCCGTACGACGCTGCCGAGACGCCGGCGCTGGAGGTGCTGCGCGAGACAAAGCTGGCTGTGGACTCGGGCTACTGGCCACTGTACCGCTGGAACCCGTCAGCGGCGGACGGCCAAGTGTTCCGCCTGGACAGTGTGCGTGTGCGGCAGCAGCTGCAAGACTTTTTGGACCGCCAGAGCCACCTGACGCTACTGGCGAACGAGCGTCCTTCGCTGCCGTACGACCTGGCTGTGTCACAGGGTGTAGCGCTGCGCGAGAGGCAGCGCCAGAAGGCGAAAGAGGCGTATGACCAGCTGCTCGGCGCACTCGAAGGCCCGCCGCTGCTGGTTCTGTACGCGTCGGATGGCGGCGGTGCTGAAAAGGTTGCGCATCGCCTGACGACGCGCGCCAAGCTGCGTGGTCTGGGTGCGCGTGTGCTGGCCATGGACGACTATCCGCTGGACGAGCTAGCGGGCGAGCCGAATGTGGTGTTTGTCACCTCGACGGCCGGCCAGGGCGAGCCACCGCAGAATGGCCGCTTGACGATGAAGGCGCTGGCGAAGCAGCCTGCGGGTCTGCTAACCGAGGCCACGCGCTTTGCCGTGTTTGGTATGGGTGACTCGCACTACTGGCCGCGCCCCGAGGACGCGCACTTTTACAACAAGCCGGGCAAGGACCTGTACAAGCGCCTCACGGAACTGGGCGCAAGCCCTCTCGTGGCGCTCGGACTGGGTGATGACCAGGACGCCGACGGCTGGCAGACGGGCTACAAGGCGTGGGAGCCGCAGCTCTGGAAGGCGCTCGGTGTGGACACGGTCACTGTGACCGAGGCGGAGCCGGAGCCAATTACGAATGAGCATATCAAGATTGCCTCGAACTATCTGCGTGGCACCATTGTGCAGGGTCTGGCGGACGAAAGCACGGGCGCGATTGCTGAGACGGACACACAGCTGACCAAGTTCCACGGCACGTACCAGCAGTACGACCGCGACACGTTCGACGAGCGAAAGGCGGCGGGTCTCGAGCCTGCGTACGGCTTCATGGTGCGTGTGCGTATGCCGGGTGGTGTATGCACGCCGGAGCAGTGGCTGCAGCTTGACCAAGTTGTGGAGGAGTATGGTGGCATCAAGTCGCTCAAGATCACGACGCGCCAGACGGTGCAGTACCATATGATCCTGAAGCGTCACCTGAAGGCGGCGATGCAGGGCATCAACAAGAGCCTGTTCGACACGATCGCAGCGTGTGGTGACGTGAACCGCAATGTAATGTGCTCGCCGAACCCCCATCTAAGCGAGGTGCACGAGGTGGTATACGAGTTCTCCAAGCGCCTGTCCGACTTTTTACTGCCCCGCATGAATGCGTACCACGAGATCTGGCTCGACAAGGGCACGGACAGCTCGAGCCAGCTGCTGGTTGGTGGTGCGGTGCAGGACTACGAGCCGCTGTACGGCCCGTACTACCTGCCGCGCAAGTTCAAGGTAGCCGTGGCGGTACCACCGCGCAACGACGTGGATGTGTTTGCGCATGACGTTGGTCTGATTGCCATTGCCGACCATGACTCCAAGGAGCTGTATGGCTTTAACGTGGCGGTCGGTGGTGGTATGGGTGTGACGCACTCGATGAAGGCAACGTACCCCCGTCTGGGCAGTGTGATTGGCTTTGTCAAGGTCGAGGACGCGTACGAAGTGTGCCGACAAGTGCTCCTCATCCAGCGCGACACGGGCAATCGCCAGAACCGCAAGCAGGCGCGTTTGAAGTACACGATCGACAAGTACTGGGGCGGCGCCGACAAGTTCCGTGACGAGCTCGAGCGCCGCCTGGGCTACAAGCTGCAGGAGGCGCGCCCCTTCCACTTCGACACGAACACGGACGAATACGGCTGGAAGAAGGACTACCTCGGCCGCTGGCACTGCACGCTGTGGCTCGAGAACGGTCGTGTGATTGACGAGCCGGGTCATCCGTTCCGGACGGGCCTGCGCGAGCTTGCGCGGTTCCACCGTGGTGTGTTCCGTCTCACGCCGAACCAACACATTATTGTGTCGGAAGTGGACGAGGCAGACAAGCCGCGCATTGAGGCGCACCTGCGTGAGTACAAGATGGACAACTGGGAGCAAACAGGCCTGCGCCTTAGTGCGAGTGCGTGTGTCGCGTTCCCCACGTGCGGTCTTGCGATGGCCGAGTCGGAGCGCTACATTTTCAAGCTCGTTGACAAGATCGAGCGCATCTACCTCGCCAACGGCCTCAAGCACGACGAAATCACTATGCGTATGACTGGCTGCCCGAACGGCTGTGCGCGCCCGTGGGTCGCTGAGATCGCGTTTGTCGGCAAGGCACCGGGTAGCTATGTCATGTGTCTCGGCGGCAGCCACTCGGGCGACCGCCTGAACAAGATCTTCCGTGAGAGCGTCGGCGAGAAGGAGATTCTCGAGATCATGGAAGTGCTCATTCCTCGCTATGCGCGCGAGCGCCTCGAGGGCGAGCGCTTCGGCGATTGGGTCATCCGTGCGGGCATTATTGCCGCCACGACGCACGGCGCCGCCTTTTACGACCACGTCGATACAGCACGCCCGCTGGCACCGGCCGCGTAATCTTCGATAGCCTCCATGCATGCCAACTAGGACACGCAGCTCCATTGCGTGCCGGTCTCCAATCGCATACGATCGGACCAATCACATGCCTCAGTCACCCGCCGACCGCCAGACGCCTAGCTACGCGCGTGATGTGGGAACGCGTTGGTGTCTTTTGCGTTTCTTTCAGGGCCAGGTCGTTGACGAGCTATATCACTGCCGCCCCCGAGTACATTCGCACCACTAGGTTTCATGCACTGTCTCTCGTTTCTCATTGCGGCGAGTGCGCTAGTCTTGCCAGGTGCCTATGCCCAGACAGCCCTGCGGACACCCGCGTTCGATGTGAAGAACCTGCCGGACACCTGGCAGCGTGGCCAGACGGGCACGAACGCCTGTGGACGGTTCGGTGCCTCGAGCCGCCAGTCGTCGTGTCAGAACATCTTTGTGAACTCGGTCCATGACTTTTGTCTGTTCGGCCCCCCGAGCAAGAACAAGACGGTGGGCGACTCGGAGGAGATCATGGTCGCTTACTGCACTAAGGCGGGCTACGGCACGCGTCTCATCCCTGATGGCACGCTCACGGGTGTACACTTCCTGCGCACCAACTCGTTTGTACAAGTAACCGGGCGCGGGAACATGACCAAGCTTCAAATCCGCAAAGGCGACGATGGTGGCGAGCTGGATCCCCATGGCTCCAACAACCTCGGCAACCCCATTGGTGGCCTTGTCTGGACCCGCAGTACACAAGACCAGTCGGGTGCGTGGACGCAGATCAAGGAGTGGAACCAATTCATCAGTGATAGGGACTTTAGTCTCCGTGCATGCTGGGGCCCGAATGCGACGCAGTACTGTCCCCACGTGTATGACGAGATGGGCTCGGACTTTAACGAACCGGGCAACTATGACAAGGGTGTGTTTGAAGAATGCGATGGCGATACTGGCCAGTTCCCCGGCGTTTACGGCACATCCACCTTCTGGCAAGGCCAGTCGCACMCCCCCAAGCCTCACCCGCCGGGCTCGTCATCAAACTGCCACACCTATGCGACGGTACGTCACGGCATGGCACGCTCTCCTCTCTTTAGTGCACATGTTCAGTCGCGCCGCGCCCCCCCTCCCTCGCATACCTTGTAAAGACACCCTGTGCTCTGTCCCTGCTGGCGGCCTGCATTCATTTCTGATCATAGACTATACCGCACGTGTTTGTTCCTTACCACGTGGGCGGTCTCGGTACCTGCCCAAATATGCCGCGCTCTCTGTACTGAACCCGAGTAAGGCGTCCAATCACAACCCTCGCCAAAACAGGTGATCCGTGCAGGGCTCGCAATCCTATTGCTTTCTCTGCTGTTTTCTTCGACTATGACGGACAATGCGTTGCTATCACAGATTCTCGCAGGAATCTCGGACTTGCGTCGCGAGGTGACGCGCGTGAACGACCGCCTCGACTCGCTCGAGCGCGAGCCTGAGACGCCCACCTTCCCCCTCTTTTCGCCCAGTGTGTCGCCTGGCAAGCGCCTCAGCTACACGTCGTACCGGTCGTCGCTGAACAGATGGGCCCCTGAGAGCGCATGCACGGCTGCGCCGCAGCCTGCGACACTCATACAAAAGGCGCCCGTGTCCCTCAAAGCAACGGACCCCTCACTGGGCCTCTGGGTCGTTGTTCCTGCGGGGGGTGCTGGCACGCGCCTGTGGCCGCTCAGCCGTGAGAGCTGCCCCAAGTTCCTGCTCGACCTCACGGGCGGTGGCCGCACTCTTATCCAGAACACATGGGACCGCCTGCTGCCTCTCTCGGGCGTGGACAAGTTTATGGTCGTCACGGGCAATGCGCATGTCGACGCCGTGTCTGAGCAGCTGCCACAGCTTGTCCCCTCGAACGTATTCGCGGAGCCGTCGCCGAAGGAGTCGATGGCCGCCATCGGTCTTGCTGCAGCTGTGCTACTGCGCCGCGACCCCGAGGCCGTACTTGGTTCATTCGCTGCCGACCACATTGTGTCGGGCCAAGATGCGTTCGAGTCGGCCGTGCGCGAGGCCGTCGTGGTGGCTCGCGAGGGCTTCCTTGTGACGATCGGTATTGCACCCTCGTACCCGTCGACGGGCTTTGGCTACATCAAGCTGGGCGACAATCTCGAGGTGAGCAATGCACCGAATGCGCACCGCGTGCTCGAGTTCAAGGAGAAGCCCGACGCGCGCACAGCCAGTGCCTACCTGTCCACTGGTGAGTATCGCTGGAACGGTGGTATGTTTGTTGTGAAGGCCAAGACCCTCATGTCATTGCTCGAGGCGAATGTGCCCGAGCTTTACGCGGGTCTCAACAAGATCGCCGATGCATGGGACCACCCGAGCCGATCGATCGTGCTCAGTGAGGTGTGGCCAATGCTCCCCAAGATTGCTATCGACCACGCCGTGGCGGAGCCAGCGTCGCGCGTCGGCAAGGTCGCGGTCGTCCCGGCTACGTTCGGTTGGGACGATGTCGGTGACTTTGCGTCACTCTCGGACCTCATTCCCGCCGAGAAGAACGAGGCGCGCGTGCTTGGAGACCCCTCGCTCGTGGTGACCGAGGGCCAGGTCGGCGGCATTGTCGTGCCTGCGTCGGGTCGCAAAATTGCTTGCCTGGGTATGGACGACGTGGTCGTGGTCGACACGCCGGATGCGCTGCTCATTACTACGCGCGCACGCAGCCAGGACGTGAAGAAGATCGTGGCCAAGTGCAAGAAATCAAACCCGGAGCTGTGCTAGGCGTAGGAGTCTATAGGTCCGACTGGTATCGCGATGCGCATTATCCTTGGCGCTACTATTAGTCCATGAACGTACCTGCTTGTGCTTGGCGTTCCTGCTGCAAATGACATAGAGACGACCCTTGCGGCGCACAATCGCACAGTAGTTGCACAGCTTCTTCACGGACGAGCGCACCTTCATGCCACGGGCCATCGCCGGCATGGATGGAGGCACGGTGACGCGCGGTGCCGCCTGCATAGGCAGAGCCATCGAAGGCATAATCGCACGCGCCGGCGCGGCAGACTGGCGCAGAGCCGGGGCCAACGTGCGGAGCAACATGGTGGCAGAGCGACGACACGGCGTGGCTCGACGAAGAAGAGATACACGTGATCGACCCCCTGTCCTCTCACGCTGCATCGATGGCCGATGGCGCCGGAGCTCGCGGTATGGGGCATCACGACCTCCGAGCAGCTCATACAGCTACTCAAGCAGAATGAGCGAGGCGAAAATACGCTCCCAGGCTCGAAAATCCAGATCCTACAGAGCGCGTGGGCCGACGAACACGTCTATGTGCCGAAGAAAGCGGAGCTCCTGCTAGACTGTGCACTCGAGCTGGTACTGGCTAGTACGCGCGCACCGTGCCCTTCGTCGACGCCCAAGTTCCTTGATGACGCCTACTGGGCCTTCCTCGGCGCGCTGCTCGCCTCCGCGCGTCTCGAAGAAGAGCAATTACACGGCACGGTGGCGAAACACAATATCTTTGCGCTTGTGGCGGCCCTAGGCCCACGAGTCTCGTCGGACCTGTGGAATGATGTGTGCCCGGTGCTTACAGAGATCCTGCCCGTGGCCATCCGGCGCATTGGCGCCGGCCAGATCGACACGGTCAATGCGTGCTTCAGGGACCTGCTGCAGGCGATGCCCACCGTCAGCGAGCCGCGCCACTGGCTCGCGACGCGGCGCCTGTGGCATGCTATGTGCACACGCTGGGCACCGCACCTAGAACTGGGCGCGAATGCAAAAAAGACGGCGCGCTATTTTGTCGCTGAATCGCTCCTGCCCTGGGCACGCGCATTTGCCGCCTTGACCGATGACGATTCGGACGCCACAGCGCTGCGCGATGCACTCGGTATTGTGGCCGCCCGCTCGCTCGGTGGCACGCCTGCTCTTGGCTCCGGCCCCGCGCTGCCCGACTCGGTCGAAAGCCTGGTACCTGCTGTAACCGAGGCACTGGCGGGCCCCGACGCGCCGGCGATGATGCCCGCCATCCCCGCTATGCTCGCATACCTCGTGGAAAGCGCGCATGGCTACAATACCGTGCAGGCGCCGCCATGGCCTATCCGGCAGCAGGCGCTCGACCAGTTTGTGGCGCCGATCTGCACGTCGCTCCTAGCACGGCCCGGCAGCCTCCTGACACTTTGGCATCTCGTGCAGCAGATCGAGCGTCTGCGGCTGTACCAGCCCGGCGGCGATGACCACGATGCGTGGCTCGCTTTATGGACGCGTCTACAGAGCCACACGCTCTCTTTGCTCGATGCGGCGCCCAAGGCAGCAATGCGCCGCGTGTGTTTCGATATGAGCACGGCGCTCTGGCGCAGGGAGGCGGATCTCCTGCGCCCTGTCCTCCCCCACATCCTTGCCCACGCTGTGCCTCTGCGCACCGACCACCTGGCGTGGCCAGCGGCCCTGGCCTTTATGCACACGCTCCTGCACGATATGGCCCAGGAGCGCCGCGTGCCTGAGCTGCTCTCTGTGCTGCGTGCAACCATGTCGCGCGTATGTGATGCAGGATCCGACGACGTTGGTGCACGGCTCGTGCACAGTCCCGTGCTCTGTACGCCCACGATGCTGCTGTGGCGCAAACACCTCATACAGCACGTATCAACTGCGCAGTCAGATCCTATGTGGCACGATGCCCTGGCTGATGCGCAGCAGCACATGTCGCCGCCGACGTCCCAGCTCGAATGTGCACTGCACGTCCTGCTACTCCTCGCACAGACGCGCCCCGTGGTCGCCGAGGCGGCGCCTCTCGTGGCGACCTGTGTGGACCTCGGCGTCGAGGCGTGTAAACATGGCGGGACACTGGCGCAGCGGCGCCTCCTTGCTAGCACACTGCGTCTGCACACAGCCCTTGTGCTGCAGGGTGCTTCTGTGCCGCCTCTCCCGCTCGGTGCACTATGTCGCCTGCTCGAGGCAGATCGTACGCTCTCCGAGGTACGTGTCGAGGTGGTTCGCGCGCTATTCTGCCACGCGGAGCGCACGCATACATTTCCCCTCATGCCGACGCTTCCTGTGCTCATACGCGTGGGCCTCACTGAGCGGGCCGTCGAGCCATGGGACGGCCAGGTATGGGGTCTGACAGCCCGTACACAGGAGCCTGTCGCGCTGTGGCGTCTCCTCACGACGCGGTGGGCCCCCGTCTTGGATGCGTATGCGCCCGAGGCCCTGCTCAGCGACCTCGCCGCCCTATTCACGGCTACGCTGGCACCCAGCGCCCCGCCGCTGCTCGCCGAGCTCAGTGTGCAGGCACTTCATGATGCGCACTTTCTGGAGCTACCGCGATGGCGCCATGCGCTCATGGCTCCTCTGACAGCTGCCTTGGACACCGCGCCCACAGCGTGTGGTGCTCTGCAGTTCCTTGCATGCGTTCCGACCGAGTATGTTGGACGCGACGCCGTGCAAGCCATGGCACCGCGCCTCTGGCAGCTGACGCAGTGCACGACGCCTGATCTTATCGGGGCCGACGCGCTCCTCCGCCTCCTGCGCCGCTGGCTGCACGTTTACGCCGTCGCTGCGGCGCCGCCCTTCTCGCTGGCGGCCTTCCTGGATACCCTTGTGCAATGGCCTAGCACGCGCCTCGCCGCGTCGGATCGCGCGGCGTTCCTGGCACGCAGTATGGAGCTGGTCGAGGCGCTTCTTTCCCATGCGCCGGCGGCTCTACATGTGCCTGACGTGCTTGCCGTCCTGCAGCGCGCGCCGGCCGGCTGGGGGGCGAGTGTGGCGCTGCACGCGCGTGCGCAGCTCCTGCGCTGGGCCGCTGCGACACATCCGCCGTGGGCTATCGAGCTCGTGCTTAAGGACGCGGCGCTCGGTAGGGCAGTCGAGGAGGCTGTGGCACCACTCCTGCACGACGCACGCGCTGCCATGGATGGCGGCGATCTTGCGTGCACACTCGATGTCGTCGCCGCGCAGCTCGAGCTTCGCGCGCCCAGTGCGGCGTCGCTCGACTCCGTTTTGTCCTGCGCCATGTCGAGCCTCGAGGCCCTTTTGTTGGCTGTGCGTGCCAACGAGGTGCCCGCAGTGCGCGCACAACCCGTCGCCACGAGCCTCCTGCAGGTACTTGTCGCGCTTGGCCCCCATGTGGCGCCGGCCTCGCGGTACGTGGGGCTGGGTGTCGCACTGGCGCAGCTGTTTCGCACGTTCTCCGCGAGCGACGACTTCGCGGCGATCTGGATCGCGCAAGTCGTCCGCATGACACCGGACGACTATGCGCGCACGCTGCATGCACTTGGCACGGCCGCTGAGCCCGGCACGCCCTGCACGGCCTCCGAGTGCGCGGCGCTCCTACACGTGCAAAGCCTGCTGCTACAGCACGGCGCGCCTGGCACGGGGCGCGCAGCGCGCATACACTTTTCCGCATTGCTCGTGCGCTTGGCCGTGCTTCTTCCCCACATGCCCTCGGTCACGCTCGCCGCTGTCCAGCTGCTAGAGCATGTGTGCCAGAACCGTGCGCGGATGCTGCATGCCCCTGATGTGCCGCGACTCTTGGCGCTGCTTGGCCTAATCGTCGGCGCACGGTCGTCGGCGCCCAGCGCCGCGGACGCCGGGGCCATCTTCCAGAGCGTTTGTGCGACTCTGCGTGCCCTCGTGCGGCAGCGCAAGGACCTGGTGCGGCCGTGCTTGCCCCACCTTACAGACCTGATTGCACGTCTGTGCCTGCTGCTCTCGAGCTTTGTGCGGGCACATACTGGCGAGGCTATTGTGCGCGAAATGGCTGCCGCGCTGCCGGCGTGGCTGGACGTGGCTGCGGAACCGCTTACTTGCACCGAGGCGCGTGCGCTCGCGCGGTTGCTCACTGAGCTAGGCGCCAAGACGAGCGCTGCGGCGCCGGCCGCGAAGCGTGCGCGCCTCTCTCACGCGACGACCGAGTCACTGCGCAAGCCCCTGTCCAAATATGCCGTGTATATGCTGCTGGCCTATGTGCGAAGTATTACGATGCCACACACCACCATCGCTGCGGCATTGCGAACCGAGCTACAGCCGGGCCTGTTTGTGCTGTGCGATGTGTGTGGGGAGCATGAGCGGGATGCCGCCTTAAAGCATGCACTGGATGCCAGTGGCCAGGCCGTGTTTCAGGCCCTGTGGGCCGATTGGGAACGTCAACGATACAAAGGCGCCTAATTAAATCGATGTGCGGGCGGCCGTCTCAACGCGCAGCGTCAACATGAGCAGGCCCGCGACGAGGAACAGCGTAGCGGACGTGTAGATCGGCGGATCCGTCGACGTCGTGTAGATGTAAATGAGCGTCGCGATAATGCCCATCAGACGGTTGAGCATGGCTGCGATGCCGTCCGCCGTGCCACGTAGCGGCGCAGGAAACGACTCGGGCGTGTAGCAGTACAGCACACCGTACATGATGTTTTCGAAGAAGTTGGTCACCGAGAAGAAGGCCAGCTGCCCATTCGCATTGGCGCCCACACCGGTAAATCCAAACAGGAACACACCCGACAACAGCGTGCCGATCGCCATCGCGCCGCGGCGGCCAGAGCGCGGCCAAGTCACCATCCACGCTCCAATCACACTGCCAGGCACACCACACACGGATATGATCACATAGTTGCGGTACGTCTTGTTAAGGGACGTATCGCCCGACGAGCCGAGATACGCCACAATGAACGAGTTGAACAGGGGGTATGCAAGACCAATGAGCAGCCACAGGAACCATGTCATGCTCGTTGTGTACCCAAGCGCCCACGACGAGAACAGCGGCTGGATTTGACGGAACAGAGATACGCGCTTGGCATGCCGGACATTCTCACGTACCTCAGTGAACCAGTGCTTGACATACGTCACGAGCCCTTTGGGCTTCTCGTCCACTTCCTCGTGCTCGTCCACGGGCGGCTCACCGGCCGCCCGGCGCAGCACATCCACAGTCAGCATGCCTTCCGGCAGCGGCTTGCCACACAGCGCCGCAAATTTGTGCATCGCATGCACCGCCTGGGCATCGCGGCCATTGGCTAGGTAGTACTTGGGGCTCTCCGGCAGGGGGAACACAATAAAACGAATAAAGAAGCAGAAAAGCGTGTATGCGCCCGTCGTAAAGACCACATAGCGCCAGCCGAGATTCAGCTCGAGCCAGCCCTGCGAGTTGTACTGGCCATGGCAGTCTTCGTGCGTGGGACAGTTCCAGCCGGTAATGAAGCCCCAGCCAATAAGCGAGGTGACCAGCTGGCCGAGCGACCACGACACGGACAGCAGCGTTAGCAGGTACTGGTGGCTACCAGGCAAGAACTCGAGGAAGAGCATGCCGTCCACAGGTAGGCTGCCGCCAATGCCGAAGCAGGACGCGCCAATCAGGCCTGCCAGCGCTGCAAACGACTTGGCGCCGCCAGCTGCGATACCAAACACACCACAAATCAACAGCGTGATGTTGAACGAGACGCGGCGCCCAATAATGTCCGCGAGATAGCCCCATAGCGTCGCACCGACCACCATACCGGTAAACAACGACAGGGTCAGGAACGCCGACTTGTGCGACCGCTGCTCCAGCTCCTCGGCCGTGAAGAACTCGGCGCTCACCTGTGGCAGAATCAAGGCAACGAGCTGAAGCCACGCATTATCGAGAAACCAACCCATACCAGCCACGACAAGGAGCCACCATTGCCATGCGTTCATGCCGATATGCTCGTTGATGATCTTGTTGAACAGATAGACCTTGCGTGTATACACCTCATCGACAGCCGCTAATTCCACATGCAAGTGACGCAGCTCTTCGGTACCCGCATCTTCTTTCTTCTCAATGTCTTTAGGCCCTTTCACGTCCACGACTTTGGTTTCGACGCCCATCGCCATGGTGAGCTGAGTTCAGCTGCGTTGCGAACGATTCCAAAGAAGGCAAAAGTCGCACATGCGCGCGATTGGCCACGCGATTGACCTTGCAGCAGACCGCAGCTGATCAGCCTCCAGCTACCCCATTTCTGAACACGATCTTAACCTGCACTGTCCCAACGCTCTCTAGAGGCCCATGTGTAAATTAACTCTATTGTGTGCGATAGCTAGATACCTAGCAGGATATTACAGTGCAGTCCTGGCCGCCGTTTCCACACGTAGCGTCAGCATGAGCAGGGCACAAACGATGAAGAGGGTGGCCGACACGTAAATGGGGGCCGAGGCGGTATCGCCTCCATAGATGTAAATGATGGATGCAAACAGACCAAAGATGCGGTTGAGACTGGAGCCAATGCCGTCCGCTGCGCCGCGTAACGGTGCAGGGAATGATTCAGGTGTGTAACAGAACAACACACCGTACATGATATTTTGCGTAAAGGAGACCACCGAACTGAACGCTAATTGGGAATCAGAGCTGTCGCCTGCACCGGTAAAGCCAAACAGGAAAATGCCAGTCAGGAGTGTACCAAAGGCCATCGCACCGCGACGGCCACTGCGGGGCAGATCCACCAGCCAGGCCGCCAGCAGCGAACCTGGGATACCACACACAGAGACAATCACGTAGTTGCGGTAGACTGTATTCACGGGCGTCGAGTTTCCACCGCTGCCACTAAGGTACAACACGATAAATGCATTGAAGAGAGGATAGGCCAAACCAATGAGTGCCCACAAGGTCCAAATCACGGCCGTCGTATACCCTAGCGCCCAACTCGAGAAGAGCGGCTTGAGATGGCGAAAAGGATTGTGAGACTGCGAATTCTTGAGGTTCGTGATAAAATCCTTGTACATGAACTGGAGGCGACCCATCATGCTTGACGGCGCCGTCTCTTCCATAGACACCTCTGTCATATCCACATCTTGGCCAGCCGCGCTGCGCAGCGTGGCCACCGTCAACATGCCTTCTGGCAGCGGCTTGCCGCACATATTGGCAAGCTTATGCATCGCAGCGACCGCATCTACATCACGACCTTTCGAGATCAGGAACTTGGGGCTCTCGGGGATGCGGAAGATGAAAAAGCGCGCGACGAAGCATAGTAACGTGTAGGAGCCGGTCGTGAAAAGGACATAACGCCAGCCAACATTGTGGGTGCGCCAGCCACTGCCGTTAAACTCGTTGCAATTGCTGTCATCACATGTCCACTTGGGGATGAACCCCCATGCAATCAACGATGTAGCCAACTGGCCCAGAGGCCAGAAGACGGACAACAGCGTAAGCAACTGCTGTCGAGCGCCAGGAAGGAACTCGAGAAAGAGCATCCCATCGACGGGCAAACTTCCTCCAATGCCAAACCCAGTGCACGCTAACAGAGATGCGAGCGCCACAAAGTTCTTGGCACCACCGGCTGCCACGCCGAATACACCGCAAATAAACAGTGTCGCGTTGAACGAGAATCGACGTCCCACAATATCGGCAGCATAGCCCCAGAAAGCAGCACCAAGAATCAGACCCACATACAAAGCCGTATTCAGAAACGCCTTGTGTCGGCTCGAGTCATGGTCCGGGTGGAATTCCTTGTACGCGGACGAGAGAATAACGGCGACCAGCTGGAGCCAGGCGTTATCCAGAAACCAGCCTACGCCTGACACACACAACAAGCCATACTGCCACCATGTCATACCGATGTGCTCATTCATAATCTTGTTCATGATATATACCTTGCGCCGGTAGATCTCATCCACTGCGGAGGCTTCTACATGTGCGAAGCGGAGATGAAGATCCTCTTCTAATTCCGTCTCTTTCTCCTTGGGTCCATGCAGCGCTTCTACATGCTGCACTTCAAGGTCTGGCACACGCTCGCCCGGCGGAGAGGGTGCGGCCACTGATTTAGGCACTGGCGCAGTTAAGCCCATATGGAGTTAAAATTAGGGACGGATCGTCAGGTGAAAGAAGGTTATGTGGATATACTATCGAAAAAGGCAGGTAAAAAAGTGTGACAAGAGTGGGATTCGAACCCACGCCTCAGGGAGACTGCGATCTTATTGTTAAGGTATTGCCGAAGCAAGCCTGAACACAGCGCCTTGGACCGCTCGGCCATCTTGCCTTCCGATGGAGAGAGCATCTCTATAGTTACCTACATTAGGTCACATGTAGAACTAGAATCTGATAAAAAGTGTGACAAGAGTGGGATTCGAACCCACGCCTCAGGGAGACTGCGATTTTATTGTTAAGGTATTGCCGAAGCAAGCCTGAACACAGCGCCTTAGACCACTCGGCCATCTTGCCTTCGGGGGCTGCGATTGGGCCCACGCTGGGCTCATAAAAACAAGTGAATATCCTACCTGGCGCGGGACGACGACGCGCTTTACGACAGGCTGTCCCACAAGTCTTCATCCTTCTCTCTGCGTCTTTGCAAATGTCTTGTATTGCTTGGAAGATGATAGGGAATCGTTGAGCTTCTGTGTGTGGTTCTGTACAATTTGGCTTCATCCACATGGATGGAGGTCAGGGGTGGCAATGTGTCCATCATGGGCAGGGACGTTTCCTCCGTGCGCGCATACAACCGTTCCATCTCATTCGGGAGTGAATAGGTGTACTGCGCATCCACTGCGTAGGGATCAACGGATGTGTTTGGATGGGCAGGGTGAGCAGGTCCAGCATAGGAAGGGGGCGCATTTTGCACATAGGTCATCGACACGGGCCTCGTCCACGGATCTGTGTAGAATCGTGGCAGAAGTGGCTCACCATCATCACTTGTATACCCAACACGGCACAATGTCGGCCGTGGGAGCATGAACGCCCAGGCGTGCCGAGTTCCATATACATGGCGCGGCGCCATACGTATGTGTCGATTGCTGTACAAAGTATGCAGGTCCATTTGGGAAAGTGGGTCCGGCTCATACATATCCGTTTCGGTAAACAGACCGATGCGATCATGGGTCGCAGACCGCGGCACCCCATACATATTTGGCGTGGCGGCGGTCCTCGATCGTGTGCATGTGGAGAAGACGCGTCGGGCCACGGCCTTGGTGCCGTGCTCCGCCGCGGCCAGCAGCACAGGCGGGGATGGATGATTCGGCCGCGTTGCTAGCGCGGTTTTCCTCCCGCCTGGATCCGAGTTTGATCCTGGCAATAACACAGGAGCCTGGTCAATCTGTTGACCAGGCAGCGGCCATTCTTGAGGAGCTGGCCGCCGCTGTTCCCGCAGATATGATCTCTGATGAGTGGGAGGCATCGATGGATACGTCGCTGCTCTTCCTACAACAGACGTTCCCTGAGAAGCAGGTGGATGTGCTGGAGCGAGCATTGAAGGATTCCTGTGGCGACGTGGACGTGGCGATGGATGAGCTGCTCGCGCATGAGATACTTGAGGCGGAGATGCACTCGTCGTCCGCCTCGAAGAGCCGTGGGCTCGACCTGGAGGTGCTCTCTACTGGGCTTGCATCGAAGAAGCCGAAGGCGAAGAAAGGCAAGGACAAAAAAGGCCGCGGTCCCGTCACTGTGAGTCTGACCGATCAGCGTAGCCCCCATCATATTCTGTATGCGGCACGAGCGGCGCCCAAGCCGACCACGGCAGTCGTCGCGGATACAGCTGGGATGAGTGATGAAGAGATTGCGCGACAACTCCAGAATGCAGAGCGCGATGCGGCTGAGGCATCAAGCGTACCTGTGGCCGACCAGCAATGGCTCTTGGCGTCTTCCTCGCTCTCCCAGCTAGCAGTCTTGCTGGACATGCCATCATCGCAGGTCCAGCGCCTATTCAACCAAGCCTCGTTCAACCTGCCTATCGCTGTGGGCCGCATTATCCAGCTAGCCGCCTCGGACCCCGAGGCCGATGCACTTGCAAGCACGCCCGACTTTCAAACTGCATGCGAAACATTGGCTGCGATCACAGAGCGGGATGTGTGGCATGTAGAGCGACTGTTGCGTGCTACGCGAGGCCACCAGGATGCTGCGCTGGACCTGCTGCAATTGGAAGACGTCGTGAATGAGGCGGCCGATAACGCGAGCGCTCGACCGGACGTCCTGGATCCTAGTGGGCTGCTCGCGATGCATGGGCCGACTGCGGAGCGCACTACAGCGACTGTATCGCAGCGGATGAAGGTGACGGGCAGTGCGCCTCGATGGCTATCGGATAACAGCGGTACGTACGCGGGCCGCGCATCGCTGGCGCCCGCTCCTGCTACGGGCGCCCAACGTGCGCAAGCGGCGGTACAGGCCGGGCAAGCCGCCACTGTGCTGCCTGCGTCGGCGGCCCAGGTCGATGTATCGGCGGGCCATGCCGACGACGACACGCCATATACCCGGGAGGAGAGCTTGCGCCGTGCTGCCGATGCGCGTGCGCTGCGTGATGCAGCCCTGCAGCAGGCGGCGCGGTGCGCGCGTCAGTCGCGGAGCACCGGTGTAGGCGGTGCTGCGATGGTCTATGCCGACGAGGCGAGGAAGCACGATGCCACAGCGAGGCGCTGGCAGCTGCGGGCAGCGTCGGCGCTCGTGGAGCAGCGGGCTTTTGAGTCGGGCACCGGCACGCTCTCCAGCGATGCCCCCATGCGCATCGATTTGCATGGCCTGACCGTGCACGAGTCGCTCACGGTCGTCGCGCAGAGCGTGGCGCGGTGGCAGAGCACGCCGCTGGGCGAAGCGCGCGTACGGCCCCCCCTCGAAATTGTGACGGGGCGCGGTATGCACAGCCGGCATTACCAGTCTGTGATCCGACCGGCCATTGTGCGCTACCTCACCCAGCGCGGCTTTAGTGTGGATGCGACATCCGATGCCGGGGTCTTGTACGTCAAGGCGAGGCGCGCCTAGCCGACATCTGCACGGCCAGGGCGGTCCTCGTTGCCTTGCGTGGAGGGTATGTTATGATAGGCTGCCTAGGTTCATCGGGCGAAGGTCGCGTAGCTCATCGGGTGTGCATAGCCTGCCCCCGAGCAAGAAAGACACTGCGTGTGTGGCCCTTGTTCTCCGCTGGGTGTGGACATTGGCTGTAGCGCTGTCCTGCGTGGCTCTCAACTTTGTGAGAGTTTGGACATTGTATGCACGCAGCTCGCGCCCAACATTGACTGGGTGTGGCGGAGTGCGCCATGGAGGGTCCCGACCTGAGCGATTTGGACCTGCATCGCGAGGTGCAAGTGCTTCGTGCGCACCGGCGCTTGTCTGCTAATCATGTTGCCGCCATCGATCCCGACTTCCCGAGCCTAGCATCCCACCCTTCCCCTGCGTATGAGGAGGCACTCGACACGCCCTTCAGCGCCTCGCCCGCGTCGTCCGCCGCTTCCACGAGCGCATCGCCGCCGGGCACCCCTGAGACAACGAAAGAGCCGTTTGACGCCCACCACTTCCAGGATGCGTCGCCGATCTTTGGGTCAACGCAGCGCCAGCGGTACCTCGCGCGGCGGCAGATGCGCCTGGCACAGACGCCACCCGGCACGTCGCAGCCCTTGCCGAAGCCGTCTGCACGCGCGGCATCGGGCCCCAACGACGGGCTATGGGTCTCTGCGTCGATCCACCCTGAGGTCAGTCCGTCCGAATTTCGCACGTTTCTGCGCGAGCAGGCGGAAAAAAACGTGGGCCTGCACCCTGCGGAAGCGGTGGCGTCCCAGGACCTGGCGGCACGATATCTGGCACGCTCAGCCTCACTCACGCGGCGCGGGAGCTCGCTGCGGAAGCAAGTCAAGGGAGAGGAGCGCGATCCTGAAAAAGAGGTGCCGGCACCCGAGCCGGCAGCCGCGGACGTCCCGGACGCGCCCCCGATACCCCCCGCCCCCCCCAGCCCGGACAGGGCGACTGACACGGCCCACTGGCAGCGGGCGCGCTCCATACCCCCCCGGCAGGTACGCGAGTTGCCACGCTCGCACCGCAAGCCGCCACCGGCGATCCCGCCATCACTCACAGCTACGCCAGAGGCGCCATCGCGCTACGTGGCGCCAGTGAGCCCCCAAGGGCGTGCGCGGACGCTCTCGGCGCCACCGCCCCCGATGCCGGCACCGATGAGCACGCCGGGCCGGGGTGCGCCTCGCCCTGTGCCGCCGGAGCCCAAGCTCACACCGGCCGAGCTGCGTGCGATGCTGCCACAGAAAGGCGACCTTCCGCGCCTTCCACCGGATGCGTCGCGCCCGGTAAGGCCAGCGTCGCCGGAGCGCGTGCGGCGGCCGCTCCCGGACGTGCGGCAGGCAGCTGCGCGCACCGAACTGGAGCGCAGCGAGAGCCCGCGGCCGCTCCCTCGCGTGCCGTCGGAGCCCGTGGCGCCGCGACGCCGCAGCGATGAGCGCGAGGTGCGCACACCGCGTATTTCCGATGAGCCGGCACGCCCGCCCGCGTTGCGGGACCGCAAGACATTTGGCCTATCATGGTTTGGTCTGTCCAAGGATGACGATGACCTTAAAGCGCGGCGGAAGGAGCGCGAGCGGACCGACGATGACACGCCTAGCACGCCGCGGCGCGAGAAGGAAACGTTCCTCACAAACCTGTTCGGGAAGCGCAAGAACCTCGACACGCACGACCTGCGGCACCGCGCACGGAGCCTCTTCTCGACGTCCTCTAGCAGCAACGCGGTCTCCACGCCTGTCACGGTGGACGCGCGCTACCCCCTCGCGACGGAACGTGCGCTGTACCGTCTCTCACACACGAAGCTATCAAATCCGCGGCGCCCGCTGCGGCAGCAGGTGATCATCTCGAATCTCATGTTCTGGTACCTGTCTGTGATCCACTCGTCACTGGCGCGGCCCACGCACGGCCCGTCTGCCGCGGAGCGCCACGGCCTGGGCCTGAGTGAGTATGACGAGCGCGTTCGCCGTGCGCAGCCCGGCACCGGTCCGGTGGCCGTGCACACAGGCACGCTGCTGCGTTCGGTGCCGCGCTACGGCGTACCTCCTACGATGCTGGACGTATACGGAGCGCCTGCACCGCCGCCCACGTGGTCTGTGGCGCCCGAGGCGCTGCACGCGTCAGCGTGGCCAGCGTGGAGCGAGGCCCCCGCCGCGCCGCAGGCGCAAACGGTCGACGATGTGTATGTGCACTATGCGACGCCCGCGCCGACGGCCCAGCCGGCCGTGCCGCTGCCGCGCACCGCACGGGGCCCGCTGCCACCCGTACCGGCGGCGAACGGGCCGCTTCCCGCGCGACAGAGCCATCTGGACCAGCATCTCGAACAGGTGCAAGCGCAGGCACTCTCGACGCAGCGGGCGCTGCGGCATGCACGCAGCTCGCCAAACCTGAGCCGGGGTGCGGCACGGCCCCTGACGCATAGATCCCATGCACCATAGATCCAGTCTTTCTTCGCTGCGTCTTTCTTCGTGCGACGATGGGTGCGACTACGCTCACGGGCATTGTCACGAAAGCGGGTGTGATGGCCAAGACGGTCACGATGACTGTGGCCAAGACCAAGACGCACCCCAAGCTGCTCAAGGTGCGTAGGCGCGACTCACACAGACGTATGTGCGGCACACCAAGTACCTCGTGCACGACCCCGACAACGCGTTGTCGATCGGCGAGCATATCCGCGCGCAGGCCTGCCGCCCCCTCTCGGCGCGCAAGCGCTTTGTCGTGGTCGAGCGCCTTGGCTTCCAAAACGCGCCCACGCACGACGAGCCCGAGTCGTCGCAGGCGCTGCACCGCGCCCAGACTGAGGCGGCCATGTCGGCCGCGCAGCGCGAGTGGATCAAGATTGAGCAGCGCGTCAAGAACGAGGCCAAGGCGCGCGTGTAGAGCAGGCAGCGTGTGTAGATACCCGACTAGGACTTCGGCCCACAACCGGCCCGCCGCGGGCGTGGAGGTGCGTTTCCTCCCCACACGATGAGCGAGGCCCCCGCCCCCGCCCCTGTCGCCCGCGCCGAGCCTGCGGCACGCGCGCGCATCCCGACGATGCCCAAGGTCGCTGTGATCGAGCACCTATACGCGCAGCTGCGCCGCATACCCGAGTCGAAGACGCTGGCGCACCTCGTGCGCTTCCTCGGCACCTGGAGTGGCTCTGATAAGGTGTGTTTGTTGCGCTCACGCAGTTCTTCATGATTGCGCAGTACGGCACCGGTCTAGTGATTGCGCTCCTGCTGGGCTGGCAGCGCCTGCGTGCGCGTCGCGGCCCGTCAGCGCTCGTGGCAAGCCTGCGTGCGATCAACGGCCTGACGGCGGATGCGCGTATCTTGTTCCGTATCTGGGCCCTGCTGCCCATGGTCCAGTGGATGGTCGGCCTCGAGCGCGCGCCGCCGCCCACGCGCAACCTCCAGTTCATCGAGCGCCTGCAGGCGCTCTCCATGGTCGTATATTCGCCGATGGAGGCCGTCGCGTACCTCGCCATGCACAAGATCCTGCCAGTGACCGATGCCGTGCAAAACTGGCTCTGGCTCTACGGCTGCCGCCTATGGGCCGCCTACGTCGTGCTCGACTTTTGGCACATTGTCGAGGACCACCGTGTGCTGCGCACGAATGCCCGCGCGCTCGAGCAGAGCCGCGGTCACCCGGGCCCCGCCGAGTCGGAGAAGGGCATGTCCGACGAGCAGCGCGAGACGCGCCGCCTATGGGCGGGCCTGCGCGAGCGCAAAAACATGCTGCTCACGCAGTTCTGGGTCAATGTTGGCTACCTCCCGCTTACGGTGCACTGGTCCGTCGAGGGCGGCCTCCTCACCGAGGGCTGGGTCGGCTTCTTCGGCACGATTGCGGCGTTTGCGAGCACGCGCATGCAGTGGAAGGCAACGGCTTAGCTATGTAGACATGCCTTGACGTGCGCTATCAGCTCGTCAATGCGCGGACGCGCCGCCGGATCACGCGCGAGGCACTGCGTGATTAGTGTGCGGACCGTGTCCGAGTACGGATCGTCGGCCGGCCAGCTGTACGCGCCGTTCGAAATGGCCAGCGCCAGCGAGCCGCCCTGCTCGGTCGTCGACGGCGTCTCGAATGGCGAATGCAGGTACGCCATCGCATACAGCGTGCAGCCCAGCGACCAGATGTCCACCTGCTCCGTGAGCTCCGTGTCCGTCTGCACATCAAACAACTCGGGCGCGCGGTATGGCATGCTGGAGCGCTCCGCCGCAATGTCCTGTGCGGCTATGGCGTCGCGGCGTGTGCGGATTGGCACACGCGCGCGCATCGTGCTCCCAAAGTCCATGAGCCGCACGGACTCACCGTCCTCTGTGAGCAGGAGGTTGCTGCGTTAGTACGACAACATACGCTGGCTTGATATCGCGGTGCGCGTACGGCACCATGTCCCCCGCCACGTCCGTGTTGCGCGCCTGCATCGGCGCGGCCATGGGGTACGCCTCGGCGTCAAACAAGAGCGCCGTATCGTCGCGCGGCATGTCCGGCGCTTCAACAGGGACGTGCGGCAGCGTGTACTTGTGTAGGGTGCGCACGCCCTCGCATGCGCCAAGAAATAAGCGCAGCATGCGCGCTTCGTCGAAGCGCGTGCCGCGCACGCCGTGCGCGTTGATCTCGTCCTGCAGGTGGCCACGCGGCATGTACGGCAGGACGAGATACACGAGCTTTCCCGCCCGTAGGCTCTCCTCGTCGTGCGCTGGCACCTGGCCCACCATCAGTGACGCTCCGCGCCCGTCGTCCTGCACGACGGCGGCATCTACGAGCGGGAGCGTGTATGGCCCACGGAAGCGGCGCATCGCCTCGATCTCCGCGAGCGCTTCGCGCAACGACTCAGGGCCATGCTGGCATCGGATCTGCGTCAGTACATGCACATACCTTTTTTAGCGCATACAACTCGTGCGTGCGTGCATCGCGCACCAGGTACACCATACTGAAGCCGCCCTCGCCAAGCAGGCGAACCACCTCGTACGCTGTGCCATTGACGTGCACAACCGACGAGCCGGACGCATGCGATAGGCACTGCCACAGCGCATACCATGCATCCTGCACATACAGCACAGCCTGACTCAGGACCTGCGGCATTGCATCAGGGAGCATCTCGCACGACCCGTTGTCGTGGCACGACTCGCCGCGCCGGTCCGCGATGTGGAGGGTATTCGCGGCGCGTCGATGGCAGCAGCAGCGCCCAGCGCGGTGAAGCGCCATGCACACGAGCTCGGACTCGATCGCGACGGAAAGCGGCACATATCCGAGCCATCTTCAGGGTCGGCGTCACCGGCCCCCGAGGCGCCAGTGCACCAATACTGCCTGTGCCGGCAGAGTTACGGTACGCCGCCGATCTAACGCAGACGACGAGCGTGTGATGATCGCGTGCGACTATTGCGACGAGTGGTACCACGCTGCATGCGTCAAGGTCAGCGAGAACGACGTTGCGCTGATCGACACGTTTGTATGCCCCCCCTGCGAGTCAAGTGCGTACGATGGCCTGACGACAGCGGTGCCTTTCCGCACCTCGTACAAGGTGCCGTGCCACCACGTCGGCTGCCGCGAGCCGGCGCGTCTCCCCATGTCGCGCTACTGCTCCGACCGCTGTGGCATAGCAGAGGTGCTTGAGCGTGTCGAGCAATTGCCGTATGCACGCACGCCCGCAGAGCGCGCGCACCTGGCCCCCAAGACCACGGCCAGTGAGCCGACGCGCGGCCTCGTGCTCTGGGCACAGCCGGACCTCGCGACGCCTCCGCCGGACGTGGATGGCGCTGATCTCGCATGGTTCACACACATTCGCACACGTGTCACGCGCGGTGCGCGGCTCGCTCCCACGCTCGAACCTGGCACGAGTCTCGGCGCGTATGTGCGCGAGCACGCGACGCAGCTGGACCTGTCGTCGTACGACCTAGCGCGCTGGACGCGCGAACTGGCGCAGCTCGAGGCGCAGTCGGCGGTACTACATGCGCGTGTCGACTTGCTCGCCGCCCGCAGCAAGCTGCTGCAGGCCGCCGAGGACCGGCAGTCGACGCTCTCGGCCGTCGATGACAACGGCACGAGCTGCCCGCCGTGTGGCTTTGACGAACGCTTATGCTGGGACGACGAGGCGCTCCTTGGATGGCTCGGCACGCCCGACGGGCAGGCATGCCTTGGCGAGCCACGCACGACGCCGTCGCCGGGTCAGGCCACTGCGCCCCTCTGCCTCGTCGCCAAACGCCGGTGCAAGCGGCACGCCGACTGGTCGGCGGTGCGCGGCGCCGAGCTCGACCTGCTCCGCGATGCCCAGACGCAGCACCTGAGCTCCCTCTCAGAGCGTGCGCAGCAGGTGCGTCTCGCGATGCAGCATGCATAGACTACAGAACAAGGCGCGCTACCGCGCCGCCCCAGCCCACGATGCCGGCACCGACGAGGAACGCGGCCCATCGCGGCTGTCCAAGACGACCCCAGCGCAGGCGCCTCGCCTCTACAAGCAGTGCGGTACCGACGCACGCAAGTGCGCCAGCACCGGTGAGGCGACACGCAAGGCACGGCTCGGTGGGCTCCGTGGCGCTGTGCACGACCCACTGTGCGTTAGAATTGTTCCGTTCCATCTACGGTCCGGACGGTGCGGGCCCGGCCTGCTCAGACGACGCGCACCTTCTTGTCGTCGGTCTCTGGCGTGGCCTTCTTCGCCACGTCCTTGCCCGACTCGACGATCTTGTCCGTCAAGTCCTGCGTCTTGGTCTGCAGCTGGCTGACCTGCTTCTCAATCGCCTCCTTGCCCTGCTGGCTCAGCTCCGTAAAGCGCTCGTGCGCGGCTGTGCGCAGGTCCGACGTCTGATCCATCGCGTTCGTGGCTTTCTCGCGCGCATCGCCAAACAGCTCGCCTACGCGCTGCTGCAGCGCACCAAAGCGGGTCCCGGGCACCTCGTGCGTGCCCATCGGCACAAGGCGCACACCAGGCACAGATACCGGGTTGAACGAGCGCTCACAGTCCGTGTAGCCGGCACCCAGACCAAAGCCCGTGCCGAGCCACACGGGCCACGACCGCCGACGGAGGAACAGCACCGAGAGCACGACACCCGCACTGAAACCAATACCAGTCTTCACAATGGCGTTGCTAAGGCACAGGTCCATCTACCGTTAGATTGCACACGTACCTTCTTGTTGAGCACATCCTCACTCGCGAGGCGGCCTGACGCCTTGTCGCTGCCACTCATGGTTGTAGGAACCGCCCACACTTGGCCGCGCTCGTCGTGATGCCCCGGCCGGTCGGGCCCGTGCATCACGTGCTGTGGAGGCCCTCCGCCGACCTCGCATGCAGCTACGCTCATGGCGCCGTGCGCCGCACCCGCGGATCATGAGCGCGTGGCATGCCCCAACTGCGGTGTCAAGCTCCCGTTTGCGGTTATGAACGAACACCTAGATAGGTGCCTCGCACACACTCCGTCGCCGGAAAAGAAACGCGCGCCGCCATCAAGCCCGCCCAGGCCCGCCAAGGCGTCACGCGTCGGTGCTTCGCGCCCCTTTGCGGAGCGCATGCGGCCACAGTCGCTTGATGAGTATGTGGGACAGGCCGAAATTGTGCAAGGGACGCTTCTGGGACTAATTCGTAAGGGACAGATCCCCTCCATGGTCTTCTGGGGCCCCCCAGGCTCTGGCAAAACAACCCTCGCCCGCGTCGTGACCCGCGATGCAAACGGTACGAGCGCGCCGCCACCGTACCGCTTTGTCGAAATGTCTGCAACAACGGCAACAGTCAACGACGTAAAGCGCGTGATCGATGAGGCAGTGCACCGGCAGCAGCTGACCGGGCAAAAAACTGTCCTTTTCATCGACGAGATCCAGCGCTTCAATCGCGCGCAGCAGGACCTCTTCCTGCCGGCCCTCGAGCGCGGACACATTACATTGCTCGCAGCAACGACTGAGAACCCGTCGTTCCGTCTTCAGAGTGCCTTGCTCTCGCGCTTGCGCGTCGTTGTTCTAGCCAAGCTCAGTGATGACGACTGCTTCGCCGTGCTCCATTCAGCTCTGGAGCGCGTGCGCCGTGGCGATGACGATGTATTCGAGGCTGGCATATATGATTGGATTGACGAGGCTCTGCTCCACTGGATGGCACACATGGCCGATGGCGACGCTCGTGCTGCTTTGCACATGCTCGAGCTCACTCTCGCGGCTGGCGACGATGCACGCGATACGCCGCGCCTCAAGGCCTCATTGCGCCGCACAGCGCAAGCGTACGGTACGTACATGCCATTTATGCAGACCGTGCTGGCGATGCTCACTATGATACCATCAGTGCGCTCCATGTATGTTCGCTCGCTAACGCCAGAAAAGTATCCGTGGATCCGATCCGAATGCAGCACTGTATTGGCTCGCTCGCATGGTACGTGGTGGCGACGATCCCCTCTTTATTGCGCGCCGCTTGATCGTGTGTGCGTCGGAAGACTGCTGCTCCGCCGATGCGCTGCAGCTCGCCGTGGCCACATACCGCGCGTGTGAGATTGTAGGGCTTCCCGAATGCGGCATCAACCTGTCACACTGCGTCATGGTACTCGCCGAGTGGCCCAAGAGCACGCGCTCATATCGAGCCTGGAAAAAAGTCCTTGCTCATGTCGAATCAGACACACTTGTATGTGGATGCGCTCTCACAGTAGCACCCTGTCCCACTTCATATCCGCAACGCACCGACCAAACTCATGAAAGACTTTGGATACGGCGCCGAATACCGCTACGAGCCACGATTTGCCCACCCCGTGCACCAGGAATTTCTCCCACCACCATTGCGCGGTACGCGGTTCCTGTCACCCCCACCAGACGACCTATCAATTGTTCCTATACCCGCGGCACAGGCGGTTGGCCCTGGCTCGTGCCAGCGCCGGTTCCAAGTGGGGGAACGCTCTGTCGATCTCGATCTGCTGACCGAGTGGGAGCTGATTCACAACCACGGCGAGCCGTGGGCCGGTCGTGAACGCATCGAAGCACTTGCTCCGCCCGCGTCGCCCCCGCCCGCGTCTACACCATAGGTACCACAGCCGCCGCCGGGGTCTGACGGCCGTCATAGCCGTTCAGGCGGTCTAGTCACGTGGCTCTATCGACTCGTCCGATCGCCCTCGGCTCTGCGTACGAGCTTGAGTGACTGGTCGCGCGTGGCGACGCCGCGCATCGAGTGTGCGCGAATGGAGGTCCTATCTGTTCCAGAGATATGCGAATATATCGGCACACTAAAAGTGGCCGAGTTGAAGGAACATATCAAGGCCTTCAATGAGCGACTCCCTTTTTGCTCCCATATTCGCCTGTCCGGCAACAAGCCCGAGCTGGCACAGCGGCTTATCGAGGCCGTGGTTGCGGCTAGCACTGTATCGAGACACTATAATGAGATGCTTGTCGTGATGATGCCCTTGGGCCTCTCACACTGGCTGGGCGACGTGGCGCGCATGCGACATGCGTCGCAGCAGTACATGCATTTGTACGGCCACGCACCCGGCCATTGCCCGGCTGGGTCCAGTGGTACACGTCCTCCGGGCGGTGCACAGGCTGGAATGAGTAGCGGAGCTGCCTATGTCGCCGGGACGTCTCGCGTGCCTACAGGCGCTAGAGTTTCTCCGCCCGTTTCAGCGAAGCCGACGCACCCTCTCACACAAGGCTCGTTAAAGCAGCTGCATTTCTGGCCATCGCCTTTCTATGAGGTGAAAGAGTTTGTTTCGTCCATTGTTCAAGTGCCCGAGGCCCCGCCACCGTCAGGGCGGCGCCAGGTCGGCATGTCGTTTATGTTGTCGGCCAAACAAGTCGAACTTTTGCTGCATACCCCGTACGTCAACATGTCAACTGCTAACTCCAGACCCACGTACCAACTACGCCTTTTTTGTACGACTTTTGAGCACTTTATGGCCTCCGTTTCTCCGCCCAAGCAAGCTGCGCCCGTGGAATTTCCGTATACCAGCGAGGCTCGCATCAACGAACACTCGCTGGGCGTGAGTCTCAAAGGCAACAAGAAGCATGCTGGACGCGTGGCTCCGCCGAATATCAACCGCCTTGGCCACTTACACCTGCAGCCCAACCGGCTGAATCGCGTCGAATTATCGTATGCGAATGCGCCGATGGTACGTCCTTCTTCCTTACGCACAGCGCTATACCATGGTCGTGGCTTTATGCAAAGTGACTAGTGCCGAGCATCTCACGGAGCAACTTAAACTCAAGCAGTACCGGAGCAAAGCATCGGTCATTGAAAAAATGCGCCAACAGGCACAGGATGACGATATTGTTACAGGTGCATCCACGCTCAAACTTACGTGCCCCCTCACATACGTCCGGCTCGTCACCCCTTGTCGTGCCAATACATGTGATCATATCCAATGCTTTGATGCCCTCAGTTTCTACTCTATGAACGAGCAATCGCCCCAATGGCAATGCCCCGTGTGCAGCCAAGATATCAAGTCTGAAGATCTGCGTCTGGATGGATACGTGGAAGATATTTTGCGTCGTGTCCCGGCCGACCTCGACGCTGTACTCGTCGAGTCGGATGGCACATGGCACTCAGTTGATGACCAGTACCATTCGGGCTCGCCGGTTCTGCATGAATCCAGTTTTGTACAACCTGAGGCACAGGATGTAATTGATACGCCGGAGGGCACACCCCAGCCAGGTGACGCGTCGTCTTCACTCACGCCCGCCAGCCATGTGATGGTGCCCAAGACTGAGACCGCCACACCGCCCGCGGTCCCGTCTCCTGCAGGCCAGGCTTGGTTACCGGACAGTGCCTCATTATACCTATCACAAATTGGCATCGATGCATCGGCCCAATTGGACTACACTCCTCCTACGCCGTCGGCGCCGGCCGATGTGATTGACCTCACCCTCAGTAGTGATGACGAGACATAGCCGGTCCAAGTGGAGGTTGATAGAGGTCCGACACACGGAGGCTTGCGAACTCTTAGCCACCAACGGCCGGGAGGTCGACATCCATGGCCACCTCCGCGTCGGTGTACAACTACGAAAGAACAACTAGGCAAATTCTCAAGCGGCACCGAAAGGATCCTGCGAGTTTTAGTGTGCATATCCATCCCCAATTTCTACGCTTTGAGAAGCAGGTATGTCCATTCGTCTGACGTACAGGACGGCTACTTCCTCTTTGAATCACGTACCAAGGTAGGCTAAGTAAGTTGACCATACAGGATTTTCTCCATTATCTATGCAACCAGATCATACCCGTGGACTTGATGGACGTGTTCCAACAAGCGGGCGTGCCGTTCTTCGAAGGCTGCTTAATTGTCGAGGTGCATGACCACCGCAAGCGGACAACAAGCGCTGACCCCCACCTGTCTCAGTACAAAGCTGATGGGAGACGTGAGCGACCGAGCGATACATCTTTGTATTATCTGCGGGAAGGTGGGCGTTATGGTTTCCACTACACGCGCTATGGTGGTCATTCACACCCCTCTAATGAAGACACAGCCTTGGGTCCTGATGGCGTGGAAGTGTACCGAATTGTATTGCGCCCATCTGATGAAAGTTTGTGGAATGACTTACGTATGATGGATGCCCGGGCGGGCGGCCTATGGTCGGATGAGGATGCCCTCGCGATCGAGGCGCAGATCGTCAATCTGACTGCACCGCCGCTGTGCCTGACACCCGACCCTCACGTCACACGGATCGCGAATCTCATGCTCAGCAGCACAGTGCCATCGTCATTCCAAATTGGTTCCCTTACTTCTGAACCCTACAAATCTCACTCCGACACGGGCCATCGCCTGAACAGCATCGAGCGGGAACAGGCAAAGAGCGAGGATGTTCGGCGCGAGCAGGTCATGCACATCATGAAAGACGGATGGAAGTCCGACTCAATGCATTCGTCTCGCGATGGCACTCATCATGGGGCCTCGTTCATGCCAAGGTGTGTTCTACCCTTCTTACCATCAGCTTCTCGCGTCTTGACTTTTTGCGCAACTGGCGTAAGGGACGCTCCCAGGAAACCGAGGCGTCTGGAACTCCCGTCCCTCCTGGTTCAGATGCAACCAAAGGCGACGCAAAAAAACCGGCCAGCGCGAAAAAGAAGCGCGTCAAGGAGCCCGAAGATACAAAGCCGACGCTCACGTCCGCCGCTGCTGTCGATCCAGCAGCGGATCCCAAGTCCAAGACAAAACGGCGCAAGAAGGACGGTTCACCTATCTCTGCAAAAGAGGATAAGAAACAGAAACGGACGGCAGGGGCTAACAGCATGTCACCTAGCAGCCATGCAGCGCGTGGCTCGCCAGCTATGACCGGCAAGATGGAGGGCCTTCTTCTTCCTGGATCAAAACCAGCGAGTGCCATGCTACCCGGGTACCAGCCGAGCCCTTCTATGGGCGTTGGTGTGGGTGTGAATCCACTGGCTCCTGGGATGGGCCAGAACACTATGAACTCGCCGTTTGTGCCACCAGGTAGCCAGCCCACGGGTGTAAATGCTGCAGGCTCTTGGTTTATGCCTTCGTGAAGGATCTATGTATAGCTAGCTCTGTGTTTCCACCACCTTCACTGCGCGCCGGAGCCATCGTCGCCTGCGGGTCAGGGCACGATAAGAGCCGGCTATTTCATCGTCGGACATCTGGTCAAGCTCATCCTCTTCGGCTTCACTGGTCATACTAGGCGTCTTGGGCACAGAGGTGTCCACGCCGTATGCGTAGGGCGCCGGACGACTCCAAGAGTTGTCCGTATACACATAGCCCTGGTCGTCCACACCGACCCGGCTCCATGCGCCACCCCAGTCAATACGCCAGTCATCACCATCAATCCATTCGTAGCCTTCTTCCGGCTCGAGTCGGATCGTCTCGGGTGTAGTGTCTGACGCGCTGAAGCCGTCACTTCCTCGTGTCCATGCTTGGCGCTCATCTTGCTTAAGATTATGCTGTCCCCATGAACTCGCATCTGTATCACCCTGCCGGCTCGCGAGGAAGCGCTGGTTTTCATACATTTCCACGTTTTTCCATCCTCGCTCCCAGACGTATTCTGGTAGACGGTCCTCATCTAGCATATCCAAAAGGCGTTGCTTAAGGCGATGCTGACGCTGAGCGCGGCGGTGCGACCTTCTTCCCAAGTGTGCATGTTTCTTGATTGCATTCAAGGCCGGCTGGAGCCAAGGGTGGTGATGGATCAAGACAAATTCGCCTCCAAAGAAGACAAGGAGGCGCCAGGGGATGATGGGCGCCACAAAGTACATGAATACCAAGACAAAGATTGTTGCCTGAAAGATTCGCAGAGTCCGGGGTACATCCGACCAGTTTAAGTATTTCACCACAGGCGAAATGTGATCGTAGCCGTCGATTATCAGGCGCATCATGTTCTGGATATCACGCATGTGCAGGAAGTATTTCATCTCCCCCTCGACGACAGGGCGCGGCTCAATGGGCGGCGCAGTGGGCTCAGTATAGAGTACATTACTGCCCTGCAGCACGGAGCGCAGCGCATCTCCAGGCGACCGGTTGCGTGTTTCGTCGGTAATAGGAAACCGGATAAAGAACGTGTTGCACATAATGGTAAGCGCAATCGCAGGTGGAACGCAGATAAAGAGGCGCGGATGCAGCGACACGACTGCCCAAATGCCCATCCACATCGATGTCCAGAGCCAGTCATCCCACATCAGCGTCGACTCGACGCCATCCTGAAACACGAACATGGGGCCGGATTTTTGTACAAATCCGCGGAAGTTAATGGCTGTTGTCGGGACCGACAATGGAGCCTTGCGCTTTTCGGTAGGGAGCCGCTTCGGTTCCTCGTTCACGGCCAGGATCGAGCGAATGATCATCGTGTTCATGGAGTCCATAGTGCGCTGCGAGAATGAAAGCGTAGACCGCACGGACTGCGCGCGATCGTCTGTCTCCTCTGTAATAGGAGACACAGCCTCATTCCCACTTGTCTCTACGGCTGTATTCAGCTTGGCGAGATTCGCCTCTGTGACCTTGACCGGCTCCGCTGACATGGTCGCCCGGCAAGTCCGGGGGTAGCGGCGTGGTCTATGCGGGGAAACCACGTGGCTCCATGTGGACACACTGTGGGCCGCGCTCGACCCTACCATTCGCATACGCATGGAGGACAGCCTCGTGCACCGGGCTCTATGCCCACGCATAGCGGTCCTTACGAGTCCAGATGTGGATGTAACGATGCATGCGAATGGAGTTACACACCTGGTAGAACTTCTCCGCCCTTTTGAGCAAGCAACGGAAAATGTCACGTTGCGTACCTCTCAACTTGAGACGAGGGTGGCCCCTGTGTACCCTGTTCGGTTCGACCGCCTCGACGCATTTGAATACCGCGATGGTTTGGACATATGGAGCGAATTCATGGATGCGATCCAGCGCAGCTTCCATGACGATCCCGTCCAGGAAACACTTACTGCACCTTTGGACCCAGGGGACATGGACTGGACTGCATGGCAGGCGCAAGTCCGCAAGGAACCACTTCTATTTCAACGATTCATGTCCCATGTGAGGCATTTCCGGCCATTTTGGCCTCAAGATACCATGTCACATCCATGCGCTATCGTCCTGGCCGTGACAAGCCATGGTCCTGATCCATTGAATGCATTCGCAAGCCTCTATGAGACATGCCAAAAGAGTGAGATATTTACGAAACAAACTTATATGGAAACCAAATTGCTGCGCTGCTACTTAGTAGTGCATGATTGTGCCCAACTAGGGTCGGATATGACCCGCTCCATGACTGTGCTGGACGAAGTCCGACGGACCTACGGCCTGCATTGCGCACTTCTCCCCATCAACTCGGCGACCGATGCCAATGAAGATGCAAAAAAAATCTTTTCTGCGGCTCACGACCCGACAGACCCGCGCGAGTTGCGCGCGTCTTCTGTTCCGTGGGGCGCCGCCTTATCTATGGAGGATGTACAGAGGCTCCGTGCTTATGTGCGTGAGCTAATAATCAAGAGTTTGATTCCCTTTTTGGAGAGCACAGTTCAGCATCTTGGAGAGCAGGTGGCTGCCCAGCGCAAAGGCCTTACTGGTCGTCTACTGGGTGCTGGCCGTAAGTTTTTTGCAGGTCGGACCGGGGCACCCGCGCCAGGGATTGATGCGTCGCAAGGCGTATACCCAATCATATCGACGACTGCACAAACACGCCGTCTTGCAGATCTTGCCATGTATGTCCGCGATTATCGTCTTGCTGTACAAATGTACGAGGCTGTCCGACGGGACTACCAATCTGACCAGGCCTCGTCGTACAGTGCCTTTGCCGCTGAAATGATATGTATTTCTCGGCTTCTTTACAGCTCTAGTACCAAGTCGTCTCTGGGATCACTGGAGCCTCTGTTCTTGGCTGGGTACGACGAATTCTTCAGCATGCGGGCTGGAGCTTGGTTTTCTCTCCGCTCGGCCGTGCTCTACGCTCATCTCCAGCACATCGTGGGGGATCATCACGGCGCAGCTACGGCGTACTTGCGTGCGGCCGACTCTACGGATGAAATGGTCCGTGCGTTATTACTAGAGCTTGCCTCTTGGGCATACATACGCATGTCTCGCCCGCATTCGCGCCGAAGCGCCGCAGCACTCTTACGTGCGGCGTCGCAGTACAGTTTTTGTGGGCAAAACACACTCGCACTCCGCGCCTTTTCGCGACTGCAAAACTATTACAGAACGCGACACAGCTCCTTGCATGATTATACCCTCTTTCAGAAATGTATTCTGTATCATACCTTGGGATCCATGGACGAAGCTCTCCAAAATCTTGTTCCCTTGCTGCATGGATCCATACCCAGTATGGATGAGTCTCGTCTCAAGACACTGTTGAGTCTCGAAACGGTTGCTTGCCAGACGACTGTCTCCCTTCCTACGCCCCCGATCCCCGTCGATGAAACTCGTATCGTGACTACGGGCCGGACGGACGGTGTAGCTGTGGCAGCTGTTCAAGAGCCATTCCAGGTTCACTTTACTGTCGCCAATTCGTTTGGTGTGCAACTACGTATCTCCGACTTGCAGCTCCATTTTGTCGCTGACGACAAAGGTACGCCGGTGGAAGCTGAGTATACGGTGGACACCCTACTATCGGCGCCATATGAGCACTCTTTAATACAAGTGCCCGTTGCGCTGCGCAGCAAGGGGATTGTGCGCCTGGATCATATTACCTACAGAATGATGGATGTACTTCCTGTGACACAGTCACTCACAAAAAAAGGTCCTCGTCTGAATAAGACACCCGAACAGCGGCGTACTAAGATGTATGGACGAGACACGTCACTCCTTGTCCATATTTATGAAAATATCCCTCGCATTCAATGCAGAGTGAATGCGCCTTCTCAGGCCATGGCGGGCGAGTTGGTTGAAGTGGTCTTGACTTTGGAGAATACCAGCACTTCTTCTGCATGCGATATATCCTTGGTGTGCTCACCTGAGTACTTGATGCCTGTCCCCATTACAAGTTCTAATCTTGAACTGCCATGGAGTATACCGACGTCCACATCTATTCCGCTGGATAACATGAATGGACAAGCTTCTATGTCCATCTACTTTCAGTTCCCTGTGGTATCTGTGGGCACAGAACGTTTGACCTGGCAGCTCCGGTACCACAGTATGCAAGGTGAGGCTTTCACAACACGAGTGGAGCACACAATTCTTACTTCCTCTCTGCTGGAAGCTCAGGTCACCTATAAGTTAACAAGAACCGTGCAGCCGCAATACCATCTTCGCCTAGGCATCAAAAATATCAGTCAGGACCCCATTGAGATTACGGGTGTCGCCTTTACCAGTCCGCAGTGGCAAATGTCGCTTGATTTCAACAACGTTTCACTAAGCTCGCATCATACGGCTCAGTGGCTTGCCTGTGGCCAAAGAGAGCCAGGGTTGGATACCCTCCGCACGACTGTGGAGCTTCTTCGACCCTTTTTCCAAGGTCACAAAGTACTGGTGGACCCACCAACTCTGCGCATGCGGGTCTGCAAATACGGTGAGGGTCCAGCGCAGTCGCTATTGCATTGGCCAGCAATCTATGCAGCCGTGCGCAGCGTCTACAGACGCATTGAAGTGCAGGCAGACTATGACTGTCTCCCTACCCGGGTCCAGAAGGAGGTTTTACCACTAATGGATTCCAATCAGGTGGACATTATAGTCGCATGGCGCGCAGCGTCAGGCGTGGTGGGTGAGGCACTCGTGACTGGTGTCTCTCTCGGATTCCGCGACGATGCGGTCAGCAGTGTCCAGGCTCTTGATCAGTTACTCCAGCAAGGACCATCAACACGCGCCATGTATGCGGAAACGGATTTGGAGAAACAGGCAGCGCGTGAACAACTGGTCGAGTCGCCGCTGGTGCCCACGACATGCCCCCTCTCGGTGTTAACTGGTACTCTGCGCTTGACTGTACCTAATCATCCGCATGTTCATCAGCTTCCTTTATATATCCGCAACGAATCGCCTTGGTCTCTATCGTGTACTTTGCGGCTAGAGCCAGCGGCGGATGTACAGGCAGTGCCATACGCGCCCTGGCTCGGAAAGACACTATGCCGGTTTATGCTAAACGGCTGGTGTGCTAAAGAAGTGCTTGTAAAAGTATTGATCAATGGCCCTGGTACGTATCGGCTCGGCGATTGGCGCATGGAAGCGCACATGTACGATGGCGACACGCTGGTACGTTCTTTCAGTACCACAGGATCACTTCCCACACCCTTCACAGCGTGTGGTCCGGTATGACAGGAAGTTTCCAAAGGGAAATCCGACCATCCTTGCTGCCGCATGCTAGCCAGGGCGGCAAGTGGTACGGTGACATTTTCGTTTCGACTTCGTCATCCTCATAGCTGCTTGTATCATCCAATGTATCGACCACATGTACCCGGTCACTGCGAGGGAATGCCACTGCCTGGACACTCTCTTTATGGTATTTTAGGGTTACCAACAACTCCATGTTGGGATTAGCGTATATGCGAGTTGTGCCATCCCAGCTTCCCACAGCAACGATTCTCTCATCGTCGCGAATCGCCACACAGGCTTGGCCAGGGCGCTGGGCGGTATAAACAGAAGGTTTGGCTTCACTTTCAAGTCGAAGATGAACGATAGAACGATCAGCGCCTACACTCACAACAAAGTCATGGCAAGGTGCAAGGTATAGGCACAATACCGTTTCAATGTGGGATTTGTACGACCAGAGCTGCTGTGCCTCCCATGTTTCTAGGGAAAGAGACCATGCCGTCACATGTCCATCTTCCATCCCAGAAACAATGTCTAGACGATGTGAATGTATTCGCGCCTGGATAGACATGACAATGGCGGGCCGATGCGCACCTGGGACTATAATATCAGGGCGACCCAGTGCCTCAACCATGCGCCGTTTCGTTGGCAGTTCATACACATCGATCCATGCTGATTCAAGTGTGTGAGGTACCACAATATAGGCTTTAAGCGATGATTCTTCCGACGCGAGCGTCACCATAGCATAACCACAGTAGTTCAATGCATTGACTGGCAAATCCATGACTAGCGCAGGTGCTGGAAGATCTGTCATTGCACCACTATTCAGAATAGCAGAGCTTCGCTCCGTGGGCATGCTCCATATATGTATTATGTTATCGCGACCATGCCTTGGATAAGCTGTGTCAATACGTACGTCACGAGAAATCCAGACCATACATCTGCACGTAAAATGGCTTCCTTGTGCGGATGGAAGAAAATGTGTGGTCGGTATGTGGACATGCTAGTGATAGAGACGCGTCCTTGCGCGTCACCAGCAATGAGGTCCTGTCCCCCGTTTGCAAATGCTAATGCGTGTATGGGTGACGGGGCATGATGCCGCAAAATCCACGACGGCGAAGGCGACGCGAACTGTGAGAACATTATAGTGGAGGCACAACTTTATCCTTGCACCATGTCATTTTCCTTTGACTTTTGTGTAGACGAGGACCACGATGCGCCTGCCGCCAATGCATCTACGAATACCGGCGTAATAGAAACCAAGAATGCATGCAAATTTCGAGCTCGTGAAATTTCTTCGGCTAGTGTAGTGAGTTTGTCGATTCTAACGCAGCGCGCCCAACTACCTGACAAACTATCCTATTCTCCCGTGGTAACCCACGATGGCCATGTACCAGTCGTGTTGGCTCGCAGAGACTTATTCGACGTTCGATTTCAAATTCTCAACGAGGATGGAACTTTTGCAGACGAACAAAGCGATCTGATACCTGGCGTGTACGAGGGAGGTCTGAAAACATGGGAGTGCTCTCTCGATCTAGTGTCTGAACTTCACGCTAGGGTTCAGAGTGCTCGTCAGCACGATGCTACATGGCCGTCTGGGCGTCATATTGCTGAGGTATGTTCGTGAGTTTAACTCCAGTTTGGCTGTGGAACGGCATTGCCTTCGTGCTATATGTTGCAAACTCTGTTCAGCGTAGCACGTCATCCTAAAAAACGCTCCATCCTAACTGTATGTGACTATAATGAGCAAGTTCTCTCCCTCGTAAGTATATTTTGACTGATTTTAGGTGGTATACCCGAACCTTTTGTTGGCTTGGTACTTTTCAGAGGCTGGCCCTGGGGCAGCCCTGGGCCAAAGTCAGCAAGAACCTGGCGACTTGGAGATGGATGATCGTATGTTAGACCAGTTCGAGGAGGATCTGTCAAAATTTGGTATTCAGCTTCAATTCTTTGCTGGTGGTTGGGATACACTAGAACTTGAGATGCCCGCAGATATTTTGTTGTCGAGTGAAACCACCTATTCCTTGGAGACGATACCCTTTTTGAGTCACGCACTGAAAACATCGAGTTGGCCCACAGATGATACCGATATGGCTGGGATTGATCTCAAGACATCACTGTGTTTGATTGCCTCCAAAATTTTGTACTTTGGCGTAGGAGGTGGCATTGAACCATTCCGCTCTGAAGTTGTTGCGCATCAAGGGTGGTGCAAGCAAGTGCGTTCGTTCACTGCAGGAGTAGGACGTGGTGTTTTGCAGATTGGCTGGTCCCCATAGTATCTCACTAGTCATCATGATCATTACTTCCCACATCGCTAATTTCATCCAGGTCTTCTTCATCGACATTCGCTTGTTCAGCACTGGGCTGTTCCACTTGTTTTGCATACTTTTCGACGTATTGCCGAACCTGTTTTTCATATTGTTGCGGGTTCTTTAAATAAAGTGACGCGGCATCGCTGTTTAGGGGGTCCGTTGGATTTGGGTACCTCAGGAGCTGAGGAAGAAAGGTTTCAAATATATTGAAGCAGTCATACATGGGCGACCATGTTTGATTGATAACATCAAGGCACACTGATCCTGAAATTTCGTCAATGTTTGGATGGAATATCCGATTGGTAAATCCAATCGAGGGTGACCTGTATGGGTACTGTTCCGGCAACTCAACATGAACACGCCAAATGCCGTGCTCAAAGGGTGCTGCGTGAGCATGGAGCCACGTACTATCCGATGGACCATGGAAGTTAACGTAGAATTCTCGGGTGCTATCGTCCACAAGTTGCACGTCGTAATCAGACATGAGGCTGGGTGAGTCTGGGGCCGCGTACAGTTTCATAATATCCGTCTCAATCCGACGCTTTGGTGAGCTGTTCAGCTAGTCAGTACGGGAGGTTAGAGTATACGTATCATATTAGAGATCGGCAAGATAGAATGCGGATGGGTGGTACACTAGTTGACCGTCAAGCAATGGGGGCGCATGGGCCTCTTGTATCGGTTCGCCAGCGGTTTATTGGTTGTACTCCAGGTCAGCTCTCCCAACATGGGATTTACGTCCTCTCTACTGATTATGTCAAGATAGGCCATTGCGACGTCGATGGCCGAGGGATTTGCGATGTTCCACTTGGCTTCAGAAGATAGTATGATATAGGACCTACTTCTTGATGACATTGCGCATTTTCCATCATCGCTAGGTTCGGGTCTCGCTTGCAATGCCGAAGTCTCCCCACATCCAGGAAGGAATCGGAATGTAAGTGTGCTCCCTGTGATGCCTCTTTCCTTCGCCGCACGACGACCATCCAACCTAGGCGATGGAAGCACAAGAAATCCTGGCGAACATCGCCTTCACTACATCAGGTGCCCTTGTGGATCTAGTAGACAGTGCGTTATCAAGAATGAAGCACTTACACTCCAGAGAAAGTCATTGTGATACTACGAGATGGACGGAAGCTGATTGGGGTTCTCCGTTCGTATGATCAGTTTGGTACGTGACAAGCAAACTCACGCAAGCGAATCTTGTACTTCAAGATACAGTCGAACGCATTTTCTTGGGCAACAGATACGGTGATGTCCCCAAGGGTCTGTACATTGTGCGCGGTGAGAACGTCGTGCTCATGGGTGAGATCGACCTTGTCAAAGAGGACGAAATCCCGCAAACTGTGGCCTCTTCGATACCCAGCACTGCCATTCCTCAGCTCCTTCAGACACTGGCGGCCGAGAATGAATATAAGGACAAGTGGGAGCAACGTCGCACCGCGGTTCTCCGACGAGAGCGCGGCTTCTCGGGCGAGGGTGTGGAAGGTGATAGCTATTAGGCCTGACAACTGCCATTCGCAGGGAGTATATACGTAGTTTCGCATTCACATATGCTGTGATGCCTCTTTCCGCTTTTCCTGCTCCACCACCTCGTGGACGACTGTCGAGGCTTTCTCGTGGATAGTCTGTTTTTCTTGTTCTTCGACAATGGTGTCAAGTGGGACTTTTTGCGATTTAAGACGGGGAATGCAGGATGGCAGCAATACCAGCTCTAGCGCAGAGGGTGTCGGAGTCGCTAATGTATGATCCAACCAGACACGCAGCATTTGCTTCATCTGGGCGGCTGTCACGCTCACGGCACAGCTAAACGAGTTAGTATTGTACACGTACAGTCCACGTTGCGTGCATGCATTCGCAAGCAACTCCATATTCACGTTACCATCTTGGAGCACCTCAGCAATCTTTAGGCGCTTGTCGTCCTCCTGGAGCTGGCGCACATGGTCCATGATACGCTTGCGACGGAGACCATCTGTACCCCACTTTGAGAGGTTATATATGCTGATGTTATATGTCGAAAACGTACGTGGCTAGCTCGCGCAAAGCGGCCGGGGGGAGGGCAGCCAAGGCTTCATGAAGAGAGTCATTTTTTGGCTGCATGCCCTGGGCCTCGTGGACCAGATCTTGGATTTTTTTGACAGCTGCTTCGCGGTTGACTTCCAAACGTTGCCGGATCTTTAGAATCTGGCTAGGCAAAATGCAGGTGGATGGAAGAAGGAATGGGGTATAAATGACCATCAATGGGAGAAGTTCTTCCACTGTCACCAGAATCAGAAGGAAAAGAGGCAACTTTATCATATCCGAAGAATGAGTACGGATCATCTGCATTTCTTCCCAGGTATAGTCGCGCTTCGTTTCGCGAACATGTTGCTGAACGGCCTTTACAGACGCCCGGTTGCGCCAAATTTGCTTGACACCATCCAAATAGAAGCGGAAGAGGTACTTGACCGTCGACCATAAGTTCTTTATCCTAGATTTTATGGTCAGATTCTTCTTTCCTTCTTTCTTGGGCTCTAACTCAGACCACCGGGCCGTAGAACCATGAAAAGCACGCATAGACGCGGTGTAACGCCACGTAGGATGGGCCAAGCGGCCCAGGGATTCTGACGCTAGCCTTTGGCGTGCTGTCAGAAATCCCGTACGAATCAGTATGTCTCCAGCACTAGGACCCTTTAGGGCACGAGAGACGAGAGCATTCGTGGATAATCTGCACAGCATGGTCTCGGCCTTGCGTTTCGTACAATCGCTCGCCGGACTATGGGATCGTTCTGAGCACGTGACTATGGGGAATCGTACGCATGGGCGCCCTCTTCGGAGATGGGCACGACGCGTTGGTCAGCGTCTTGCTCGCCAAAGTAAAGAGTAGCCCCTTCAATTTGACCGCGACGCGTATCGAGTGCTTCGCGTTTATTACATAGACTCGACAGCTTCTCAACAGCATCATCGAAGTCCATGTGCGACGTCAAGGGGCGGCTGGGCAGCGGTGTCAGCGCATGGCGTGCATCCAATCGGATGAAGAGGATCTCGGAGCTGTGGGCACCTTCCGATAGGCTGATCACAAGCGAGCGTTCCTTCTTCCCATCAGCGGGCGAGTTTGATGCCGCATTCTCTCGTTCATAGACCTCGAAAGTGATGCTTGAGAAGTAGTCAAGGGCCGGCATCTGAGGCATGATGATGTTCAGATGCGAGCACAGAATTAGGTTCAGTAGGGTGTGTACATGAGACTCTTTCGTAAAGTAAAAGGCACAGAGACCTTTATTATTCTCGGAGGCCTTAAGATTGTCAACGATACTCTGCAGTAGAGGCTGCGACGTAAGAAGGCCAATCTGTTCTTTCTGTTCCTGGGTGATGCCGTATTCCCGAGGGCAGACATAGCTGAACAGAGCCAGGCTCATACGATACAAGTGATGGAGTCGCTCAAGCTTCTGCTCGCTGCCATCAGTACCAGCAGAAAAAATGGTCTCTAGGAACGTGCGGTTGTGCAGGCCATCATGGGAGAGCATATCGGCCAACTCACTGGCACGGGACGACTCGTTGGGCTTTTCCCGGAAGTCTTCAATAACCTTGTCCCAGCGTTCCCTAAACAAGGCTGGTGTCTCGTGTGTGCACCAGCGCTGCTGGATCTTGTCCACATCCATCTTGGTAAAGTTGTCGTGCATAGTCTCGCCGAGACTCTGTAGCAGCGCGCGAATCTCATTGCCGATGCAGCCGGGGGGCGGTAGATCAGCGGGCCATCCTGGTGGGCGCTCTTGCGCCTGAGGCGAGTCTGGTTGCATCATTGCCTGCAGCTCCTTCTTGACCTCGTCCATGAGATCCTTGGCAGCATTCGAGTCGTCGAGTAGATCCTTACGCACGATCATTTCCTTGGGCTTAGGTGTATCGTCTTCGCTGCCTTCATCGCGCAAAAATGCCTCAGCAAAAATCTCCGCGGAGGCAAACACACGGCGCTCAGAGCTGGTGTAGATGGAGCAATTGCGCAGAGCCTCTTTGTTCATAATCAGCATGTCGCGGCGCATGTTCGTACCATAGTCGCGCGCCTGATGCCGCGCGGCATGGCTAAACTCGCCACCCCATTTGATCACCATTTGCACCTTCTCGAGCTTGTCGTTGGACTTATCGAACGTGGGCTTGAGCTGGATCTTGGTGCCCGGATATTGCTTCTTGCGCTCAATAATGTCGGCCGCAAACTTAAGATCGGCAGCAGGCGCACCCTCCATGGCCACGGAGCGTTGCAGCGCGTCCGACACGAGCTCCAGCTGCGACCGCAGGATGACCTCTTCGCGGCAACCCTGAAGCAGGTCTACAATAGGCGCCGACCATGCGTCCTTGGCCTTGAATGATCGCTTGATCTTCTGCTTAGGTGTGCGATCGCCATGGCGGAACACAGTGACGTTGGCTTTGAGCACCCAGCTGGACGTCTCGTCGACGGCATGCATCAGCTCGCTGGGCCGGCGAAGGGGCCTGGCCACCGACTGAGTGCGGCAAAAATGTGCGAGAATCTCGGCACATTTGTCGTAGTAATTGTCGTTGCCCTTGACGAAGCTCCAGCCATTCACGTCAATCACGTAGCTCTTGTCCTTGACACGCAAGAGGTCAAAGCCACAGATAAACTGCTTAAATGAAATAGAGATTGTGCGTGCCATCTCGCGTTCCTCGGACGAGAGTTGCGTGACATAGCGGATTTCCTTGCCGTCCGGGTTACGTTTGACGAGGCCGTCTACGACAGGCGACTTGCGTGTCTCTGCATAGGCAAAGTCAGGACCAATTGTATACACCTTGATATCTTCGGCATTGTCGACATCCATGAAGGACTCGTACACGTAAGAGCCTTCCATGCGCGGCTCCACGAGGTCCGGATCAAATTCGGACGACTTGTTGCCGACTTTGCGGAAGAGCCGGCGCCCGCCGCCGCCGCGCTCAGCAGGAAAGTAGATGTGGATATTGTGGTCTTCGCCGCTCACGGGCTTCTCGACATAGGGCTTGCGGATCGACTCGCCATTCACCTGGAGGACGTCGTGGTTGAGAAGCTGGACCGACGCAGGAGGGTGTCGCACACCGAGGTCGAGACCGAGCTGCTCCTTGATCTCTCTGGAAATCTTCTCATCGAGCTGCGGCCCGCCGTCGCGGTCCGCGGACACGCTGGGGGGCGTCGGCACACCGGCTGCCGCAAGGATGCGCAGCACGGCCCGACGGTCCCAAAGTACGGTCTGCATGCTCAGGTCGTTGACACACACGGGTTTGCGCATGTTCACATATTCGATCGCCTTTTCCAGCGGAAAGCCTGTGCTAAAGAACGAGATGAGCACGTCGACGATAGGCCATGTATCCACATCCTCGTCGAGAATGACCTTGTCGCCAAACACGATCACCTCAAAGTCGCCCATGCTCAACATGCGGTTGAGGATGTTCTGCATGGGCTTGGACCGCGCTTTGCGGTCCATCGCCGCTACACCAAGGCGAATAGCCGAAGACATGGTAGCACTATACTGTCGCTAAGGAAAGTGCACTGGCGCCCGTGCGCTGTGAGCACGTGCCACTATTGAGGCCGCCGAGCCGCCTAGCGTGGCAGTGACCATGGCGTCTGGAGCCATGACACGACGAGGGACAAGTACGAGGCGCGCTCTGGTGGCGAAGGTAGCCATGCACCATCTGAAAAGTCAATGTCGAGAGCCATCGCAAGCATGTCCGTGCGCAAAAGGAGATGCTTGGATGTCATGAGAGTGGTATACAAAGCGGCAAGCGCCAGAAGGACAGCGGTCATGCTCAGGATACACAGCGCCCAGGTGCACAAATCTGTGTGCCGAAAGCCGGATACCCATCGCACAAGTACCTGCACAAGTTCGTTGGGTTCCATATCGAACCATGTGGCCAGAGCGGCCTCGCCGTACGTGACGTGTGCCTGGAGGCCCGGATGGAAGCGGACGTGTCGTGTCTCGCTGCCATGCACGCGCAGAAGAAAGATGGGAAGGCGGTAGGAGAATGCAGGAAGCGTCACTGCGTCCAACGGGGACGGAGTGGAATACCGAAGGACCAGGTGAGTATGGCCCGGTGTGGCCAGCACACACAGCACACGGTGCCAAACGGGCGGACTCACCGAGGACGCATCGATGCGCGTCGTCGATTTTGGCTGTACATCAATGCACACTGGTATTGGATGTCCGTTGGCGTACGCCGCCAAGTGCGCTGGGACCCAGGGCCAGCGGCATACCTCGTATGTGCCATGGGATAATGGCCCTGCATGAAGGTGCACGCAGTGCTCAACGCGCGCGCTCTTTGTGTGCGCCCATACTTCGTGGTAGCCAGCCGTCGCATGCATTAGCACCACGGAGGATATCGGTGCGGGCAGCCAGCAAGGCACGGGTGCCCACCGGAGGGCTGCAGGTGCATCGACGGGCCCGTGAGTGGCGGGGAGCCACTCTGCGTCCTCGGTGGTTTGCATCTGCAGCACGTATCCAGGATCCGTCGACTTGTGGATATGGTACTGGGGTGATAATTGCATAGTATCTAGTGAGAGAGAGGGCATGCCCGTCCATGCGTGCGTCGCATCAGCACCGTGGACCACACGTATACGCCCGCGCACATGGAACGAGAGACCCTGAGGAGGTTCGCCAAAGCCTCCGCATACGCGCTGCATGTAAACCGAGAGGGTAAATGGGCATTCAGAGGAATGGGGGTCGCGGCCGAGGCAACGAGACACAAGCCCAGCATGGCTGTCCGTGGCCACACGCGCCAGGTCTGGCGAGCAGTCGCACACAAGCGACTCCCATACACGGTCTGGATGGCCTGAAGAAACGGTGCAAGTGAGTAGCACTGTGCCATGAGGAGAGCATATAGAAGGATCAGTGAGGCACACATAAAAGTCCACATCGAGCATGGTGTACAGGTCGAGCGACGGCTCTGCGACGGCCAAGTGCGGGGTCAAGTGGCACTCGGCGTAGGTGGTATGAAACCGCAGTACATTTTCGTCATGATCGGTCTGCACGGGCATCCATTCGAGCTCAAGCTCTGGCATGGACGAAAAATGGGCGGCCCATAGCGGAGTAGGATCCTGCTCGACCCACTTGGCACTGTGAATGTGTTCGGGATGCTTTGCACGCACATCCAGCAAAGTCCCGTATGCATAGAAGCGGCACTGGAGTGTGCTGTCGTCACACGGGAGAACAGGGCATCGGATCTGTGTGAGTGGCGGCACGTACCGCAGGACGGGGGCGTGGGAGGAGGGCGACTTTGGCATAGAGAGTGAGTGAGGCGGTGTATGAGCGCCCTATCGGCGGCACACACAGCACCACACTTGATCCGCGGCTTTGTACGCGCAGCATCTCTGGCGCCCCATGTGCGTCGACCTGCGCATGGACGAGCTCGACCAGCGGCGCGTCCCACAAGGTGTACTCATGTGCGGTGGACGAGGCAGGCAAAGGCACGGAGATGCGCCATTGAACCGAGGCACGCTCGACACCGAGATCCAGGTGCACATCCTGTCGCTCAGCCTGTGGCGTGGGCTCGCGCGGCTCGAGTGCGTAGGCGCGCCGCATGCTGGCTGGCGAAGGTGTGGAGCGTGTGGACGTGCACGGTGCGCCACGTGACGAGTGGTAGGCGGCGCTGAGGGCCTTTCTTCGTTTGACGATGATGCGCGCCGGTGTGCCAGTGCGCGGCCCTGTGGGGGCGAGTGCGTGGCGCATGTATGCGACGCGTGCGGGCGCCGATGCACAGGCATCGAAGCAAGCGCAGCGCCGTGGACGCGACCGCCCGCGGCGGCTGCTGCCGCGCGGTCCCCTGCCGCCGTACCGCGAGTGGCTGAAGGGTGATGCAGAGCGCTTCCGGTATCCGGCACCGGGCAACGGGCCGCACTGGATTGGCACAACGCCCTTTCCACTGAACCCTGCGTTCCATCCACCGCCTCCCGTGCATCAGAGCGTGCGCGACGATATGTGGAAGCTGCACACACAGGACCCCCAGCAGTGGACGGTGCGGTCACTCTCGAACAAGTTTCGCCTTTCGCTGGAGCGAACCGAGTCTGTGCTGCGGCTTAAGGCGCTAGAGGAAGAGTTTGTCCAGGAGGTACGTATCGCGGCCAGTCAGGCAAGGATGCGTAAACGATTAGTCTTGAAGACATATTATGGTTACAACACCCATTCCTGAGCCGTGCATCAGCCCGAGCAGACTAACAGCAGGGCAAGCCGCTACAAACGGAGCTGCAGCGCCATATGGAGCGCCTGCTGGGCGCTCGCCCCTCGTTCACGGTCGAGGCGCGGTCTGTGCCTACGAGCGCGCCGCACTCGCTGCGTGGCGCGCCGTACGAAGAGCTGCCGGAGGGGACAAATCCAACGGTGTGTATGCTCTACTGACACAGACGTACAAATCTCCGCTTGCAGACGCGATTCGCGAGTCGAACCGCGCGCACCGACGCACCATGGCGGAGCTTCCGACGGGCGCCCCGACACTCACGTCCGAGACGCGCGCAGTCCCTGCGTCGCGCGCCGATCGGGCACCACTGCGTGTCGTGCGCGTGGCCGCCGACTCATACGCAGGCATCGGTACCGTGGAGCGCAACCGCAAGCGCGCCGCGCGCCGCGCGCAGCAGCGTGCCAAGCGCGCGCAGGCCTAGGGTGCCGCCTCAGGTGCCGCCTCAGGTGCCGCCTCGGGTAGTCCATAGTAGCGTGGCAGCACGTAGGGCGCATACCGATGTGTCTCGTTGATTCGGCTGTTCGGCTGGATAAACGAGAGGGGGTACGCCCAGTCGGCAACTGGCATCATGCCCATGGGCAGCAGGCGCGGACGCAAATCTTGGTCGGGATCGCGCTCCGACGCCTCCGCTGGCATTTGCAGCTTGAATGTCTGGATCTCGGTGTCAGTGACCGTATAACGCGACACACGTGCATATCCGAGACGGTGCATGCCTCGGAAGCCGAGGTACTGGCACCAGCGGTTCATGTCGGTGGCGTCCACGTCGTGAAGGCGCCCGTCGCGGAACAAAATTTCGTACGGGCTTGGACGCCGCGCATGCGGCTTCGTCACCAAATATCCCAGAAAGAGGGCAGGGTGGGGGTACGCTTCGCGCAGCAGGCGCGCAAGCTCCGTCGTCTGCAACTCCCGGTCGAGGGGATCCTCCTCCTGCCCATTGTGCGAGACAATCACGTGTGTTGGCACGCCGTAGATGTCCAGCACCGCATGGATCGCCGGCGCGAGCTCGCCGCGCGGCGACGGGAGCAGGTGATGCGTGCTGTTGATGATCGGGAACCTAGACAGAAGCACCGCGCCCCAAGTATGCTTCTTCGGACTGGGGCCGAGGTCCGCGTACATCTGTAGCTCCTGCGCGAGCCACTGGGTGAGGTCGCGGTTGCCGAAGGCGGGCCGGTTCAGATCCGTCTCGAGGAGGCCCACGATGTCCAGCTCAAGATCCTTGAGCACGCGACTCATGCGCCGCGTGCTGTCGTGCATGTGCTGGTCAAAGCCAAAGTGCACGGTCCATATGCCAGCAGTGACAATGCGGTCGCAGGGGTGGTAGGGCTGGATCGCACGATCATCGACGCGGCGCCAGGCCGGCACGAGCGATGCCACGACGACGAGAAGTACCAGGAGCGTGTGTATGGCATGGCGCACCGCGCGCGCGCGCGCACCATGGCCCGCGACGAGGCGCTGCGCCTCGGGCGCGGTGCGCGCGGCGACCACACCCGCCAAGAGCACGAGCGTCTGCACAAGCGTAAGAGCGCCCGTGTGCTCGCGCATCACGTATGCGCCCGGAAGGAACGCGTATGCCGTCGTCAGTACGCCGAGGAATGCAAGGAACGACATGACAAACCATGCCACCGACATGACACGCAGAGGATGGTGCGCGAGTGCGCTCTGCAGGAGCGGTGCGAGCATCATTGGGAGTGTCACAGCCACGAGCAGGCCGCCAGCAAAGCTGCTCCAGTTGTCTAGGCGCAAGAGCAAGGCCATACCCACCGCATGCAGGGCGATGGCGCCGTACGTAGCACCGGCCCTAGGCGCCATGAGCGAGACGGCCGTCCCGAGGGCCATGGCGGCAATAACCCACACGCCGTGCGAGACGGCCATTGGGCCCTGGACCGGGTAGCCTGTCCAGCCGTATGAAATGACCGTGCCAGCATCGCTGAGGAAGGTCTGTACCTCGCAGAGCCACACGCCCATAGCACCTGCTGCGATGGTGAAGCGGCACCATGCATGAGGGATCGACGATGGCATGCGGCGCACATGCACGGCCGGGAATTGGCACATCGATGGGACGAACAGGGGGACGACGCATAGCGCAGCGAGGGCTAGCGCGGGCTTGTGCCACCCGCCGTTGGATGCATCCAGGTACGCCCATATTGGGATGTTGGCATGGTTCACATAGCGCGAGACGACAGCGGCGACGAGGCCGACGAGCCATACGGCCCCTGTCTCGCTGAGGCGTGCCGCCTCCCAGGCGTGCGACCAGTCGACAGCGCTCAGAACGGCCAGCGCAGCACACGACAGGGCGTTGATCACGAGGCGTGTTACAGCATCAGGAAGCGCGTACGACGCCACGGTCGCGAGTGATAGCAGCCAGAGTACACCTGCGCGCCACGGCTGTATATGGCGAATCGAATGGGGCGTGTCGGACTGGAAGCAGCGCTGCAGCGGAGAAAGGGCAGTGATGGCCAGGCTCAATGCCTGCGCAAGGACGAGCAGTTCGAGGCCCTCAGCGGCCATGTTCGATACACTAAAGTAGAAGATCATCGAGATGAGCGCAAAGAGCGAGGACCATGCGGTCCATGCCAGAAACGCCTGCGATATTACCCAGCCCCATATGCGCACAGCGGACGACGGTGCCGGGACGCGCTCAGCGGGCCGTGCCGCGGGCGGCGCGGCGGGCGGTGTGTCGAACACTTGTATGGCTAACGCCTGCAAGTCCAGCGCACTCGCCGCGTCAAAGAGTACGTCGAAGAACACCAGTGACCACTCGAGCAGCGAGTAGTACGTGTACATGCCTGGGATGCGATCGCGGCGGTGAGCCAGGTAAAAGTGGACCATGAGGGGTGTGCATGCATAGAAGAGTGTCGCTGCGATGGAACGCAGCCACTGGGCGCGGCGGTGAGCGGACCCGAGTGGCGATCCTGGCGGTGGGCGCAGCTGCGTGAGGCACAGGGCCATCCAAACAGGAGTGAGTGCCAGGTAAATGCCCATTGCCACGTCGTGCGTCAGCGCATGATCAGACGACGTGATGAATATCCAGCCGCCGCATGCAATTGTGCGGAGCACGCCGGCGGCCGCTAGAGCGGCGCCGCTGAGCGGGCGGCCGTAGCCGCAGGTCAATGCGCCGAGCAGTGCTACCATTACGAATCGGAAGCCAGAGGTAGCAGCACACAAAATTTGAAATACATTGCGCTCAGGGAACCAGTCGCCGATGGTGGCGCTCACCGAGGGCCACCACTCGTCGGGGTATCCGGCGACATGATTCTTTACGACACGTCGATAGTGTAGAGACAGGCAGAGCACTAGTGCTACAGCAAAGCTCGTGTATCCAAGGACAGTGTGAGCGATAGCGAAGACGGCGCTCGTGCATGTCAGATGCACCAGCTGGCCAGCGCCGCGGCCGTGCGCAGTGTCGTTGCCCATGCGTGGACCACGCACCGTGCGAGATTGGGTCGTTCGTCGGCCACGTGGGCTTGAACGCCTACCGTGCAGGGGGGCACGTCAGCCTCCATTTTCACACGAGCCGCTGGTAGGTGCATTGAACTTCCACGCAGTGCTCAGCCCCTGCGCGGCGAGCGCTGGCCGCTCAGACCCGTCCATCACGCTTCTCTAACCCCGACACACCGTTGGCCCACGGACCTGGGTCTATCTATTGTTTATGTCGTACGCAACGCCGTTCCTTGCGGAGCCGGTCGAGGACGTACCGAGCATGCAGCTCGGTATCACGTTCCCGTGGGAGAAAACGACGGACCCTACGATCCTGGGTGGCCAAGCTCACTTCCTCCAGCTCGACATGGCCGAGCTCGAGTCCGAGGAGGATAGTGACGGCCATGATTGGCTTGCTCAGCCCACTGGCGCCACCCCGCCGCCTGTGCAAGCTACCGCGCCCACTGCCGAAGACACCGTACCCAAGCAGAGTACTCGCCCTGCTACGGAGGAACCTTGGTCAAGCGCAGAGACCCCTTTCGACATGTATGAGGACGCCCTGCTCCAAGAGCACGGCGTAGCAAATGCGCACACAGAGATGGGTGCCCCAGCTGCGTCGGTGCTGCAATCGTCGATGCCCGAGTCGCCGTCCAGGAGCCCAGAGACCGACTACCCGAAGACTGAGGCGCGTGCCAAGGACAACCTCGATGACTTTGCGCACGATACACCGCTGCACAATCCTCATGGCGAAGTATTGCCCGCCGCGTGCCCCAGCCCGCATGAGCCGGCGACGTCGTCGCAGCCGATCCCCGAGATCCACGACAGGTCCGTGGCCCCGGAGACCGCGTCACCACAGGCACCGCCTGAGGCTTGTTCAGAGCCGCAAACTGTCCAGGACGATAGCGCCGACCCTCAAGCGGATGCGCTTGGCATCTCGGGCATGCCGCAGCAGGCCCCTCACACATGGAAGGCGTTTGCGTGCTCCATGCCCGAAATACAGCCGGTGAGCGCTAGCGACACCACTGATGAACCGGTGCGCTCCAGCGGCCGAATGCTGCCCACTAGGAGATCGGCGCCTGATGCGTGCAAGCTAGAGGAACGTCGGGAGCCACCAGCGACAAAGACGCTGAAGAACAAGGCGAGCCGCTTCTTCAAGAAAGTACTTCCGTCCAAGCAGCGCACGGGGGATGCACCGCCCATGTCCACGAACCGCTTCAGCCGCGCATCGCGCCGCCCATTCCGGAACCAGAAAAATGAGACAGTCGTCCCTCAGGCATCGAACGAACACAGCTACATGGAGGCGTGTGCGCAGCCGGATGTGGCTCGTCCGCCCAGTCTGGCAGCCGCTGCGCCATCGGCCACCATGCAAGGCCCCCCACCTATGGTGCCAAATATGCTGGATCGTCAAGAGCCAAGCCCCTACTATTCGCCCGAGCCGTCGGTGCCGTCGTCGCCACAAGCCGCTTCGCACCGCCTCTCATTCAGCTCGTTCCGCCGCCAAGAAGCCACGGGGACATCTAGGCCTATTTCGCTATTTTCCGTTTTCAAAAAGCGGTCCCAGGAACCAATGAGCCTGTCTCGCCAGGCGTCCAACGGACGCCTGCCCCACTGTAACATCGTCGAGGAGCCCTTGCCTGTCGCCGTCGAGGCACAGCGCCAAGAATCTCTCTATCGCTCGCATAGCCGTCGCCGGAGTCTGGGTGGCTGGGAAGAGCGTGCAGCGCAGCCAGTTGTGCGTGCGCGTGCTCCCAGTGTGGTACCTGAAGCATGCGAGCCAGAGATGCCCTTGGATGACGTGCGAGATGTGTCACAGCTGCCCACAGAACAGTCTACGGTACTGTCGCACGGCTATGAGACGGCGCTCGAGGGACACGAGTCTTTCGCGCCCGTGACAAGCACGCCGTTGTCCCCCGCTGACGGGCAACCGCAAGCAGAGCCGACGCCGGCGAACGAAGAGGGCTCGCCGATAGGCGACCCCCCGATGGTCGACGAGGAGCACAACACGTGTTTGACGCAAGAAGCTGAGCTCCCTGTGCATCAGCGCCTTAGCTCGCTCTCTGAAGATACGAAGCGTTTGTCGCTCGGGCTCGATGAGAATGCGTGGACTCTAAACCTGAACTTTGGTGTGACCGAAGAATCAGAGCCGAGCCGAAACCCATTTTTGGCATCTCGCATCAATGATGAGCCGAACCTGTACGACTGGTTTGGCGAGGGATCTAATCAAGCCCCCGTGCTGCCCATGCTTTCGCACAGCGGGCCTGTGGAGCTAGCGAATTGATCGCAACCACATGCGAAGCAGCCTTATTTCTTTGTCTTGCCACTCACCGCACTACTTCTTCATAGACTGTAGATTCTGAGGAGATTTTACTACATAGAAGCTACACGGGTGGCCTCCACGACCTGCGCAACCGGCAGAAATGTGGGGGTCTGCCGGAACGGGCTGGTTCTCCACAGTGACCGGTCGTGCCGTGGCCGACCGGTCTTTTAAGGAACAAATGTGATTGGGTATATGATTCGCCGGGGTCGGCAGATGCATTGAACGGCCCAACATGGCCTACATAAGATGTGGGGCTAAAAGTAATTCTGCTCTGTACCTACCAACTACCATGAGCGAGTTCAAGTCGACCCAGTACTTTAAGCAGATTGCCGATGGCATTAACGGCTTCTCTGATGCCGACAAGAAGAACCTGCAAAAGAAGACCAACGCTGTCTTTGAGTTCCACGTCAAGAACAAGGGCGGCAAAGAGCTTGTCCAGACCATCGACCTGAAGAAGGACGTGTCCGTCTATGAGGGCAAGGCCAAGGGCAAGGCCGACTGCATTATCAACCTGGCCGATGAGACCTTCGCCGACCTCGCTGATGGCAAGATCAATGGCCAGAAGGCCTTCATGAGCGGCAAGCTCAAGGTCAAGGGTAACGTTATGCTTGCTACCAAGCTCGACGCTGTGCTCAAGGCTCAGAAGGTATGTTGCGATGCAGACCGAGAAACTAACTGTCAGGCTAAGCTGTAAAGCTATCTTCATGATAGAGTTATAGGCATAAGAATGCATATGTGCATCCCATCCATCCGCTACCGCGCAGCAGGTCGGCGACGCTGCAGAGTAAAGCGTCTGAAAATGCTACCACCGCGCGACGGCAGTTCATCCTGCCTGTCTACACCCTCACTAGCCCCGGTCTCAACCCGGGAAGGGGGCTGCGACGTGGCGGCAAGACTCTCCTGCAATGCAGACTCCTTGGGGGGTGGCGGCGGCGGCGCATTTAAGGCAAGCGGCGACGTCAAATTAGATGTCATTTTGCGTTGGGAAAGGCGTGGTTTAGCCTCAGGCTGAAGAGGGAGTACACTGGGGCCAGTCTGTCCAGCAGTGGCGCCCGCCGAATCGATAGGAAGGGTCTCGGTCGTCGGAGCCGTGCTTGTGGACAAAGGCGCTGAAGCTTGCGGCACGCGTGTTACTTGGTTCTCACGTCTTGCTCCAGAAAGCAACGCGCGCGGCATACCTTCAAGCCTTGCTACTTCCTCGGGGTCCACTTTGAGTCGTCGGAAACGCCCTAAAAGACTCTTGGAACGCCTCATATCAGCAGTACCCTCCTTTTGAGATACAGCCATAATGTCGTCGCTTTCTGTAGGCAGCTCGGATGTGTCATTGCGGGAAATCGTATTGTCCGCCCGGCGACGGCCGCCTTTCAATATAGTCTCCATGTCACCAAACTCTTGAGGCTGGCTCGATGACGATGCAGTAGCCTTGCGTTGATATGGACTTGTGTTGTGGAATTCTTGCCAAGGTTCAGCGCCAGCGCCCATTAATTCCCCCTCAGCCGTGTTGGGGTCAACATAGCCATCGATTCCTGCGCTATCTTGATTCGCACTCATTTCCGAAAGCTCATGCAATTGCTCTCGGGAGTGCTCCTCAGCATCAGGTATGCCACCCTCACATTGTTGATGCGACTCCAAGAGAGCCTGGGTGAGCGGATCGACGGATCGATCAAAAGCACGGACAGGAGCAGTACGTTTACCCCTGTTGAATTGCGGTGAGCAAGCATCGTAGGGTGAGTCGTGGTGGAACACTGTCGTTAGTTAGATAAAACACATACAAGAAGCGCCAGTTAGCCCAGAAATGTCGAGTTGGTCGATCACATCCAGACGCGAGTGCGAAGAACTGTCCGGTCCATTGATGATTTGCGGGTCGACATACTGCGACATGCGAACAGCATCCTTCTTCTTAGACTTTCCTTTAGACGTCCCCCCGCTCTTTCGGCTCTTTAGTGGGGGTGCGGGGGCACCAGCATCGGCTCTGGGAACGCCCAACATGGAAACAGGTGGGCCAGGGAAATACCCGTTGATTGGCAGGGGTCTCCGAGCCTGTTGAAGCCCAAACTGATTGGAACCGCGCCCCCGGGAAATCTACCGCCTGCACAAGCAGCTGGGCTTTTCCACTATTGGACAATATATTTATGCGGGGAGGCACTAGTGTGCACGACGTATTGACTAATAGTACAGGTTGGGTGCATTCAGATCGGGGCTCATATAGTCTGTGATCCAAACGCTCTTGTCCTCGCAGGCGGCCAGCACGCGTGTGGCATCCATACACACATGGAAAATGCGCCCATGATGTATGCCATTCTCAAGAACTAGGTGGGGAGATTCCTCGACATAGATAGTTTGTGTAGGGTCGAGTAAGGAGCCCAGATGCCAAGTGCGTGTCATACGGTCCCAGCCCCCCGTGACTAGAATATATCGGTGAGGATCGTATGCGAGAGTGCGGACCAGCTGGAAATGGGCTTGAAATTGGCAGAGGCATTCTCCAGATTGCCATTGCCATATCCGCACAGCTTTATCGCTGCTGCCAGTAAAACACAAACCTTGATATAAAAGAACAGTAGCGACGCCGCTTGATATGCCTGATAGTTCCTGGAGCTTGGCACCTGTAGAGGGATCCCAGATATGCACAGAGCCGTCAGCAGCTGCGCTTGCCACACGCCCTTCGTTCATATGACAAGCATTTACACACGCTCGGTGGCCCTTGTATATACGTGCTAGCTCGCCTGTTCCACGATGCCAAACACGCAAAGTGGTGTCCCGACTCGCCGTCACAATCCAATTGGTATCTCCACACACGCCTAGAACACCAGCGTCATGGCCTTGAAGCGTGAAATTCAAACGCATGCCGGGTTTGGACGACCTCGTGGAAGGATTGAACTGCCATACACACGCTGTCCCGTCAGAGCTGCCACTGATGAGAACTTCATCACTGTAGTAGAGGGACAAAACGCTTCCTCGATGAGCTGAGACGTAAGACACGCATTCACAAGATTCACTGTCCCAAATTCGAATAGTCCAATCGCGAGAACCTGTTACAATATAGCCTCGATGTGGACTGCCTTGAGCAGGAACGAAACAACATGTATATACACTGTCTTGGTGGCCCTTTAGTCGGGATAGTTGGGGTCGAAAAGGAGTAGGGACCGTGTCCCCGCGTATTTTCGTTTGAAGAAACGACCAGCGTCTTTCCAATTCAAAGTGGCCCATGTACATTCTCTGCCATTCAGACACAGGAGGGCAAGTTAATGGTAGAACATTCGGAAGAAGGTGTTGGATTTGCGAGTGCCCTTCACTCCAGCCGCGCCGTTGCAGAAAAAGCTGTCGCCAAAGAACAGGGTCGGATGCAAGTTTGTGCCATTCTTGGCACACAAGACTCGAATTCAGAACATCAGTTGCAGTGGGCAAAAGCGAGAGAATGTAGATAGAAATTTCTGCAGGAAGCTTGGAAAGAAAGTCTCCGCGTCAGTGTGCTACGACGTACCAACTCCGCCTGGGCACTCCTTACAGTGGGAAGACCCGTCACCAACATCTATTCCTAGTTTAGGAGAAGGGAACAAAATGCCTGAGCTTGCAAACCAAGATTCGGGCCATAGGTTCCAGTCTCGCCACATATGCCGCTGGCCAAGGTGCACCTACAAAGTACAACTACTCCACATGGATGCCAATGCCTATCTTCTATACAGTTACGCCGGGAGGACATATGGTCTATACGGAGCCCAGATTTACCTCCCTGCTGGTCACAATCATTGTTGTAGGCAATGTCAATGGGGGGAGAAGAGGGAGGGGAAGGGGAGTTTAAATGAAGGACACTAAAATGGGTTGTAGCGATGCTGCTGGTATCCCTGATAGTGTTGAGGGGATTGTGAATACCAGGTTTGGTCCCAAACAATAGGAGCAGCTGCATAGCGGTATTCCTCCTTCACTGGGTAATATTGTGATTCGTTGTCGTCAGTCACATAGGCATAGGTGCCATTCGAATACGCAGAATCATTGGCATACGCTGGCTGGTAGCCAGAGTCCGTGTAGGGATCAAATTCTGTCCCGTCCGCATACGCTTTATTCGTCGAGTTGTCTCTGGCATCCGCATTCGCTTCGCGCAATGCCCGAACACGCTCTGCCGTAGTCATCTTTCGCGTTGAACCGTTTCGACTGCGCTTGGTGCTGTGGCGTCTATGATCGCCAGCTCCGATACTTTCCACGCGAGAGAGTTGGCTAGAGCCCGACTTGGTCCGATAATGATAGCTGGTGTTGGGTGTGTGTTGTGCTTGGTTGTAATAGTTTAGGGCCCCGTCGTAGTTTGAAATCCTGTCGTTACGGTAGTCGCTGTAGGCATTGGTGTTCACAGGAGGCTCTGGTAAAGGCACATAACCACGCGACAAACGGGATGGGCGGGAGGCGGCTGCAGGAACCACTTCATGTTGTGATTCGAAAGGTGACTGGTCCTGACTGTTGGTGGCATACGGGTCCGCATAGCCGGAATTGTACCGGTATTGCTGTTCCCCGTACGATTCGATGGGAGGGGCCGGAAGTGCTCGCGATTTTCGTGCTTTTGAGCGTGATGGCTTGTTGCTCGGCAAGGCCACGTTGGAAGAGGAGTGGGTGGCTTGCAAATAAGGAGCAGATTGCGAAGCGTCGGCATACGAGTACGGTGCGACAGCGTTGGAGGGAGCTTGAGAAAAGCCCTGGGCAGACGGCTGGGTAAACAGATTGGTTTGCGATAATGCTGCGTTGTCCATGTGGCCCTTGACTTCTGATGTCGGCCGGCGGCCCGTAGCGGCGGGACGCACACCCACGGGTGTCAGCGTCGCGTGACGCGCCTCGAGACGCGGAGGGTTCAGTAACTTGAGCAAGAGACCGAGCAACACCACAATGGCAAACAATACACCAAAAGCAACAACAAAGGCAATCGCACTGTGTTCGGGGATACCGGCTGTAAATTTGCGAGGTTTGGAGGAGGGTCTGGTATAAGTATTCGCGACGGGGACACGTACGATGCTGGAGTGGTGGGGTCATCAGGAGACGGTGGATCCTCTGCCAACACCCCTGACAGGGTAGGATACACGATCAAAAGAAGAAAACATCGAAACTACTAGTTAGTGCAGTAATCACGTACAAGATCTCGGACTCCCACCATACTATAACCTCGAGGGAGTATGGCGAGCGGCCTCGGACGTACTGGGAGAGTGCGGGTACTGAGAAAGAATCTATGCGCGCCAGGGTAGTGAGCTTTTCCTTGTCAATGCAAGGCTTGATAGTCAGCCACATACGTGACTTTAGCCAAAAGCCAATCGTTGTGGGCCAAAAATAAAGAGATGTACATTGACATAAGCATAGAAGTACGCGCCTGTCTTAGATCCTACCTGCGGGCTATGTGCATTCCAGGGTCGGCCTACGCGACGCACCGCGTCTGGGCCTGAACGATCTACAAGTAGGTGACCTGAGTGGCCCTAAAGGGTTAGCGATGGCTGCGTATAGAAACGTACATTCGGATTGTGTCGAGTAGCCGTTGCTTGATAAGAGCAGACCATGAAGGGTTATTCAAGCCCTGCCGCCTGCTGCTTCGAAGGAACAGAGCTACAGCAAGCACAAAGATGGCAGATAGGATCCGTTCGCGCGTGACGTGAGACAAAAAGAATGACCACCAAGTCGAACATCGCGGTTGGACAGAGCCATTCATGGGCTCGGTGCCGGGACGATGCTGTAGATATTGCTGCAGGTGTTGGCGCTGATCAGCGTGCGACAAGGTTGTCGGAGAGGATTTTGCCGTGAGACTGGCAGGCCGCGAGCGGATGCTGGGTGTGCGCTGTACGGTAGGACGCGCCATCGGCTCGCTGGGCATCGGCAGGGGTGCAGAGGACGGTTGGGCGGACTGGGTATTTTGCGGCGGCGCATCGACCCTGCGCTTATTTCTCTCAGATTCATAGTGCTGCTGGGCCTGGCGTAGGACTTCAGATTCGTGCTCGACCTTGTGCTTTTCTTTTTCTTGTGTCGCTGAAAGGGCGCTCAGGACATCCAGTTTGGTGGGCGGGGGCAGAGTGCTATAGTCCACAAAACCGTAAGCGTAATCCCATTCGCCCAAATACAAGCCCAGCACTTGGATCGTATAGAGGCGCAGAATACGCTCGTATTTTTCTGTATCCTGATATGCGTCATCCGCCTGTACGACCGCAGAGAAGAAGCATTCGCATACCTGTCGGGCGTTCTGCGAGCGTGCCGACGGTGCTGCAGCATTGGCGAGTACGTCCATGCGAAGTGCCGTAAGAATGGCAGACGAGAGCACGGGCGTAGGGATGCGTAGGAGGACCTGCTCCGCGACAGGTGTCAGAGCGATCGAAGAAGGCAGCGTCTCGGGATAAGGTTCGCGTGCCAAAGCGTACAGGCACTCGTACCATAGCTCGATAAAGAGTGTGGCGGGTCCCATGCCAAGCATGTGCTCTAACTTATGAGCGCGTACATCTTCCGCTTGGCGCAGTCCTTCCACCACACGGTACCGAACCGCGGCATGGGCGTAGATCGTCGAAACGACGGTGAATCGTAGCACAAGCAATTGCTCCAACGAGGCCTCGGCACCTACGTGAGAGGCTTCGAGCGCATTTTCGATTTCAAGCAAGCTCTGCACATAGTCTTTATGGAGGAATGCCTGTGTGGCATTCACACACGGTTGTCGCAGAGGATCGGCCATAGGGTAGGACAAAGGACCCTCCACCTTGCCAGTGGTCTGGATGCAGGCGGCGCAGGAGGATGCGGCGACGGTTATAGCAATGCGATATTTAAGCCGGCCGACAGGCAAGCAGCGCATTCTTGCTAAATTGGTTTGTATGCGTGTACTGATGGGAGCTTAAAAGTACCGACAACCGATTTCAGGCGTTGTGTGAGCACATTACGCGCTCCGCATGCGCCCATGTTCGAGCGGCGCTAGGCGAGTCGATACTATGTGAGCGCGTGCATTTCCGGCCTCTTCTTATGCCGCATACAAAGGTTGAACTAGGCCACTGCGGATATTTAAGCGCGTGCCATCGCAAAATGACGTGCCCGTTCTTGCACTATGTGGTGGACGATACGCCGCCCCAGGAGCCCTTTGTGTGGAAATGCACGAGCCTCACACCCTACCCGATGCACTCGCAGTATGCGATAGAGGCAGCTCTGCGGGAGCCAATACAGCAATTGAGCCGCTACGGCCTTGGCGCGTGGGCGCGCGCCGGGCCAGAGGGGACGCCAGAGGGGCGATTATGCCCCCCGCAATGGATCAACTGTGACCTGCGCAAGTTTGACCTGTCGCGGCTGGGACACTTTGATGTAATTTTAGCTGATCCTCCGTGGGATATTCACATGTCGCTGCCGTATGGGACCCTGTCGGATGACGATATGCTTTCCTTGAATGTGCCCGCGCTCCAAGCAGAGGGCCTGCTCTTCTTGTGGGTGACGGGCCGGTCTATGGAGCTTGGGCGCCAGCTACTCAGTCAATGGGGTTACACGCGCGCGGATGAGCTGATCTGGATTAAGACGAACCAGATGGAGCGGCTCGTGCGGACAGGCCGTACGGGACACTGGCTGAACCACTCGAAAGAGCACTGCCTCGTCGGCATCAAGCATGCCAAGTGGCGCGATCAACCCGATGCCTGGGCTCCCGGACAGAGCCGACACGTTCCCCCGTGGTTTCATGACGGTCTGGGTACTGATGTCATTGTGGCACAGGTGCGGGACACGTCGCGCAAGCCCGACGAGCTATATGCGATGATCGAGAAAATGTCCCCGGGGGGTCGAAAAGTCGAGCTATTTGGGCGGCAGCACAATGTGCGCCCTGGCTGGCTCACCCTGGGTAACCAGTTGAAGGGCACCTACGTCGTAGAGCCGAGGCTCCGTGCTGCGTGTGCGGCGTGCGCAGCCGAGCCGGCCCGCCCGTCAGAGGCGCGGCCGACGCCCGCACGGACCTAGTTACATAAGCCTTTTTTCCTGTGGCGTCGCATCTCCCGAGCACGACCGGTCGCATGAGCTGGCTCCGTGCGTGGTTCGGGTGCTGCGTGTGTCCGCGGTCCAAATACTCACAAAATGCACACTCAGATGAGGTATGTTGTGGTTCTGACATGCAGAATGAGCAAACGCCGCTCCTGGCCCCTGCAGAAGGACCGCCGTCGAGTCATCTGCCACCATGCCGCTTTCCGGAGGAGGTCGTGAACGAGTGTCTCGCCGATCTACGAACGTGCGTTACCTGCACTGACCGCAGGAAAATGCTCCCAGTGTCGAAGGGCGATGCGCCGACACAGACCTCGTCTGTACTTGTGGAGAGCCCCGCTAACGCCACAGCGCAGCGCTGGCCTGGACAGATCTTGGTACGTCCAATGACGCCCACAGGCACGTCGCCTGCGAACAAAATACCCCCTGATACCGAGGAGATCAATGCGGATGAGCAGGATGTGGTGGAAGCGACGCGCGCGAGGCTACTGCGGTGCCTGACCGAGTCAGAGACGGCATCGTAAGCTACAGACGCTCTATGATTATATGCCTATACGAGACAAAGGAGCCAGAGCGCGCAAGTCCGTCGCTCTGATCCAGTTCAGCAGGCCCAAAGTTATCGATCCCATCGACGGTGTATTGTGCCACCATGTCCCATCCCCGCGCCGCGCAGAACGTGTCATACACGCTCTGCAGCTCAACGTGATGCGTCGAGCGAAGTGGCATGAATAGCTGTAGCTGCGGGCGGATGGCATTGCTGCTTGGCGCAAGGTGCTGGAGCACCACGGCCTCGATCCACGCAGCATGCTGTGGATCATAGATACAGTCGGCCGCCACGATCAATTCGTATTGTGCATCCGGTGGCACACCGCCGTATGCCGCTGCCCGCTCATCGTTGTGGATCGGGAGCGTCTGCGCAGTCGTTCGGTAGTCTCCCTGGGCCTGGCCACGCGCCTCGTAGACCTTTTGCCAGTCGAGACGGCGCACCTCGACGCCATGCACCGCATTCACAGCTGCATTGTGTGCCAGGTTGTCGAGCACAGCCGCATGGTGGTCTGTCAGCGTAACGTGCACATTAGCACCCTGCGCTGTAAGCCCCTGGGCGAGCGCCAGGCCAACCAAGCCAGTGCCTGCGCCAAGCTCCAAAATGTGCGTCGGCTGTGCGGCTGTGTTGGTATACTGCTGCAAGAGCCGCCGCGCGAGGTACGGCGCAGCGCCCCAGGTGCGCACGCCCAATGCATCCTCTGTGAGCGTCACGTCGCGGATCTGCACAGCTGCTGCTGCCTCGCTCCGGCAGCGAGGCACCTCGTGAGGATGTAGGAAGAAACGGTATAGTCGCTCGCGTGCGCCGCCAGCAGCCTGTCCCGCAAGGTGCACAAGGAGTGCGGCAGCTGGATCAATGAGGTGTGCGGCCTCGCTGTGCGCACACGCATGTTGGATAAACCGGTCGAGCCACGCCCGCACATACTGCGCCTCGAACGCATCCACAGGCGTAGCCTTCACGCTCGGTTCCCAGACCCACTCTTCTCTGGGCTCGTCGAGCGCGTATGCGCGCTCCATCGTCGCGATTGCCTCCTCGAGCGCGGGGACCGGCGTGCCGCGAATGCGCGCGGGCAGATCGCGCGAGGCGACCCACGAGGCACCACTCGACATGCGCGAGAAGAATTGTGGAGGATAACTATGGCGCCAATTCACGGACCAGGTCGTGGAGGCACTGACGGCACTCGGTTACGACTGTGTCGGAATCGGGTTTGTATACGAGTCCAGTAAAACCCACTAGTGATAGAGAGCGCGATTCGGATGTGCGCGAGCTCGAGTCGCTACTGCTCGAGTCGCGGGCTCGATCCGTCTCGATCGTCAGGGGCAACAGCGCCTGCAGCTGCAACTCGTTGGCGCGCGGTAGAAGCGATTGCGCAAGTGCAGCGGTCATGGCGGAGCTAGGGATGGACATAGATGGCAACTGATTCCCTGTATTTTGAAGCGCAGCTGATCGCAGCGACAAACGTGTAGCGTCGGTGGGGTCTGTACAATACAGCAGCAACGCAAGGCCCATGGGACCCGGCGAGTCGGCGCCGGGGGCGCGCGGTGCACCCAATTGGATAAGGAACTCAATGAGCGCGCGCGTCTCTTGTTGCAGCGTCAGATCCTTGTCCCACAGCGGCACGCGCAGCACCGATGCACACGCGAATGAAAAGTCAAGTTCAAACGACACGCCCAGCACACGGTCCATGGTGCCGCCGTCCCAGGCCTTCTTGTGCCGCGCCTCGAGCAGCGTCGTTTGCACATCGTTCGTTGGCGGCAGAGCACGAAGAGCCGCATGTGCGAGGCGCACGCCGCCAGAAAGCGCGCCAGTAGACACGAGCGAGAGGCCGACCCAGAAGAGCGATGCTGCTTGATCCGAAACAAACAGCCGCGCCAGACACATCGCACATGCATTCACGACCCGAAGTGAGTGCGGGAACGCAGCGAGCAGCGCGGTGCTGACCGAATGCATGTGGCTGAGCGACGGCGTCGATACGAAGCCAAGCACATTGAGTGCGCGCACCTGGACAGGCCCGTCAGGCGTCAGCGCCGCAGAGTGGATGCGCACTTCCATCACGGAGTGCCATTGGATTTCAACGTCCTTATTCGGCGCGAGCGCCTGGAGTATATTTTTTGCGTGAGTAACGAGCTGAGGTACAGTGGGTTTTTTGCCGCGGAACGGATCGCTCACGTCGAGGTCCGCCGACATAGGGCCAGACCAGCATGACACCGTGTTGGACACCATCATGTGCACGAGTTCGTGGAGCAGCTCGTCCGGATCAAACGCGAATAGCAGGTACAGGGCGAGGATCTCGGGGAGGAAGCGCGAAAGCGGCGTCTGAGGCACGAGGCATTGCACGGCCTTGAGCCCAAGAAGCGAACAGAGCACATGGCGCATGTTCGGCATGGGTGGCGCAGTAATCGCGGAAAATACTTCTGACACGAAGAACCCGTGCAATGCAGGTGAGGCAGTGACAATAACAGCGTCCTGGATCGAATGCGCACATGGCGACTGGGAACTCGACATGAGATCCATACACGCGTAGCCAAACGCTTGGGTGCCCTCCGCCGGCATGGTGTGAACCGCAAAGAATGCCGTCTGCAGCGCAAAGCGGTGTTCAGGGTGCAGCATCCATACAGAGAGCAGGAGGCGCCACATAAAACGCAGATGTATTACGGGCACGCTGGAGATGAGCTCCTGGAGCCCCACCTTCATGAGGTTCACGCAGCCATGCGAACCTGCAATATCAAGGATCGAGCGCAATATATCCCCGCGCAGTGATTCAGGAATCGGTGGCGTTGCAAACAGAGGACTCGTGTATGAAGCCTTTGAAGCCGTGCGCACAATCCCTGTGGCACGCAGCAGAGTATCAGCCGCAGATCGAAGCGGCATATGAGGCGATCTGCGGTGAAAGAGAGCCATGCCGATAAACGTCGCACGGACCTGTGTGAGCGTTATAGTGCGGCACACGATCGTCGATGGTTCGTTCAGTGACATCTGCAGGCACCGTAGGTCATGTACAATGGATATGCACTCATTTGAGTGCAAGTACAGTTCATCTGAACACGAGCGGCGCGACACAGCAATTTTCGATACATTATCAGTCGAGAGCACCGCGTCTGCCAGGGGAATCACATCACAGCTGTGCACGTCGGACATTGTCGGATCCTGTGAGCGCCACGTACTGCGAATGACGATCGCATGGCCAATGACGCACAACTCAGCAGGCACAGGCGGACGCAATGTGTCGTCCAGAAACACGTTCGGGCGCGTATATATGCTCGACCCGTACAACACACGCTGTGATACCGGGTCAAGTCCATGGAGCTGGCGGTCACTCAGACCAGAGGCCTGTTCACGCGTCGAAACCCACTGAATCTCCATCGGCGGGCCACCATCCAACTTGCGCTGCTGCAAAAATGGGTTCTGCTGTTGCACATCCATCATCGACCAGCTGTGCCGCAGCAAAACAGCACCGGCATTCACCACGTACACAGCCGACAGTTGCCGAGACGTTGCGTCAGGAAGGAGTGCGACGATATATGCAGTCAGTTGTGACTGCAGCATCTGGCGTTCCGTCGCGCCAGTCATGTCCAGAACGAGGACCCACGGCGACAATTGCAGACTCAGTGTGCGAACCACGTAGTATACAAGCCCAGTCAGATCCGCACGGACCATGTCCATGCGCGTGTAGGCCAAACAGAACGCCGATTGCGACTCGCGCGGCAGCTCGTAGAAAATGCTCGACGCGATGCTCGTGTCGCTCTCGCGATACATCGACATGAAGTTCTCGTAGACCGTCGCACGGTCGCGCCCATCCATAATGAGTGCAATGCGCTCCGTAAGCGAAAGCGCAGGTGGCACATGCTCAAGAATGTCCTTGGCATTGGTGTCACCCTTGTCTGCGATCGGACGGAGACATGTATGCAGGGCACGCGCCACCACCAGCGAGGGGGTTCGTGTCACCAATAGATCCGGAATGTTGGCCACAAACCGTTCGGACGTGTCGTGCACAACGCGATGGAGTTCGGATGACGCCTCCGCGACCGAGTCGTTCAGTTGTGTCATTGCCGCATCACGGTGTGCCAAGAAACCGCCCTGCGGCAGTGCCACCAACACTTTGTTAAGAAACAGCAGTGCGCGATGGCCCGCATCATTCGCGGGTGGCGTCACATCCACAATGGAGGGCGCCGCAATGGCCGGCCCGATGACCCGGAGACACAGACACGCGTGCAGAGCACGTGTCGCACTTGTTTTGTTGTAGCGTGCTGCCACTGTTTCCTTAAGCGTGACAAACACCTGGTGTAGCTCGGCAGGGAGCCATAGCACAAACGACACGAGTGACTCACGCAGTGCATGGATCAGCCGCACCGCCGTCTCGCGGTGCCGCGCAATCAATGAACTTTCCGGGCCGCCGCCGTCTATGAGCAGCACTTGATCGGGCACAAGCTCGGCCTCCGAAACGAGACGGCGCACCAGCGACTGGAGCTGCACATAGGCACAGCGACGCGCATAAGCCGAGAAGAACACCAGAGCAGGCGAATTGGAGCGCATCAATAGCTGCTCGTCCTGGCACTGCTGGACTTCTAGCACAAGCAAATTGCGAAGCACGTCGTGCATTTGGTGCGGAAGCAGCATGCCAGAGAGCGCCCGCTCCCATTTGGGCACATCGTTTGACGACGCCTGTATCACTTTGCTTGCGACCCAGTGCCCATTGTCCTTGAGTAGCATCTCGACCACGGTGGGGTGCGAGTGCACGGAGTTTAGTTCGGCCGCTTGAAACGTCGGCGAGACAAGAACCTTGGCCATGGCTCGCATCACCATACACCGCGTTAAGACGAGCGGCGTGCCTGTCAGCGATACAGCTTCGCTGCGCAAGAAATCGGGATCCTGCTCAAATATTTGGCTGAGCACCTCAATAGCCATGCACGCATCAGGGTCGTGTACCACGTCAAGTGTGTGTCTCGGGTCGTCTTTCATCGCACCGGCACGCAGCAGACGATCAACAGCACGCGCTGTTCGGCGGTGCTGTGCGCTCTGCGGCGACAGATCCATGCGCTTCATAAACGACGTCATGAATGGCTGTAGTCGGACCGTCAGGGGCAACATGCATGTCAACACTTCATAGCGCAGCGACATGGACAAGAGCACCCATGGCAGTATGCCATCGACCAGCTCAAACCGCATTACATCGACCTCCGGGGCCTTGACGGTGGCCATTTTACCAGCAACACGACACACCTTGCGCCGGTCCTCGTCCTTGTGCACGGTCCGCATACACGCCAGTAGCATTTCCATGATCACCGTAAGCGTCGTAGCAGGTACCTGCGTCTGGTCGAGCCGTGGCACGATGGCGGTCAGTGTCGGCAGCCATACCGAATCTGCCGAGTCGCCCAGACTGTAGTTGTACACAAGATCGAGGATCAGCGGCAGTCCGGCGAGGGGAATGGTCGCCAGTAGTGGAAATACAAACACGTGTTGAGTGGGATCGAGGAGCAGCTCACTGACAATACGTATCAACGGTTCATCCTTGGTCAGCACGATGTCGTGCAGTGTAACATGCATGCAGGCACCGAGCACGCTTGTCAAGTGCTGCAGCTCCTGAAACACGGCGACGCTGTTGTTTTTCTGTGGTAGCAGCAGCTTCCAGCGATGGAAGAGCGCTTTCCATGTCGTTAGCACCATTGGATTGGGCGCTGGAACGGCCCGCAATGTTTGGCACAGCAGCATCGGATCCGGTGAGCGCGCGAGCAGCGCCGGTAGTGGTGCAGGCAGTTTCATATGCTGTCTCAGAAGTGTGCCCAAGTCTTTAGCGGCCAAAACCACAGTGCGATTCGAGTTGCACAAGCCGTACAGAACAGCATTCAGTCCTTCAGACGGGAACGACACACGATTTGCACGTGCCATACGTCGGACAGAGACTTGGGTGGACGTCAGCCAGTAGCGCTGCGAGCCTTGCGTCTCCGCCTCGAACAAGTGCAGTGCATTTTGGCGAATAAGTTCCCTGTCGTACGGCAGAAGCATCTCGAGGATTTTTTGAGAAATGGGTGTGGGATTTTTCAGTGGCTCGAGCATGTCGGGCAATACGTATGCGAATTGCAGCATCAACACTGTGGGCGGCACACCGCCACTGAGTCGCTTCAAAGCGCACATTGCCATAACATGTGATTTTAGCAGTGTGGGGGGCATATGCACAAGCGCGAGTACCAGCGCCATAAGCGAGTCATCTTGAAGTGCCGCGTTGAGCTGCTGTCCCGAGAGGGAGAGTGTGAATGTCGGGTCGGCCTGCCGCATAGCTGGCAGAGCAGACAGTAATCCCGCAGGATCGGCGACAGCGACGGTCAGGATGCCCTGCACAGCCAAGATAGCGACCTCCGACATATCACGACACACAAGCCACGCGCTTACTGTAGTGCAAAGACTGCGTCGCAGCACGGGCGCACATACCGGGAACAAGACGCTCTTCCACGATTCGTTAATCCTGTAAGAACAGAGGAGGTTGAGCGTGTGGGTGATCACGAGCACCAACTGATGGCATATGCGCGTCTGGATCACAGACCGTAACATATCGGCCACCTGCTGTGTATAGTGGCTGCGCACCAGTGCCGCGAAAAACAGGGCTGGCACCCGCGTTTCGCCCTCGCGCATCGTAGGAAGTAAGTCGCATACACGTTGGAAGTACTGCTGCATGAGTGTCTCAGGTAGCGGCTTGTTCCCAAGCGAACCCGTTTCGAACAGGAGCGCGATCGAATGTAGCGAGAGGGGGTAGGCGCGCGAGTTCGAGAGGTTGTGTACAATCGAATCGAGCAGCTGCGAGTTTTTTGTACCTGCATCACGCCGTGTGCGTGACGGCATGTGTATGGATGGTGACAGGCCGCTAAGGACACATAATGTCGGCCACAGCACGTCGCGGCGTCGCGGCGAGTCGAGGATAGCGTACAGTGCATCGAAAAGCGCAACAGCTGCCTCAGGCAAGCCATTCATACACACTCGTACCCGCTCCTCTGGATGCCATATCGACCATTTGATGAGTATGTGCCGAACCACGACACTGACATGACAAAGCACGCGGCGCGGCAAGCGCGGGACGCTACTCGCCAGATTTGCCAGGAACTGCTGCAATTCGGGCCAGCGCCAATGGAGCGCCTCATACGGACGCAGGTAGAGACGTGGATCCATCACGGACCCACAGTATTTCAGGGTCGTATCCCAGTTGGTCGAGCTCAGATACAGCAGCACAGGCGATAGCTCGCGGAAAATCTTGGCAGCCACCGTCATAGGCATCGAATCAAGGCCGTCCGCCGATGTGGACCAGCTGGATGGTTCAAATATTATGTCACTGTTCTCTTTGCGTTTGATGGACGGCCTCTGAGGGGGGAAATATGGCAACACGACGTGGAAGTTCTCGTTGTGGATGCAGCCAGCATTAAGGCCCCAGTAGGCATCCATCATAGATATGTATAAATCACGCTCACGCATGATCGAGTCTTGTTCGCGATGGTGCAGAAAGTTGAATGTGCGGGTACGTTCATGATCTGGGAAGCTGCGGCTGACTATGCTCACATGGGTATCGAGAACCGACTGCTCGTACATATGGAGCGAGTCGAAAAATCGCATAATGCTGCAAAGAAGACGATTCACGGTATCTTCTGCCAATGGCGGAGGGTTGGGCCATGCCTCGCGAATCTTTGACGCATCTTGGTCAGTCAAATGCCCCTTCCATTCGTGCGAAATACACGAAGTAATGAGGCGCATCATACACAGCAAACGGTACATCTGTAGGCGTGAATCAGTTAGATCAATGTTTCCAGGTAGTTCCATGTCCTCCAGCACCAGGGCCAGTTCGTTGAAGACGGAATCGCGCTCTTGTCGGACATACTCGAACAAGACGCCCATGGCGATTTTACATGTCTGGGACGGGATCCATGGTATCTCCGTGGAAGTGATACTAGAGTTTATCTGCCGAACAGCACTCTGTACGGCCGACGCCAGCGGCCGTTCCAGAGAACTGTACATGGCAGGTACAACAGCCCTGCCGGGACAGGCACTCTTCCAGGATGGGCCTCAAGTTGCAATTCTAGAGGCACTTAAATGCTGACTAATGTTAAGGTTTTCCCCTGGCTGCAAAGAAAGTCCGAAAATCGAGCCTATCCGCAGTCGATTGCTCTTGGTCGATCGCATGCAACTCCGATCCGCTCTTGTTGCGCCCCTGTGCCGAGCCGTCGCCACATCTGCCCGTGCGCGTGTGGCCACGCGTGCATTCTCGACGTCCCTCTTGCGTCACAAAATTGAAGAGAACATCTCCGGCGCACGCCTAGAGGAGCTGCTTCAAAATCAGAACAAGCCACTCCTAGTGGACTTTTATGCTGAATGGTGCGGCCCATGTAAGATGCTGAGTCCCATTCTGCATAAACTTGCTATGACGCCGGACCTTGTTGGTGGCAAGGAAGTCGATTTGGTGACCATTGATGTGGACAGTCACATGGAGACGGCTCAGACGTACGGCGTATGTATGCACAGGCTGACCAAAGATCCGCGCCATGCCAACGGTGATTGCCTTCAAGGACGGAAAGCAGGCTACGTCCTTCGTCGGCGTCCTCCCAGAAGCACAGCTGCGACAGTTTATTGAGGCTCTGTAGCTTGTGTCTTGTTGCCTCCGAACTGGGTCGTCCGCGAGCCTGTTATTCGGTTCCCACGTGCCGTAGATTTATTGGCCCATTCTAAAAAGGACCCTTTTCAACGATCACTATAGTACAAGGGACATCTACGTCCGCGCATGCTTCTTCGCTGACGAGTCATCGTCATGAGAACGCTTCTTACCTGAAGACGAGGCGTCTTTATCTTTCTTGTTCTTCTTTTCCTTCTTCTCTTTCTCGTTCTTTTTCTTCTCTTCCTTCTTCTCTTTCTCTTTCCCTTTCTCATTCCTCTCCTTCTCCTTCTTCTCTTTCTTCTTCTTTTCCTTCCCCTTCTCCTTCTTCTTCTCCTTTTTCGCCTTTACATCAGTATCAGATTCTAGCCCAGCCTCCTCGGTGCCTGATGCAGGCTCCGTCAGTGTCGCAGACGCCACCTGGCGTTCTTCCTCACTGTCATCCTCCTCGTCTGACGCGACGGGGTCCGGCTGTTTGTAGTCGCTCACATTCTCATCACCATCCTCCCCATCATCCTGTACTTCAGCCACATCCTCGTCCGAGTCATCTTCCCAGCGCACACGGCGAGGTGCCGGCATCGATACTTCCTCAAGCTCTTCGTCCATAGGCTCCGTTACGCTGAGACTCTGCTCAAACGTCAGAGAGCCGGGGCGCGGGGGTGGCACACTGAACGGATCGGCAAGCAGGCTACCATGCAGAGACAACATTTGGTTGGCCACCGTCATGCTAATGACAGAGAATGTGAGGCGGCCATCGTTGCCGCCAAGTCGTTCCAGCGTTGCCTTGTGCCGCCAGAAGCCGATGCTGCGGTCGGTGATGTTATGCCGGTGACTCTCACCGGCGTCGCTGTAGTGGACAAACTCCCAATCAGACGCAGGAAGGTGCACCGCCGAGATGGCTGCATTGAATGTATCGTAGAGCAGTAGAGATACATGGCTCGGCAACGACAAGGACATGGTGCCCTCCAGCGCCATGCCAATCTCGGGACGCCACACCAAGGCTGTGAAGCTCACAGGCGCCTCGACAAATGCTGAATCTCCGTCAATATCTCCGAGTTTACGCAGGAATTTGGCATGCGAGTGTGTAATTAGAACGCCCTCGAGCTGGGGGATGTAGCGCATAACAAGTGTATCAAGCTGTTCCAGAACGGATGACATGGGATCCATTGTCCATGCAGGGGGGATGGCAAAGTGCATCTTGGCCTGGACTTTGACAAACCCCGTCGAGCTAGCGGTCTGCCGCGGCGCAGCAGCCTGAGCCGCATTCTTCTTGCCCATGGTCATCGGCAAGGTCGGTGCGCCGCAAAAAAGTGCCAGGGGTCCGGCACGTGACCACGTGACACACGGCCACAGGAAGCGCAAAGAAGCGGTGTTTTTCGATGGTCTGCGTGGATTTCTCCCAACGACCATCCGCGACCATGTCTGACGCTCAGAACATCCCCAACTTCAAGCTGGTTCTTGGTATGTGAATTATGTATGCGGCCGCTAACTCAAATAAGTCGGTGACGGTGGTACTGGTAAGACCACGTTTGTGAAGGTGCGTAGGTTTCAGAGAGCGCGTTACTCACACGGACCAGCGTCACCTGACGGGTGAGTTTGAAAAGAAGTACATTGCCACTCTGGGTGTCGAGGTGCACCCGTTGCAGTTCCACACCAACTTTGGCCCGATCGTGTTCAATGTGTGGGACACGGCTGGCCAGGAGAAGTTCGGTGGTCTGCGTGACGGCTATTACATCCAGGGCCAGTGCGGTATCATCATGTTCGATGTGACCTCGCGTATCACATACAAGAATGTGCCCAACTGGCACCGTGACCTTGAGCGCGTTTGCGAGAACATTCCGATCGTGCTGTGTGGCAACAAGGTCGACGTGAAGGAGCGGAAAGTGAAGACGGGTGCTGTCACGTTCCACCGCAAGAAGAACCTGCAGTACTTTGAGATTTCAGCCAAGTCTAACTACAACTTCGAGAAGCCCTTCCTGTGGCTCGCTCGCAAGCTGGTCGGTAATCCCGCCCTCGAGTTTGCCGCTGCGCCGGCGCTTGCGCCTCCGGAGGTCCAGGTCGACCACCAGCTTATGGAGCAGTACAACAAGGAGCTCGAGACGGCGGCGGCTGCCCCGCTTCCCGACGAGGACGACGGCGACCTGTAAACGCCTTGTCATATTGACACCACATTGATTAAGTAGCTATGTTGTTCGTGTCGAAACAGACGTCACAGGCCATGCATTCGTGCCAAGCCATCCCTGGGCTGGCAGTGCGCCACGGCAGTGCGCTGCCCGTCGCTATCACGTGGCCATCAACTCCACCTGGCGGACAAGTCGAAGGCGCACGCTCAATCGGTTTCTTCCTGTACCATGCCGGCGCCACCGCGCGCGGTTGTTGGTGCACGGGGCCCGCGCCCACCGAGCATATCGGCTGTGAATGGGACGCGCCAGGGCATGTATGTGGCTTTTGTGAAGAATGCCATGGTACAAAAGGCCCAGGTACGTGGCAGCGAAGGCTGACATGCCAGGGACATTTGGTGCCGTACGAGGAGCTGGTTGCGCAGTTCCAAATAGGGAGCTGCGCGAGGCCTGCTTCAGACGGGGTACCCTCCGAGACCCTAATGCATTCGTGGCTCGTGGCGCTCACACATGTGGCGCCCCTGCTGGACCGCTCCTGTGCCACGCTCGTGGATGCAGTGATTGAGCTTCCGTGGCTAGCGTTTCCTGCAGACGTGGGCAATGCATGGGCACATCTTGTGTGCGCTATCGTGAGTGCACGCAGCGAGTGGGTGACGCGTGTTGTGTCGCTTCTCTTCCAAAATATGGGTCTTCGTACGTTGCATCTCCTGACACCGCAGAACTAGGCTGGTACCGGACTGGGGACCCCACCATTCTGCAAGAGCGCACATCGCAGCCGACGCGTCGGCAGTTGTATACGCGCCTGCACGAACTGCTGCAGATGCTGCTGCGCCTGATTCCGACGCTACCGGGCACGCTGCCGCCCCTGCTGCTGCAGCATTTTCCGCACAAGCACGAGCGCACCATGTCGCAGGTGCTATATATCCAGAACCTTCTTCGCATCAGCGAGTACTGTGAGGCGCTCACGGAGCCTATCTGGTCGGCCATCATTGACCACGCGCTGCAGGTGGATGTGGCGATCCAGGTCGAGCTGGACGACCTAGAGGACCACGGGCTCGAGCAGGCCGGTCCTACGAATCTGGACCCGGTGCTGGATGGCGACGCAGATGCCATTTCAGACCCTGGAAGTCCCGACGAGCTGGCGCTATCAGTGCACGGCACCGACGACGTGCTGGACTCGCTCGAGGAGCTCTCGGACGAGGAAGGGTACGATGCCTCCGATGCCCTGTCGCCTTCAGCGCGCGCTCCTGTTGAGCCATCATGGAATGAAATTGCAGTTCTGGCAGGCAAGCTGGACGCCATTATGAAGGCGATATATCAGTTCCTGGACGGGCACGTCGGCACGCTGGCACACCGTGATGTGCACGCACGGCGGCACACCCTCTACCAGACATTGCTGGGTATATTTACGCGTACAGTACTCACTACGTTCAAGTCGCGCCATGTGCAGTTTATTCTGTTCTGGTTTTCATCGCTGGACCATGAATTTGCTGACATGTTCCTCGGCACCCTGCTGAGCAAGAGCTTGTATGCGATGCCCGCAGCCGGTGTCGCCGGTGAGTCGGGCGATTCCTCCGTTGTGCTGCGCATTGCGGCCGCAAGCTATGTGGCTAGCTATGTTGCACGCGCGCGATACATTGATGCGCCTACGACTCGTATGGTCGTGCTCAACCTATGCACGTATATGGACGCGTGCCTCGAGGCCTTCGCATCGCAGGGCCTCTCTGCCTCGCCGCCTGGCGCGCGCGAGCATGCTGTGTTCTACGCAGTTGCCCAAGCAGTCTTCTACATCTTCTGCTTCCGCTGGCGCGATCTCCGTGACGGCGCCGTATCTGATGCGCCACCGGTGCCTGACGAAGATGGCATGCCGTCGCTTGCGGCCACGTACCCTACGGCGGGCTCCCTCGAGCTCTCGCCCCAGCTCATGCCCATGCTGCATGCGTCGTCGCTGTCCAGTGTCTCGTCGACGCACTCGATGCAGGGTGAGCGTGGCTGGGCTCCTGGCCTTGCTGTTGTCCAGCGCGCCATTACTTCGCCATTGAATCCCCTGCGATACTGCAATGCGAATGTGGTACAGCAGTTTGCCTATGTGGCCCAGCATACGGGCTTCCTGTACTGCTACTCGGTGCTCGAGGCCAACAGCCAGCGGCCAACCACCGACACACCTGCGCCGCCGGCAGCCGCGCAACGTGTACGGAGCACGACACGCGAGTCAACGCCGACAGCGAGCACGGCTACCACAGGCTCTGCTACCGTGCCTACAGCACCGGCGGCGCTCCCTACGCCCGCGCTTGATGTCTTTTTCCCGTTCGACCCCTACCGCCTGCGCGACTCAGCGGCACTCGTGCATCGCCTATACCGTGATTGGTCGGACGTGGCACCCGATGGCGATGGTGTGGACGAAGAGGATGAGGACGAGGAGGACGAAGACGAAGCGCCTCCGAGTGACAGCGAGCTCCATCCCATCCCACTGGGGCAGCGTGCCCCCATGAGCGCAAGGCTACGCACAAACCACACGCGCCCGTCGCATACGGGCCATACGCCCGAGTCGATCGCCCAGAGCCTCGAGGCAATGAGCATTAGTCCCTATACAGGCTAGTAGTGGGATCGGGGCCCTCGAGCTGCGACACGAGATGCTGGTGCATAGAGTGTGCGAGCCGTTCGTCGCTGGCACGCACTGTAAGGCGCGCCACATTGGCTGTCGCATGTGGCTCAAAGCGCACGAGACAGGTGGCTGATACGCCCTTGGGCGCCAGTACACCCGCCATCACGAGGCTTTCAGGCCGCGGGTCGATGCCTGCCAGCACTGCGAGGCCGGCCGCTATCATGAGCGCCTCATACTCGCTGTGTGTGCGCGTTTGCAATGAAAACACACTCTGGGTCTCCAGCTGCGCGCTGCCAATCGTACGCCACTTCTCAAAAAAGGCCTCTTTGCGCAGCACGCATGGTTCCACGAAGTGCGCCATCGAGACGGGGAGCGATACCGGCACGGTCTTTGATGGCGCGGCAAATGTCAGCACAAGCTCCGTGTCGCCGAGGAAGCAGGCCGTGCACAGGAGTTCGAGGGTATAATCGGCAAAGTGTCCGGGCTCCACCAACACATTCGATGCTGCACCAAGGACGCGCGCATTGAGGGGTGATCTGACCTGCACGTCGCGCACCACCAGCGTGGCAGCCTCGTCCACATTTTGGACCAACACCTGCACCAAAACACGAGGCCCATGCGCTTGGAATTCGTACGTGATCCGCTCCGATGCACTTTCATGTAGCACAGTGTGGGAGGCCGGCACAGGTACCGCAGTGCGGTCGTGCGACGACGACGAATCGTGCCCCAGCGACAAGCGCCGCGGCTCCTCCCCACACACAACCGCATTAACAACGGCTGGCGTCAATACCTGGCCCAGCAGTGGGCCGTCCGGACTCGCCATAGTGTCGTCCTCACTGACGGCCCACGGCGTCTTGATCGTCTCTTCGCGTGGTGTCTCAGAGAGGGGCCGCGCCGATAGGCTGGACAGATCGAGTAGATCACTGCAGTCATCACTCGGCAGCTGGATGGACACACGGTCGGTGGACAGCTCAGTAGGAGACTTGGGGGGCAGGATCGGCGGGAGACGGCGTCGCGCCTCGTCCGCGCGGGTCGACCGCCGCGCCTCGCCGCGCGGCACTGTAACGACAACCGGCATGGTGGAGAGACGCTTACTTAGGCGGAAGGGTCCAGGACCCACGTCATCGGGCTTGAGGTCCTGCGATGGGAACGGCGGTAGGGTATCGAATATCACGTCCATGTTTATCAGACCCTGCGCATGCAGCTCCATGAGCTCCGTGTATTCACACGCGCGTTGGTGGATCTCCATGTCGAATACACCGCGGCTTTGACGCAGCACACTTGCCAGTATGGGCGAAAGCGACGGGTATTGTGTATACCATTTGGCATACGTCGATAAGAGCATGCTGCGCGTGACGGGCGAGCAGTAGTAGGCGTGGCGGTGCAACAGCTCGAACTGTACGGCAGGCTCCGCGCCGGGTTGATCCGCGACAAGATAGCCAAACTCACTCAGCACATACGTACCAAGCTTGACGAGCGTCTCATGGCACGCTGCTCGCCGCAGGTAGGGCAAAAGGCACGCAGCCGCATACGCCTGTACCTTGGGCCGATTCGTGATGGTCTGCGCGATGCGCGACCACAGCGTATCGCCAACTTTGTCACCGGCCATGTCCAGCAGGGCCAGGTTCGTGTCAATGTACCATGTTGAGTCGCCAGCGTACTGCGTCAGTCGTGCACACATACCAGCTCTACTAGCAACGACATCTTGAGGGCCATGTCCTGGTGCAACGATGCCTCGGCTTCGGGCATATAGTCCAGGAGGTACGCCACAATCATACGCACATTGGCTTCCTCACATAGTGCGTACAGCAAATCCAATGCACGGCGACACACGCTCGTGTCCCGATCGCGCAGCGTTTGTACAATTGTATCGAGGTGCATGCGGATGGGAACGAGCGTCGTGAGTGTATGGGCCATCTGCGTCATGGTTTCAAGCACAATGTAGCGCACGTTGATGTGCTCGGAGCGCAATAGCCGCCCCAAATGCACCGCCGCGCGCGCCACTAGGATGGACGTCGTGTCGAGATGCATGGCGAGATGCATGGCTTCAAAGTAAACGGCGTACCGCGCATGCGTCTCCTGCACATCGACCATGGGCCGCTGCAGCGGCTCAGGACGCAGCAGTTGCTGCAGGCATTGCTGTAGCAGCGCCTTGACATGCGCATCTTCAGGGCGCGGAAATCGTTGCAGTAGGGTGAGCAGCTTCACCTGAAGCCAGGGCAGTGGTACACGATGGTACAAGACACACTCGTTCTGCGGCCGCATCGTCACAATGTGGTGCAGCTGCTCTACTGCCAGTTGGTAACACGCAGCACACGCGTCGGGCGACGTGCCCGCCAGCTCCGTGACGAGCGCCACGACCGATTGGGCCACGCCGTAATCCCGGCTCTGGATCAGCGGGACGATTCGGTCGAGCCACTCCCACACATTGACACATTGTGGATCCTTGCGCAGCAAATGCAAGAGTGTGAGTGCAGCTTTGCGGACCACCGCGGGCGACGAAGTCGCGGATACCAGTAGCTTCAAAACGCTCTCGCCCAGCTCTTCGGCCATCTCGATTGTGCCCATGTTCGCTAGTGCATGGAGCGCCAGGCATGTGTGCGAGTCACGTAATGACGCAAGATCCCGCCGCAGTGCGTTGATTACTGGCGATCTCATGTCCGAGCGCTCGTACAGCAACATCAGTGCAAGATATCCCTGCATGTCAGCGTTGTAAACTCACGATCTGCTTCTCTGAATCCCGCATACTTGCTGTTAGTGATACGGCCTCCATAATGCCAAAATCGACGCGGTAGCCCTGGATATGCATGAACACTAGCTTGGCCAAGTACTTTTTCCGATGGTACCCATCGAGCTTGGGAGAGCTCTGCAGTTTGGCGCGGATGTGCGCGAGCTCGCGCCGCACACAAGCATCCTCTGCCTCAGGGCTTGTTGCCGATTGAAGTTCTGTTAGAAACTGATGCAGCCCTCGCATGCAGAGCAGTCGCCTGGGGCCTCACGCGTCGTTCAGGCGCTCGTCGAAGCTATGCAGGCACCATGCGCCTGTGGGGATTTATCAACGCTTACATCACACCACATCGGCCCAGGCCCGGCATCCCGTGTCCAGGGCCATCAAAAAAGACAACAACTTTTATCGACTTTAGAGGATAGGCATCGCCTCGTACTCAGCGACGACTACGTAATCGTATGCTAGTCGGGGAGGGGGACAGGGTCATAGGGGAAGGTGGTGTCTGTTTAAGCAGCCTCCTCGCCCTTCGACTCAGCGGTTGGCGCAGCAGGAGCCGCACCCTCCGCGGCCGGTGCAGCACCCTCGACCGGCTTCTCCGTGTCCTGCATGTCACTAGTCCAGAGGGTCAGGTTGTCACGCAGCAGCTGCATAATCAGGGTCGAGTCCTTGTAGCTCTCCTCCGACAGGGTATCCAGCTCCGCAATAGCATCGTCAAAGGCCTGCTTCGCGAGGTGGCACGCACGGTCGGGCGAGTTAAGGATCTCATAGTAGAACACGGAGAAGTTGAGCGCAAGACCAAGGCGAATCGGGTGCGTGGGCGGCAGCTCCGTCACAGCCACATCCGAGGCAGCCTTGTACGACTCAAGCGACTTGTCAGCCGAGTCCTTGCGCTTCTCGCCGGTAGCAAACTCAGCAAGGTAGCGGTGGTAGTCACCCTTCATCTTGTGGTAGAACACCTTGCTCTCACCCGAGGCAGCCGACGGGATGAGGTGAGTGTCGAGCACCTTGAGGATGTCCTCGCAAATCTGAGCCAGCTCCGACTCAATCTTCTCGCGGTACACCTTGATCATCGACACTTGCGTCTCATTACCCTTCGACTCCTCCTTCTGCTCGATCGAGGAGACGATACGCCACGAGGCACGGCGCGCACCGATAACGTTCTTGTAAGCAACGGACAGGAGGTTGCGCTCCTCGACCGTCAGCTCCTGGTTCGACGAAGCAACACGCTTCATGTTCTCAACCATCTCCTCGTAGCGCTCAGCTTGCTCAGCAAGCTTAGCGAGGTACACAGAGTCATCACGCGAAGGGGTAGTCATAGTCAGCGAGTGAGTAAGTCTGCAAGTGCGAGCAGTTATGTTAGCACCACTATCCATAGCTAGAAGTACACAGAGTCTCTCGTCTGGAGGGACTCCATGCACTTGACCCTATACGTACTGTCACTGGACTCGGTGTTCGGAGGCGAACAAGAGTTGGGTGGCTCAGTTGAGCTACGTGCGGCACAATGTCGGCCGGGAAGGTGACGGGCACACTACTACACCTCGCCACGTCTCCAGCTGCGCCCTGCTGCCGCCCTCGGATCAAACAGAGCGATCAGCCCAATCAATGAACGGCATCTGACACAAACACGGCTGGAGTGCCATTATCTTACATGTTACAGACCTACAAGATAATTTTTAGTCAGTTACCATATTCATAGAAGGCTGTGGTAAGGCGAGACAAGCGACACATCATGCCGGGTGCTGACATAAGTATCTGCCGTCAGGAGCAACTCGTTGCGTCGGAACTAGCAGCCTGCAGCTGAATCACGCATGCGAATCCAACGGAACGTGCGAGTAGCTGCGTATAATGTGCACAGACTCCCAACACGGAACAGGAGGCCCGTGCTGTCCAGCGACTCGGCTGTACGCGTGTCCGACAACAATGTGGGCAAAAGAAACACTAAGGTTAGCTTTTGTACATACCCAGAGCAGATACAAGTGAGACAGCCAACTGTGGTAATACAATGCTCCAATTATGTAGGCCCATAATGGTACCTGCCTCCGCTCGCATATCTGTGACTTTTGCCGTGCCGCTAAATGTATCCGAAGGGGGTGGGGGACCCTGCCCGACAGGCCGCATTGGCATCGCTTCTGTATCACGCAAAGCGCGCTGGGGTTCAGCTGAGAATATTAAGATACCCAAAAGGGCATAGGGAACCCATTGTGTGATAGACCACGAGACACCCAGGACACTAACCAGGACAATAGCCCCTGTAACACTTTTATATGAAACGACAGGGCATGTAAAGAAAAGCATCGTCACGACCAACAAAACTTGAGACAAAAACCATACTTCAACCAATGTAGGTCCGCGGAATTGCCAACGTCTTCGCCTTGGAGGAGCGACAGTCGTCGCAGATTCTCTAACAACTGTTGCAGGCAGCGAGGGTCTTGACGTTCCTTCCGCTGGGGTATCTGTATCATGTTGCGAAGCAGGCTCATACCGGGCACGCAAAAGACGTGGCGAGCGAAGTGGGTCATGGATCAGCCAGGGCAACACGATGGAAGAGGCGAGCCCAGCTATCGCGTAGTAAAACATAGCATGGCTGCCTGTGCGCCGGGCATTCTCGCCTAGTGCGTCCGTTCCCGATGCTGCTTTGGGCGTGCGGCCATGCGCGCGGCTGTAAATTTCTGCCACCCAGGATGTGCAGTAATATAAAACAGGAAACCACGACAGCCATGAGAAAAACTGGATCGTAAACAGGTCCCAAATAGAGGATGGCAGATTAGATCCGCAGCGAACCAGCTCCAATACAATGCCGCGCAAGGCAGCAAAAAGACCGAGTCGAGAGTGATGCGAAGATTCCCGAAGCACAGACTCTCTGACCAGGAACACGAGAGGCAAATGGGTAGAAATGAGCAATATCATGGCACAGAGAGAAAGAATACCCAGCTGGTCCCATGTCTTTAGAAAGGAGAATACGGTGGGTAAATCCATTTCACCTAGCAAATAGCCCAAGACAGATCCTAGACTTCCGTATCGCGTGGCCCATGCATTGGCTATGTCTTGCTCATCTGGACCCATCATATCCATGGTCATCGCACGGTGCGCAGCCGACATGGTATTCACAGATATATCAATGCCAATGATTCCTAGAATTCCTAGGGGCACAACGAGGAACGACATGAGCGTCTTTTCCTTCTTTGAAAAAGAGCTCGAACACATCAATAATAGTAACGATGTTATACAGCCACATAGACCAGCGAACAAAAATGGCCTGCGGCGGCCCCAGGCGTTGGAGCTGCGGTCCGATAAAACACCGATCATGGGCTGAACAATCAGTCCACTGAGTGGCCCAGCAGTGACAACAATAGCTGCCACGCTTTTGTATATGCCGATGCGCTGTAGAAATAAAGTAGCGCGTGCATTTAGAAGCGACCAGACCACATGTGTTCCCAAATGACCCATCATGAGGATGGGCGACCGCAAGTAGCGGGGCCCACGAATCAGGGGTATCCCTTCAAGGTTGCCTTCGAGAGGTAGACCGTCACCTGCAACATCTTCTATGCTGCCTGACATGAACACGCCAAGAAAGGCTGGCCCTGACGACCGTGTAGGAAAAGCTAGCGTTCGATTGCGTTGAAAGGTGGTGAGTTCGATGGTGCCTTGAACACGCGTGGGGACTATCATGCACGTGGCACCACGTGGTGGACACATTAGCGAGAGGGATCGCACAGAAAGCCAGACGCAGGACACGATGCCGGTACGTATTTAGCTTGTACCGAAGCTCATACCAAGCAGGATTTCCCTGTGAATCCCAAACCATTCCTGCAACAGCAAATCGGGAAAAAGGTGCTGATCCGGCTTAAGTGGGGCCTGGAGTACAAGGGCTTCCTTGTTAGCACAGACAGCTACATGAACTTCCAGGTAGGTTACTTTGCTAACCGAAAGCTGGCAAACACGGAGGAAATTCAGGATGGAAAATCTAATGGAACACTTGGCGAAGTGTTTATTCGGTACGTGCCGCACAGCTGATGCCTGATGCAACAACGTGCTCTACTTGCGTGAACTTAACGAGGAAGAATAGGCTTCTATCTTAGCTACTTTCGCATACCCATCCTGTTTCTTTTTGCTATACTTCTGAAAGCATGGATACCACTACTGCTCGTGGACCCATGCCACAAACTCATCAATGACCGAAGGCCACGCCGCTTCATAGTCGTGTGTCTCAAAGCGTGGGTCGATCTCATGCATAAATGCAAGGAACTGCGTCCACGTATCCTTGGATATGACACGCAGGTTCGATGCAGTTGTGAGAAAACGTTTCCATAGCTCCCACTGAGTTGGCGAAAATGATGGCTGCCCCGCTGCAGCCTTGGTGCCATCCACGTCGTAGACTGGCGCATATGGTAGCAAAAGCTCCCAAAAAGTGAGTGCCATGTCCAGTGCTGAATGTAAGTACGTCAAGTCACATACGCAAGTTCTTTTGACCTTCAGCTCGTGCAAATTTAAATGTATATTCGTACACTGCGGTATATAGACCTTTCAGAGACGACACCTTTTCTGTCGCATTGAATTTCGGTATGACAGGTGCATCAGCGCGGAAGGCATCCATAATTTGTGTGATGCTCTCGCGCTGCTGTCTTTTGAGTTCTTCTTGGTCGGAAATGGATGATAAACCGACACCAAGGCGCAGCCATCCGTTTAGGAACTCCGAGCGGGTAAACTGACCAAGGGCAGGAGACTCGAGGTAAAAGGAGAGAGGCAACACATCCACACTCGCTAGATCAACACCCAGTTCACTTAGAAGAGTGATGGACCCATCATAGGAAATCAAATTGGGGTCCATGTCGTCTGCATAAGCATAAGTAACGCACCTTTGAGACGATCAAATTGAACGGTGAGCTGTGCTCGTGCATCCTTTTCTTGCTGGGCACTCAAGCGCACTCCGTGGACTTGCGACCGTTGTTCGGTGAGATATGCATCAATTGCAAGTTCCAAGCGTGAATTATTCGACTTCAAATAGGCCTGAGCGACATCAGGAGGTGCGTTTGTCACTGCGCAGAACCGCTGCACCAGCGCCGACTTCGCAGTTTTGCCCACCATCGTGGAGGTGCAAGTGGAGTTCAGCCGGATTAGACTATGGTACACTATCAACGCTTTCCGGCGCGCTTCTTGAGCAAAGACTTAGCCCGCTCGAGCTGCTTCTGCTCAGACCGCTCCTCTTGAATACCACCAACAATTTTGTCAATCTTCTTCTTATACGCCACGTCCTCCTCGATACGACGCTGTTCACGCTCTTCGGCAATGAACTGAGCATCTTTGCGAAGTTCACGAATTGCACCCTTGCGCTCCTTCTTAACGAGAGCACGCATCTTGGATGCATAGGCACGCTCTGTATCCGGATCAGTCGCACGCTTCGGATCGAAGGCCTGCTGCTCGAACTTGGGCGCATAAGAAGTAATCGACAAGGCACGGTGGGCTTGCAGGCGCAGCGCACGACGCCCGCCGAAGGCTGTCTCGAGCATCGAACGCATCTCAACAATACTCTCTTGAACGTGGGGTACCACACTCGGTGCCACATCGCGGAGACCAGCAAGTCCGATCTCCAGCAGGAATACCATCGGAGTGAACATCTCCACAAAACCGGGACTGGCGCTGTACAGGCGTGCAAACACACCTTGGAGCGACACGCACATGCGCAAGAGATCTACGCGCAGCGATGGCGAATCCGAAGCATGCGGAAATACGGCAGTGAGCCGCAATTTAGGACTCGAGACCGCATCACTGTTGATCGTGAGATGAGCTGTGTGAGCCACTTCGACGTCGGGCGTAGGAATGCCAAACTCCTCGGCCAGTGCCTTGACAGCCGACATACCACGTTGTGCCTTACCGTGATGAAGTGGTAAAAGAATGGCAGAAATCGAAAACAAACTGTTCAAGGCTTCAGGCACGAGTCGCTTGCTTTCCATCTGTGCCGATGAAATTAACGAGCAGAGGTAAAGGGCAGATGCGATGTCTTGGCAGGAACGGATACGAGCGTGGGCCAGATACTGAGCCGCAAGCAGTGACATGGGTGCAGTAACAGCATGCCAACGGTCACTGGTGGGCCATAGTAGCCCACACATGCGAAGGAAGGACAGTTCGGAGAGCCGAGGCCATGTCTTGGATGTGGGGTCCAGGGCTCCTTGGCTCAAGCCATGCATCAAGTTTCGCTGCATGATGGCTAGTTTAGCCACAAAATGTTCTGCGGCCTGCAATGGATACGTCCTGGTCAAGTCAGAGATATGCAGCATCATATCGTTCAGGATGCGCAGGTCGTCCTCATCGGCATCATCCTGCATGGTGCGATACAAGAAATGATCCACAATTACATTGAGGAACCGCTGCAGTTTGACGGGGTTTTCCTCGGACAAATTCGGTGCATGAAGGATACGAATACGAGAGATGACAGTGTGTAGCTGCGACGGCTGGACTTGGTGCTCTTCCAACAGGTCCAAGAATGCATCATGCGTGGAAGGGCACGGGAAGGTGAATGGGAGGGTTGGGGTGGATTCAGGATTGGCTTTGGAGAGCTGACGTTTGGTCGACTGGGCGAGCACATCAGTGTCTGGGGTATCTGTGCGTTCGCCGAACTGTTCCATATGCTGGTAGTCTGCCAGATCCTGCGCCGCATCATCATCAGTGTCTTCGTCCTCCTCTTCGTCCTCCTCTTCGTCCTCCTTTTCGTCCTCCTCTTCCTCCTCATCGTCTTCGTCTTCCTGATCGTCTTCGTCCTCCTCATCGTCTTTGACCTCGTCCTTGCCATCTTGATCCACTACAGAATGGCTCTTAGCAGCCAATCCCTCACCAAGGCCAAAGCGCGATCGCTGCGAGCGTGTCTCTTCAGCCTTAACAAAGCGCTTCACAGGTTCATCTTCGTCGCTTTCGAGTGCATAGTCGAGCATTTCGTCGCCCTCTTCATCCTGCTCTCCGCGCATCCGGCGCCGACGTTTCTCCTCCGCCTCCTGGAGGCGCTTCGCTTGTTCTTCCACCAGCTCCTCCGTCGTCTTGAGACGATCCTGTGGCTTAGCACGGCGTTCAAATGCCATTTCACGCACAAAGGCGTCGTATTCATCGCCTTTGGGGTCCGCTGTTTTGGACTCTTCCTGGTTCGGGGTATCTGTGGGCTGCGTAAACAACAGGGAGCGGATATCTCCAAGCTCTTCATCCAATTCCATGCGCATTTCCTCGTCGACATCCTTTTGCTTCTGGCGCTCGTACTTGGCAAGTTTGGACTTGGCGATAATTTCCTTCATCACCTCGTTCTTGCTGCGTGGCGCATCGTCGCTTCCATCATCAAATCCGGAGAAATGCTGCATCTCAGTTTCTGCAGCATCAATTTGACCTGTTGTCAGTCTGCTCATTGTGAAAGGCAGGCTCAGAAATCTCCAGTAGAACGTAAGCTGGCATGGCCGCCGAAATCCCTTAGGCCCATACAGCGATACAGAAAAAGAAGTTCATCTTTGCCCGCCATCCATCAACGTACCTCGTGGGTTTTCTTCATCCTCGCCATCGTCGCGGTCCACATCCGGGAGCTCGTCCAGGCCACTCAGACTCTGGCCGTAGTGCGTGAGAGTAAGCTCGTCGTCGTCGTCGTTCAGGTCGAACATGGACGTCTTGTTGGAGCGGTTCATGCGCTCCTGTGTGAAACGCTTGAGCATCTTGTCCTCAACCGACATTGTTGGGTTATACTCGCCAAAACGCCGATCGACAAAGGTCGAGGAGCGGTGACGAGCCTGGTACTCGGGGAGCAGCTTTTCACGACGTTGTTTGACAGAGGCGGATTTCGCCTGGGCAGGTCGCCCAACAGAGCCCTTCACTTTGCTTCCAGGCATATCATTTTTGTTGTGACTCGTGCGCTCGTCGAACGCATTCAGATTCGACATCAGGGCATCCAGTCGCTTGCGGCGCTGCTGCGCGCGGTACTGGCCGATGCGACTATCATCTTGGTCCCTCTTTCCTTTCTTTGGTTTCGGTCCTGTGATTCCTGCATCACGGAGGCCAGAGCGCAACTGGGCCAGCTGCGAGCCGCCCTTCTTGCCACTGCCCATCGTCCTAGGCCTAGAAAGCCTCTCGGCTCACGGACGCCCAGAAAAAAAGATGAGTCACGTGCAGCGCGGCGCGGGCCTCCCAAGCCGTCGGCCGCTTACTCCATCGCTTTCCGGCTACCGAGCGTGAGCATGAGCGAGGGCAGTACGTATACTGGCAACACAGTAGGAATGGATGGCTTACATTCCTTTTCTTTTATTTTCCACAGTTACATACAAGCAGTACGTATGAGCTGTTCGTCAGCCAGCTAACAATACTAGGGACCTTCCCCCTCAGGGCGGCTACGCGCCCATCCGCTACAAGCGCAACATGCCTGTGCGTGGACCCAGCGGTGTATTTCTCCTCTTTGCTACCGTCGGCGTTAGCGCGTTTGGTTTCTGGCGTCTCGGCCAAGGTAATGTTGAGAGGCGGTACGTTCTACCTAACTTAACTTTCAGCGAGCTGGCGCGTGAGCGTGCTTGGAGTCGTATCTACCTGACTCCTCTTCTGCTCGCGGAGTCCGACCGTGACATGTTCCGCCGCGACCGTGCATCGGCTCTCCGTGAAAACTTGCTGATGAAGGACGTGCCTAACTGGGAGGTATGTACTCACTGCGACCCTTTGATCCGTGCTCACACACTGCGTTGCTTTTTGCCATCCGTAACTGTTTTTCTCAACTGGTTTGGCTGCATTTGTGTAATGTTATGTGCTATACAGGCCGGCAAGAGCGTGTACAACTCGAAGCGCTACACACCCAACAACTATGTAGTCATGTAAATGCTACTATAAGAAATGACCCAAGCTCTCGCACTGGCAATGCGCTTGATCTGTCGCTGACAGCCATGGTAGCGATGCTTGGAAGCTAGAAGCCTGGCCTCGGGCGCTCGTGCTTTAGTGGAGGCTTTGCGCACACCTCGATCCAGACAACGATGCAGTAGCATGGGGTCCTCTAAGTATACAAAGAGGCAGAGCCGTGCTCTGCGGGACAGTACTTTTCCTACGAAGGATGAGAAAATGAATAAGAGAAACTCAAAGAGTTTGGACACTTCTCAAGCTCTGGAGACTCCGCAGATGGAGGAAGTGTCTGACGCACGTGTCGAAGCGAGTCTTAACGACGAGACGCCTTTGAACGAGGATATACATCAAGATGAGAATATGAATGAATCTGATGAAAAATCGCAAGAATCTGTCGCACAGAAACTTCTGCAAGATCCTCCTGTGGAGTCGCTAAAAGAGGCGGCAGATGCGGGCCCATCGAACCAGGTTTTGGAGGATATAACAGGCGATGAGGACACTTACGAAGAGCCTGCATTCCATAACACTCTCCTCAGGGCCAGTGTCTCTGATATCCTTGCATGCGATTCCATCAGTTCTATGGCTGTATCGCTCCATCATGTGGCGCTGGGGCTTCAGTCGGGCATGATTTTTGTGCTCTCCCGCCACGGACACCTTGAGAAAGGGTTTCGATTCCATTCCGCCCCTGTATTGGACATTGTATTTGATTCCATGGGCGAGTTTGTGGGAAGCGCGGGCATGGATGGGATCGTGGCCATTGCATCACTCACGTCGTCCGAACAGTACGAGTTCGACTTTCATCGCCCTATGCGCTCGATCGCCCTAGAGCCCCAGTTTGGAAGCCGATCATCGCGCGCTTTCGTTTGTGGTGGCATGTCCGGCGTCCTAGTGTATCGCGAAAAGCGTTGGTTCGGCTACAAGGAAACTGTCCTTCATAATGGAGAAGGGCCGATATGGGCTGTAGCATGGCATGGTCGCTGGATTGCCTGGGCTAATGACCGTGGCGTGCGCATTATTGAAGCCTCGAAGCATGAAATCATCACGCTGGTCCCTGCGCCGCCCAACGCGCCACGCCCCGAACTAGTACGATGCAGTTTGTACTGGCGTGATGCGAGCACGCTGCTCATCGCACAGAGTGATCGCATTACGGTCGCATCGATCAAATCACGGAACAAAGCGACAGAGGATGAAGTGCGCGCTGCCATCCCGACAGTACCGACCTTCTCAGGGTTAGTTTCGAGTCTAGCTCCTCCGTCACAGGAACTCCATGAATATGTACAGGTCACTGATATATTCCAGCTGGAATGTATTGTGTCTGGCATTGCATGGTCTATGGATGCCATGATCATCGTTGCTTATCTGGTGGATGAGGCTGAGCTGGCTGAGCTGGATAGCGAAACCTTGCAACTGCATCCACATCATCCCCCCGAGATCCGTACAATCAATCGACAAGGCGAGGAGCTGGCGAGTCATGTCTTGGATATATCCGACTATAAAAGGTATCACTGCAATGACTACCATGTGCGGGCCTCATTGGAACCCAGGTGGGACCCGGTGCTCCAAGAAGATGTACTCTCACCGGTATTCTTCGTTGCCGGTCCCAAACAGATACATGTGTTGCGACCGCGCGACGAGCGCGACCACATACAATGGCTTCTGGAGCACCATGACTACAGAGAAGCCCTAGAGGCCCTGGAGGCCCTTGGCAGTGGACCGGCAGCTGCCTTTGGATTTGATGTGGCTGCAGTGGGACGCGACTATCTGACCCATTTAATCCAAGACATCCATGATTACAGCACCGCCGCACAGCTATTCCCGCTGCTGTTGCGCTCAGACGTGGCTGCATGGGAACACTTTGTCTTTTTGATGCTGGATCATGGGCAGGTCAAGACGCTCCTGCCCCAATTGCCGATCAAGGATCCTGAGCTTAGCGAAGTGGTGTATGATATGGTTCTTGTCCATCTTCTGCGCTCCGACGAGCAAGCCCTGCTCACGACATTGCGCACTTGGCCTGGGCATCTATACTCGACACAGGCGGTGGCGACGGCCGTCGAGGACCAGGCCCGGAATAGCCGTGTGCTACTCGAGTGCCTTGCACAGCTTTTCCTGGCAAATCAACAGCCTGGCAAGGCCTTGTTGTATTTGTTGCGTCTCCGGCACTCGTCTGTGTTTAAGCTAATCCGCGAAAACGACTTACTGATTGATGTCCAGCACAAGATTAGTATGCTCGTTGAGCTAGACCAAGATCTAGCCGGTTCCCAAGAGCCACACAACAGTGCTTTGGTCCCACTTCTAGTTCAACACACTCACTCGGTGCCGATACAGCGAGCTATGCTCCAGTTTGAGTCGTACCCGTGGTATCAGTATCTGTATCTCGATGCCCTTTTTGAGAAAGACCCCTCCCTTGTCGTGTCGTACGCAAACAAGCTCGTGCGCCTGTATTCAGACTTTGCCTATCCAAAGCTGATGCACTTTTTGCGCTCTATGAGTTCGGTGTATTCCTTCAAGGAGGCCTACAACGTATGCGAGGAGCGGGGCCATGTCCCCGAGATGGTATTCCTACGGGGCCGCACAGGCGATCTTCCAGGCGCCTTGAATCTGATCCTTGAGCGCCTGAACGATGTGGAAATGGCCATTGAATTTGTACAGCAGCAAGATGATGCCGATCTATGGAACATTCTGCTGGCGCATTCGTGCAACAAGCCAGACTATGTGCGTGGACTCCTGGAGCACGCAGGCGGTGAAATCGACCCTGTACGGATTATCCGGCCGATTGAGCAGGGCCTTGTTATTCCTGGATTGCGCCCTGCCCTGATGAAAACGCTGAAGAATTTTCATTTGCAACATTCGCTCCTCTCTGGTGGAATGACAGTGTTGATGAACCACACTAAGGAGCTCATTCACCGATATCAATCCGCGCTATTTGCCGCAGTCGCATGTGACGGTATGTGTGGACGCGCTAACTCTTCAGCACAGACTGTTTGTATTGTATGCCAAGCCCCTTTATTGAAAGACTTTCCCTATACACCGATTGCGCTGTTCCTGTGTATGCATGCAGCTCACCTTTCCTGCCTACAGTCCCAGACGGAAAGCCACCAGTCCTTCACGTCCCCCATGGGCACGGTCGCCTTGTCTACCACGAGGCTGTATGCCGACACGCGGGAGAATAGGATTAATCAAGATCCCACGATGTTCTATCCACACGAAGGTCAAATTTTTTCCCATGTAAGTGAACCGGTTCTGGACCCCGTGCAGAGGTTGGCGCAGAGGCGGCAACATGAGTCTTTGGCGAAGCGTGGGTGTCCCACCTGTGCGAAAGAAAAGACATACTGCTTATCCGACTAGGGTATCTAACTAGGTACAGAATGCCGCCGGTGGCTCCACTTGAGGAATCCCGCCCCAGGTAAAGCGCTCTGCTTCGAAGTCGGCCAACACATCTTTAGGCAAGTCGCTCTCTTTTGTGCGCTCAAATAGTTCAACAGCCTGCGGGGGTTGCAAGGTTTGCCCAAAGGCCGACGTCGTAGGGGCATTTGCCGTGAAGGCTGTGGGTGCGGCAGCATTGGGTGTTGGCGTAGGTTGCCCAAAGGCGGAAGGCGCTGTGTTGAACGCAGATACCGCCGCAGACGGGGCAGCTGGTGCAAAGGCAGATGAGGTACTAGTGCCAAATGAGCTCGGCTGTGAAGTTTGCCCAAAAGCCGAGGGCGTAGGTGTTGTCCCAAACGCCGACTTGGTAGGAGTAGCGGCAGGCGCTGCGGCGGTATTCGTGCCAAAAGCCGATGTATTTGGCGCCTGCCCTAAGGCACCAAACGAGGAGACTTGTCCAAAGGCACTCGATCCAGACGTTGAGCCAAATGCAGAGGGTTGGGATGATGGATTCATCGCCCCGGGTTGCGCCGTCTGTCCAAATGAGGCCTGTCCGAAGGCGGATGGCTGAGCCGTCTGCCCAAACGTTGCCGCAGGGGTGGATGTCTGGCCAAAAGCCGATGACTGAGCTGCTGGTGCGAACGCGGAAGCTGCTGCATTTTGCCCAAAAGCCGATGGCTGCGCCATCTGTCCAAACGCTGATGGCTGGGCCGTTTGACCGAACGACGGGATTCGCGGGGCACCAAATGCGCTAGGTGCCGCCGCCTGTCCAAAGGCGCTTGGTTTGGCGGTCTGTCCAAACGCACTTGATCCTGATGCATTCCCAAACGCAGAAGGCGCCGGTGACTGCCCAAAAGCACTAAACCCCCCTCCGTGGCCAAATGCAGAAGGTGTCGATGTTTGTCCAAAGGCCGAGACGGCAGGTTTGGCCGTGCTCCCAAACGCTGATGGAGCACCAAAAGCGGGCGCAGCAGACGACAAGGAATTGTTTCCAAAGGCACTAGGGACCGAGCTCCCAAACGCAGGTGCAGCAGGTTTGGCAGCTTGGTTCATATCACTCACACTCTTGTACTGGTTGCGATTCTTTATGGCCTGCTGTAGAGCCGCATTGATATTCTGTGCCATTCCCTGGTAAGCAGAGTCGGCCTGTGACATTTTCATATGTGCTTGTTGGAACTGTATCAGTGGACACGACGTACATAAGCTGTTTCCTGGCCCATCTGTCGGGCCTGGTATGCCAGGACACGGTCTTCCTCCGGGCTCACATCGAGACCATCGATGAGATTTGGCTCACATCGGGCGGGTGCGTAGGTAGTCAATTTCCATAGAGGACGCCCATTCGACCCAAGATCTGTGCTGATGCCTTCCTTGGTCAGGACGATTTCGGGCTCGGGTACGCCGGGCTTCTTGCCAAAAGCACTGTCCCCTGCCAATGCCGAAAACGAATTAGCCGAGCCGAACGATGGTTGTCCAAACGCGCTACCACCAGTTCGAGCATTCACCGGGTGCTCATTTCTGCAGTTGTTGCCGAATCGGCAACGCCCCTGCAGAAAAAACTGGCACACTCCCATTCTCTCCCACACGCGTGGGGCGAAGTGATAGAGGTGGAGGGCGGCCCGTCCGACTTACCGGACAATGGCCATGTCGACGCTGCGAGGAAAAGTAGCTTTTATCACGGGCGCATCAAGAGGCATTGGTGCATCCATTGCACGAGAGTTGGCGAGAAAAGGAGCCAATGTTGTGCTTGCTGCCAAGAGTATGGAAAAGCACAAAGTTCTGCCAGGCACCATCCTTTCCGTCGCCGAGGAGATTCGCGAAATTGCTGACCGACACCAAAATGGTGCCAAGGCTTTGCCACTTCAGCTAGATGTGCGCGATGCTACCGCCGTGGAAGAAGCTGTCAAGGAAACTGTTGATACTCTTGGTCACTTGGATATTGTGGTGAATAATGTACGTATCGGAAGTACTTACACCAGGCCTCAGCGATCAACATGTGCCCTACTACTGAGGCAGCGCCAAAGGTTTATGACCTCGTGAACAATATTAATGCGCGAGGCACATGGCTTGTCTCACGATTCGCGTTCCCTCACCTCATTGAATCGGCCAGATCCTCGCGCAATCCCCACATTATTACCCTCTCTCCGCCTCTGAATCAAGGCTTGTTCGACCCCAAGCAGACGCCCACAAAGGTATTTGCCGAGACCCGTGCGCTGTACTCCATGTCCAAGATTGCCATGTCGACGGCTGCTTACGCATTTGCTGCCGAAGGTGCCGAGCATGGCATTGCCAGCAATACTCTATGGCCCTACACGATGATTGGTACAAGTGCCATGCGTATCGTGAACCCAGGTGAGGGAGCCGAGCGTACCTGGCGTAGCCCCCGTATTGTAGCGGATGCGGCTGTGCGAATGCTTGAAGAAGACGCCCGGGTCTTTACTGGACGGTTTATTATCGATGAACTGTATCTTCGTCAGTCCCATCAGTTTTCCAACGACTTGATCGCCGCCTATTCGCTAGGAGGCCGGGACACGCCATTCAAGGATCTTGCTGAGGACCTCTACATCCCGTCGGAGATACGCAAGGCCGTGCAGTCATACTACAAGTAGCTACAATGCGATAGTACCACGGCGCACGAATGGCAGACCGAGACCACTCAAGAGCGTCCGAGCACGCTCAGTAGCCCGACGACCGCGCTGGTTCGTAACACAGTCAATCTGGAATCCGTAGCGACGGCCAGGGTATTGATCCAAGTTGATTTCCACCTGGGGGAAAAGTGGCATCGCTTCAGGGCCCATACCAAAACTAACCACGCCGCTGACTGCAGCAGGACTAAGCAGTGGTTGGCTCGATGGAGGCAAAGGCAGGCCCGCAAAGCCTCGCAGACGAGGCAGTACAAACATGGTGAGTGTCTCAATGAACTCGTACGCCGAGTCGCCCATCATGACGGCCTGCGCTCCGACCGGCATACCCGCGCGGAGCTTGAACGAAGCCGCGCCTTTCTTGGCACGCAGGACATGCACGTAGCCATTTGGTGCGCCCTTTCCAACAGTCTCCGGCGATCCACCCACAGACGGGTCCGCGAGAGAGCCCAGAATAGGCAGGCCAGTAATGGCACGCATCTGGCCCAGCAAGGGAAGCAAAGCTTGCTTATTTGTAATTGCTTCGCGGCAGAATGCCGTGAACACGACGCGCTCTAAGTGCGGTATATCATGCTCGATATGACGCGAAGCACTGAGCGGCTTGTGCAGCGGCACAAGTGGTCGATTACCTTTCTGAGCGCGGGCCGAACGACCGAGATGGTACGGCGATTCACTAGACCACATGCGAACACGCGCCCTGGGATCGTCTTTTTGTCCCAGTTCTGGCGAGTCCTTAACAGACTTGGATGCACTCTCCGGATCATACATCATGTACATCATATCTGCCGCTAGTGTGCGTTCGTAATGCTCGCGAAGGCGAGATTTTTGCATGGGGCCCACAACCACTGGCAAAGCGGGAAGTTGGTTACGGGAAGGCACATAGTCTAGACATTTAGTAGGGCTGGAATGAAATGTGCGACTCGCCCTTATGTTCAAACGTAAAGAGTTTGAGAACCCTTGCTTGAGAGGCATAGACATGCTGTTGAGGAGCTAGTCAGGCGATACACGAAGAACGTTGGATGCTGTCCCTGTGTGATTATGTAACACTATTTTGTGCCTACAAGGTTCGTGGTGTGTCGTAGTCGTCGCACCATCGCTGCGCTTGACACTGACCTCTTAACATGCCGGAGATGGGTGTGAATGAGCCGTTTGATTTGATCCGATTGTCTCTGAGTGAACGCGTTCTCGTAAAGCTTCGTGGTGACAGGGAAATCCGCGGTATTTTGCATGCATACGATGGGCATATGAACTTGATTATGGGCGACGTCGAGGAGACCATCTACGATGTCCAAGTCGCTGAGGATACTGGAGCCGAATCGGTCGTGGTATGTTATATATATATATAAAGCTAATATTTCGCTAGATTGTCAAGCGCAATTCGAAAATGATGTTTGTTCGAGGTGACGGTGTGATTTTGGTGCGTTTACAATGTCTCACATCAGGTTTCGCCCCCCCAGATTTGATGACATTGCATCGTCACATTGAACGCTGTCATATATTCATATAGATACCAAGGTCAGATTAATACTTGTGTTTTTGTGTGATGTAATAATGACGGGGATGATATGGCAAAGGAATGGCGTTCACAGTATGCCAGAATTCGTTAAATACCTACACAAAGATAAATGTTTCTGAAGAAAGTTAAAAGGAAATGAGAACCACATGAACATTGTAACTGAATTGTAGCTCCGGATCGATCATCTAGAAAGAAGGTATCTCGTAGAGTAATTTGAGAGGAGCAGTTTATAGCCACAGTTTTTGCAGACAGGAAGATCTTTATTCGTCTGCTATTCATTCAAGCGCAAAAGAAGCTCTTCAAAAAGTTTGTAACTGTCAAACGTCGTAGCATGAACCACTTGCATTTCGCTGTTGTGAGGTAACATTAAGGCAGCAGAAATGCATTTCGTCTCATAGATGAGTACTCATACAACAAACCTGTGGTATCTCGATTACATTCCAATACTACACCGATGGCTTTGGAAGGGAGCAAGGGCGAAAGGTGTGTAGAGGCTAATAATGTGAGTCCACAGGCCATATACACGCGGCAGTATAAAACATTTACTTCCTTGACATCAATGTGTCAAAACTTGCCTTCGTACATCACACGAAGAAAATCAGAACCTTTGATCTTGTAGAGACGCTTTTCTGTCGGCTGAGGGCGTCAGCATAAACGGCTACATACCTGATAATGGAAATCTGCACGTTCATTCGGTCCAGCTACGACCATAATAACATAACCGCCGGTTCTAAACAAGCATTTTTTTACCACAGTAAGCTCCCAAATCTCCTTAATATCTTCTAGCCACTGCAAAAAGTTGTATGGAGGGAGATGATCAAGGGAATGCCAGGACTAGTCGGCCCCTTTTTTCGGATTAAGCTTCTCCTTTGCGCGTTCCCCTCCACATGACTTGCCTCGCGATAGTCTCAGTCGCCCTCCGCTCAACGTCCCACTCATATTGAGTCACGTGTTTAACTATAATCACACGTGATCCTATGGGGATCGCCCAGGTGGTGTGGAAGAAGGCAGGCGGGAGCTTTGCCTTACTTTCGTCGTCATCTAATATGGTGTGTATGCGGTGCGGCAATGCGGCACGCCTGGTGATGGCGTTGTTGCACTTGCCATACTGGATGCTATGAGCGGAATGCTAACAGAAGTAGGACCCTAACTCCCCGATCACCCTGCGGACTCGCAAGTTCATTACCAACCGTCTGCTTCAGCGCAGGCAGATGATCGTGGATGTGATCCACCCTGCTCGTCCTAACGTGTCAAAGTCGGAGCTCCAGGAGAAGCTGGGTGAGCTCTACAAGTCGCCCAAGGAGCATGTCTTTGTGTTTGGCATGCGCACCCACTACGGTGGTGGCCGCTCGACCGGTTTCGCCCTGATCTACGACAGCAAGGAGGCTCTCGAGAAATTCGAGCCTACCTACCGTCTTGTTCGCGTATGTATTTTGGTATCGTCACTAATATAACAGAACGGCCTTGCTGCCAAGATCGAGAAGCCCTCGCGCAAGCTGCGGAAGGAGCGCAAGAAGTATGTACTATACGCTTTGCATGTTGCTAACAACCAACAGCCGTGCCAAGAAGGTCCGTGGCACCAAGAAGGCCAAGGGCAGCGAGTCGAAGAAGAAGTAAAGGGATTAGCATACCCTCCGGTTCTTACCCAACGGTGGCTCCATATCAGCCTAGGAGTAACTGTTGTTGTATGGTCTTCTTGCTACTCTTCTGCAGGAACAAAAAGGCTGGTCTCTAGGGATGCGGTCACTGTCTGTATCTCCATATTACCACAATGACACGAGTGTGTGTGAGCTTTGAAGTGTTCTCTGTATAGGCTATTGAATGCGGGTGCGCTTTACAGCGTCATGTCGGAGGTGTCCATGTTGGCCATACTCTTCCAGACTTGAGCCATGTTCATATCTTCTGGCTCCTCGGAGACGGAGACCGTAGGCCGCATGGGTTTGTCCGGCTGTGATTCGTCCGGTTGAGGGGCCCCTTGGGTGGCTGTGACATTCAGTCCGAGTGATAGCCTCAAAAGGGGCGGCCCTGGCTTGAAATGCTTAAGCGGCACAGGCTGATCGTCAGGGAGACGTTCGCTCATGTCCTCTGTCGACTTGACTCGTAAAATATCACGCAAAATGTTTTCAACAGCCACTTCGGCCATGAACCACGCTTGATAGCCGGCATTCAGTGCACCAAAAGCATCAGCCACATCACCAATAGCATAGATATTGGGGAAGTGTGCTGGCATGCTTTCGAGCTCTGTCGACATGTCCATCGAAGCACCAGCAGACTTTTTGTCGAGAAAGCAGTCGCAGTCCTTGCAGGGCGGAACTGTGTCAAATGGTTGCTGCAGCGCATCATGATCTTGAGGCACCATCACCTGGAGACTAGGCAGGACGCGAACAAGGCGAGAGTGTCGGCTCACACTGGACGGAGAAAACCTGGCCATGATCTCCGAGTTGGGCTGCTGGCCAGTACACAAGAGGAGCAGATCGCATTCCAACTCCAGACCAAGAGTGGTCCGAATTCGCTGCCGACGAGAGCCTTGGACAGGAGTTATCCCATCTGTCGCTGTGGCATTACTGCATGCACCCTTGCCCATGGGAGTAATCATGCTTCCCATGGGGCATCCCTCTGCCATCGCAAGCCGATGACCCAAAACAACATGAACGCCAAGTTCCTGGAGACGCTTCAGTGCCACTTCATGGATTTTGTGGTCAAAGTTGGGAAGCAGCTGTTGTCGAGAATGAATCAACGTCACCTTCTTCTCTTGACCTTCACGGTTCGCAAGAGATTTGATGTCAGTGGCCAGCTCGACACCGAGAGCACCGCCACCCACGATAATGATTTCGTTGCTTTCGTGAATGCGCCGCTGACGCTCCTTCATCCAATCGATACCATCCTTTTTCGTGTACGAGTCATGACGAAGCGGCTCCGGCATATGTGAACCAAGAGCATAAATCAGATGTGAATAGGGTATATGAATGGCATCAATGGACCAAAGATTTTTGCGTGTGGATGAATCCTTGCTAGAGTCGCTGATCCGAGTGCCGGCAAGAGTTGGACCGTGCTGGCGAACAGTCACATAGGAGTCCTGAATGTCCAGCACCTCTCCACATACGAACAAATGAGGTTCAGCGTTGCAGTATGGATCGTTCGATGCGGTATCATCATTTACATGCAGACCTTGGACCAGATCCGACACATCGGTCACTTCTAATCCAGCGCGCTCATTCTTGCTCTTCGTATCGACCAGAGAGTTATGATCTTCGATAATAGCTTGCTGCATGCTAGGTGTATCAAAAGGAACAGTTTTATTGCCAATTCGAAGGGGTAGGGCGTTAGAGTCTGTGCCCTTCGCCGTCGTTGAAGCAGTATCGCCAACAAGGTCTTGGAGATGGAACTTGGAGGCTTTACGGCTGGGAGCATTAGCATATATGCTCGTGCATGGAATAAATGCCTTGTGCTCATGCCCAGGAACTACCATAAACCGAGGAAAGACGTATAGATCTCGCCAGTTAGCAACGAGGACGTACGGTTAAAATGGGTATTTCGCTCAATGAGAATGACCCGATGACTAGGTGGGAGTTTTTGAGCAAGCACTGTAGCTGCATGCAGGCCTAATAGTCAGTGAACAAGACGCACCACCATAGCTTCCGCCTAGCACCAGGACATTTTGGACACTGCTGCCATTCGTGATGGTCATCGAGATGTCACGGGAGGTTATCGAAGACACGTGAAATACCAAAATATCTGATAATTGTAGCTTATATAATAATACTTAGGTCAGGATGACGTACTATACCACGCTACGCTCACAGAGGCACTGGCGCGAGTGACAGCGCGATATGGCGGAGCCGGGACCCGCGTCGAGGCTGCATGGGCCTATGGAATATGTATGTGGCCTGAATCTGACTCGCAGAATGAGAAGTCCAGTATTTTTAGCCGTTTGTCCGTCAAGTCTCTTTGGGAAGAGATCAAGCGTCTGCCTCAAATACCCTGTGCACGGAGCAGTTTGCTGATGGGCATGGCCACAGGAGCTAGTGTCGGAACGATACAAGTGGTATTTGGACACGGTATCCAACGATCGATGAACTGGTCTGTGGGATCGTTCCTGTTTATTTCGATCCTAGGATGGTACGTGTAGTGTACTGACGCGCAGGGAGACATGTCGTCGGTCGCGTGCAGCAGAGCAGGCTCGCATGCGGTCGATTATGGAGCAGTTTGAGAAGCGGCGCGAACATTCGAAGAGATCATAATAAAGCGAAAGGCTATATGCTTACACAAGGAACGGGGTGAGAGGTTGTGTCTGTGGTCAGCCATGGAGCACGCACGTGGGTGGGCCGGTACCATGCCAGCCAGTCGCTGCTCTCAGTAGGAAGTAGTCCCATACTCCAGCATTTGTACAGGCCGAGCGAAATGCAGGCCAGATGGCACAGCACGAACACCGTCATTTGCGGCAAGAGAGAGTGGTTCGGGGAACGGAACGGAGCGAATACTAATGTTGGTGGTCTAGAACATACCTCCGTGTATGGACATGATGCCTTTGAGTGGGTTCATAATCATCATAGCCACGACCATCATGCTGAAGATTTGGACACCATTGCCACTCATCCACATCATCATAAAGTTCATAGGAATGGTCTTGGCGGGTGCATATGCTGCCTCCCAAGCTTTGTTTACTTGGATCTCTTCCGTCGAGACAGAGCGATCTTTCACGGCTTTGGACTTGTCCTGCTTGGTAGGGGTCTTTGGTCAGCACCAAAACGTACCTTGAGTTCGTCGACTCCAATGATAGCATCGACATTATCGCCATGCTTGTTGTTTCTTCATTAGAATATGGACGTACTTGGGTGCCAGTTGGTTGTAGTTCAGAGACCACGCTTGGAGAGGCGACGACGTGTTCTTCGGCGCCATGGTGCGGAGCGAAAGGGTAGGTCTGAGCGAGTAGTGGAGGGTGTTAGTGTGGTCAATAGGGCGTGTTGTAATGACAGAAATAAGACCCACTAGGTCCATCATGTTTTCTGAGGAAAAAAATGGGTCGCGACCTGCAAGTCTAGGCTGTCGAACACGATGCCGAAAGTTCCCGTCAGCAAGGGCAAGGCTCGTGTGGCGAGCAATAGCGGTGTGAAGAAGAGCAAGGTTGTCTCTGAAAGGCCAAAGAAGACGATCGTATCGCCGGCGAAGGAGGCCCCAGCGCCGATGCTGATCGGCGGCAAAGTCGACGCCGCCCAAGTGCTCAAGGCCTGTAAGGCCCTCGCTGCGTACACAGAGCGCCGCTTGAGTGCGAAGCAGAATGAGCTCCCGCTTGGTGGTAATGACTCGCTTGGTGCCTCGAAAGACACAGACAACACAGTGTGGATGCAGATCACTGTGAAGCAGCTGGATACCAAGCGCCAGGTGAAGCCAGCGCGCATTGCGCTCGCGCATCCCCTCCTCGACCAGGATGCGTCTGTGTGTCTTTTGACTAAAGATCCGCAGCGTGAATACAAGGACCTGCTCATGGAGAAGAATATCACCGTGGTCAACCGCGTAGTCGGTGTCGAGAAGCTGAAGGGCAAGTTCCGCCCCTTTGATGCGCGTCGTCAGCTGGTGCGGGACCATGACTTGTTCCTGGCTGACGAGCGTATTGTACCTATGTTGCCCAAACTGTGCGGAAGCGTCTTCTACAAGGACCGCAAGTTCCCGATTCCTGTGGACTTGACAAAGAAGAAGCATCTCGCAGAGACGATTGAGCGTGCGGTTGCCTCAACTTACTATATGCAGAACAAAGGTTCCTGCAGCACCATCAAGGTCGGATTCCTGAATCGCCATTCGCCCGAGGAGCTCGTCGAGAATATTGCGCAGGCACTGCCTACGGTCGTTGCGCGAATTCCCGGTAAGTGGTCCAATGTGCAGAACATTGAGATCAAAACCGGTAAGAGTGCTGCGCTGCCCGTGTGGAACTGCCGCTTGTCGGAGGACCAGAGCGATGATGTGCGGTGGACGCATGAGGAGCCCCAGGCCGAAGCCGAGGAGCCCGAGCCTAAGGCCCTGAAACTCAAGACCAAGCGTGTGCGCACCGAAAAGGCGTAAGTAGAGGCTATGTAAAAGAGCGATGCAGCTAGAAGAGGCCTGGCGGCTGGCTGGCGACGGACGCCACACTAGACCGGGTGGCAAGCCAGGGGGCTTGCTTGTCTATCTGGATATGGGACTAGGCGTCTATAATTTAGCTGTGCGGGGAGCTGCTGGAACGACCGATGGGTGCAGCGTATCCGTGGCCTCGCCGTCGTCAAAATCCAACGTGCTTTCTTCTTCTTGTGCATCGACCTCTGAAGCAGACACTTGCACTTGGGCCATAGGCGACATGCGCCACTGGAGCTCCCGCAGTGGCTTACTGATGGGCTGCCATGTGTTGTACGCCAGGATGACAGCGCGCATGTCCTTCGAGAAAAAGTGGCGGATCACTTGGTCCTCAAGAAGACCGCGCAGGCCCCATGGCAGTTCGTAGGGGTTCCAGCGCTGAGGAGCATGAGGCATAGTGACGAGCGGGATGTCCTGTGCGCCGGATGTGCAGGGAGAGTAGGTTTCGAACATGTAGCGCGTAGCGAGGCTGTACACGGCAGGCTCATCGTACAGCATCGAGTGACCAACACCTGTGTAGAGTGAGCCGGCCACGGATGCACTGAGCAGTGAAAGGAGGTTGTGGTCGTGGAAGCCACAGTTCCGCACAGCCACGCACAATACAATGAGCTGGATGAGGAAGTCCTGGCTGGGATACACTGCCTCGTCAATATACACAGCGCGTAGGATGGATGGGTGCGCAGCGGACGAGTAGAGTGCGCTGTATAGCGGCACAACATTGTCATCGACGGAGCCCACGTGCACGCACTTGGCGCCGGCGGCCAAGAGGCGGCGGTAAGCCGTCTGATGCATTTGCGAGATGGGCGAGTCGGACGACTGGAACTGAAAGAGTTCGCGCGCAGCGCCCGTCTCAAAGTAGTGGATGTACGATGAGGCAATGCTACCCTTCAAGTGTACAAATGGCCCCTGGAAAATTCCGCACATCGTCAAAAGGCATATGCGCGTGCGCTCTGAGTCAATGATGCCCTCGTCGAGACTGCGTTAGATGTCACATACGTACAGTCGGGCTAGGAGTAGCGTCGCAACAATCGAGCCTTGGCTGTGAGCGGCAACAAAGACAGCATCCGCTTCGCGAAGTGCCTCGCTCCAGGCTGGTGTGTTCACAATTGACTCGAAGTAGTGCTCCGTACGGGCTCCGACGCGGCCATCGTATTGCACAGCCACGTTAGTGATGGCATCGTGGTCCAGCGGCACCTGCAGCTCCTGGAAGTGGGAGCGCACCGACTCGGCCATCTTTTCGGCAAAGTGAGCCGAGGTCCCGAACGTCGGACCCATGACATTTTTGAGCACGCTCTGAGCGTTCCAACCATGCACGCCAATGACCACGACCTTCTTCACACGTCGGTAGCCTCGGAGGTGGCCGAAGCGTGTGTCGCCAAGAATTTGGTAGGTGCGGGGCATCGCCTGCTCGTGCTGCGCATGCAGGTGTGGCACCGAAGCCCCACTCTCCGATTGCTTGGGCAGTTCGCGCGAAATTTCGTTGGGGTTTTGGAAAAGGCTGCTTAAGGCGTTTGTGGCGCGTCCCCACAGTGTCGTCCGGGCAGGCCACACGCGCGGGGGCCGCTCGAACGTATCCTCGAACGTGGGAAGCACCCTGTAAGAGGCGGCATTGCGCGACCTCACGGGCATGCGGCGTTCGTCCGGCATACCAGCGAAGAGCACAACCACGCCGGTGCCCTCGAGGTTCGGGCGGGGCGCCACAGTGCACGGACAAGTCACGTGGAGCCGGCTATGGTGTCTACACCCACACATTGTCTTGGATTTCGGGGCCAATACCGATCGCGTGCACTTTGAAGCCAATGCCGCGTAGCTTGGCCGGATCAATTACGCGGCGACCGTCAAAGACGACGGCTGGTTTGCGCATGACATTGTACACGAGCGACCAGTCAATGTCCTTGAACTCGTCCCAATCGGTAGCGATCACTACAGCCTCCGCATCGTAGCACGCGTCAAGCACGCTGGGGCATACCGCAATGGCCTCCTCGATGCCATGGCGGTCGTCCACGACGCCAGGCTCGGACATGTCCAGGTAGATTTGCTCGCGCTTGACCTTGGGGTCGTAGATAGCAATGCGTGCACCCTCTTCGCGGAAGTGCTTGCACAGTGAAATGGCGGGCGACTCGCGCGTGTCACCAGTGTCCTTTTTAAAGGCAAAGCCCAGAATGGCGAGACGTTTGTTGGTCACCGTGTTGAACAGGGTCTGCACCACCTTTTTAGCAAATCGGCTTTTGGAGAACTCGTTCATGGTAATCACCTGGCGCCAGTACTCGGCGACGTGGGGTAGGCCGAGGCTCTCGCTCAGGTACGATAGGTTCAGGATGTCCTTTTGGAAGCAGCTTCCGCCGAAGCCGACACTCGCGCGCAAAAAGTGGGGACCAATGCGACGGTCGAGACCACAGGCGTGAGCGACTTCGTCGACGTTCGCACCAGTCGCTTCGCAGATGGCCGAAATCGCGTTGATTGACGAGATGCGCTGCGCCAGCAGGGCATTGGCAGCCAGTTTGCTCAGCTCACTGCTCCATAGCCCGGTATGCAGGATGCACTCCTTGGGGACCCAGTGCTGGTACAGGCCGCTCAGCAGGTCGGCGGCTTGGCGGCCGTGCTCCGTGTCGAGGCTGCCGATAAGCACACGGTCCGGCTTGAGTAGGTCCTGGATGGCCGTTCCCTCCGAGAGGAACTCGGGGTTCGATAGGATCTGGAAGTCGACACCCGGCTTGCAGTTCGACTCGAGGATCGCGCGCATCGAGGCGGCCGTGCGACATGGCACGGTGGACTTTTCGACAATGATTTTGGACGTCTTGGCTACACTCGCGATGCGGCGCGTCGACGCCTCGACATAGCGCAGGTCGGCAGCGTAGCCGCTGCCGACACCGGACGTCTTGGTCGGCGTGTTCACACTCACAAACACGATTTGGGCCTCCTCGATAGCGCCGTCAATGTCGGTCGTAAAGAACAAGTTGCGACCACGGCACTCGCTCACAACATCAACGAGTCCAGGCTCAAATACAGGCAGCTGCGACATGTCTTCCGAGTTCCAGGCAGCAATGCGCTGCGGGTTGACGTCGACGATAGTGACCTTGATTTCAGGGCACTGCTGCGCGATAATGGAACACGTCGGGCCACCGACATAGCCGGCACCTATGCAACAGATGGAGGTAACCTTTTCGGGGACCATGAGGGGGAGGCGAACGCTGAACCAGCAGCACGATACGGGAGAGGGCCGCAAGGCGGTTAGACACGGAAGCGAACCAGGGTCGAACTGTGGGGTTGCGCGCCGCATTCCAACGTGGCCATTGCGCACGTGGCGTGTCCGTGCGCACACAACTCGCACGTGCGACCAGGACGCCCGCCCCCCTCACCAATGACGCGTCCGCTCGACGAGTCGTGGGTGCGTGTAGAAGACACAAGTGCGCCCGACGGGGATGGATGGGAGCTTGAGCAGGAATATAGTGAGCTGCTTGTCCTAGATATGGGGCCCGCAGAGCGTGGGCCAGCGGAGGAGCGAGAGAGCATGCCCGGCACGAGCATCACGCTGACCGTACGTGTTGTGTCTCACACGCAGGGCCTCGACACAGAGACGCCCATGATGAAATTGGGCGATATGGTCATGATGGGCCAGTGGGACGAACTGCTCGGTAGCGAAATAGTGCTGTGCCAGGGTATGTACATGCACCTTACACACAGAGCCTACGAATGCAGCGGATGGCGCAACTTGGCAGCCAATTCGCGCAAGCATGGCGGATGCGGCCACCGGCGCGAGCAGTACCAGCACACGGCGTATTGCCTTTACGCCTGTGCGGCCCCGGCAGGACGCAATGCTCGATACCCCGTCGCATCTGCCGACCGCCGACGACCTGCCGCGCGACTTTGACGAAGATATGCCCCTTGCATGGCATGCACGTACCTCATAGCTTCACAGAGACAGCCGCTCAGGAGCGGCACGACACGCGCTGTTCTGGCGCCATGGGCCCCGATCTGGCGCCCGATCGTCACGGCCCCCTGCGACGACCCAGCTCCCGCTCGAGCTCAAATGAACGAGACTCCAAGGGATGAGGCAGGGGAGCCCGGCAATGAGGGTCTTCGTATCCGGGGAATCGCCCAGCGTGAGTCGGTTCCCGTGCCGAGTCACGACGGGGCTGTACCATGGTACCTATGCCCACCGCTGCGAGCAAGTGACGGCGATGCCGCGTGGGGCCTCGGCATAGAGAGCACGGAGGATGTAGATCAGGCTCTAAAAGACAAGCTGGCACGATTTTATGAGCTCAAGGCGCAGGGGACGCACTTTAATGCGGCGCTCACGCGGAACCGTGCCTTTCACAATCCCCACATTCACGCCAAGCTCGTCGAATGGGCTAGCCTCGATGAATATGGCTCAAACTACAGCGCGATTGCCGCAGCGAAGGGCGTCACGCCATCGTGGGATGCAGCGAATACAGAGGTTTTGCGACATGGCACGGCCTCGGTGCTGGGTACGATACTTATTCTGACACCAGCGGCGGAGCAGAAGCAGTATGCCGAGTCGCGCGCTGCACACGCACGCACGCAGAGCCGTACTCATATTCCATTTGCACACGCTTCGCGTATACAGCAGAATGACTAGGGTTGTCTATATTGGAAGAGGAGCAACTTTTCGCGGCCGCTCCCCCGGCTCAGAGGCGTCGATGCTGTGCGCTTGGGCGGCGTTGGCGCGGCGTCTGGTGCAGCGCGCTTGCCGAGGGGTAGGCGCGGCGTCTGCGCAGCCGACACGGGCGCGGACCGCGCCGGCGATGGCGACGTGCCAGGTAACACGACGTGCCGCGGGCGCGTTGCAGAAGCAAACTGGAAGCGCTGGAACCATGTGTGTCGGCGTGCCATGTCGTCCTGTTCGTCATCCATATAGCTCGGCGTCCTTGCAAGGGCGTGGCGCACCGTCGCAGGCATGCTAGTGGGGCGTTGTGCCGCAGCCACGGGCGAGCTGGGCGGCGACGACACGGGACTCGATATGCCTGTGTCGACCTCGCTAGCAGAGCGCCGCGGCGAGGTCAGGGGCGATGCGGGAGCGCCTAGGCATTCGGGGGTCGGCGGCTCACTGTGGTGCGGTGAGGTCAGGGGCGACGCAGGTGCTTCAGCCTTGAGAGACACAGCGACGTGGTCCGACGCATGCGAGCTGGGCGAGGTGCATGGCGAGTCGGCCTGTGCGTCCGTGGTATCGAAGAGGGAATCGGCTGTGCTGCATGAGGAGTCGGCTCGTGCGTCGTGCGATGGCGGCGGAGGCGCCGTGAGAAAGAAGGCGCGCAGCGTCGGCTGCGCCGGTGTGGTGGACGTCGGAGTGCCAGGCTGCGCGCGCGGCCGTAACGCCTCGGTAAAGTGGCGGTGCGTAATGGGGCACATGTCGCCACACGCAATCGCGCGTGCCACGTCGTCTGCGAGGGGCGCGCCGATGCACGCGAGAACATCCGGCGCGACGTCCTTCGGGAGCGGATGGAGTGTGGACATGGCGCCATCGCCGCGCGGATCCCATACGCGCTGGTGCAAGAACGTAAATTCGGCACGGAGGAAAGCATCCGCGTACGTGGGCGGCACCTGCCACTTGCCCTCGAGGCGCAGGGCCTGTAGCAGGCGCTCCACGGAGGCGTACTTGCGGAGGAGGCGGTGCGCACTGCGCAGGCCCATCCCGGTAATCGATGGTAGGTAGTCGCACCCCGAGAGGATAGCCATGTGGCGGAACTCGCGGTCGCTCCATCCGGCGAGCGAGGGCTGTGTGACCTGCGGGAGGTGAGCGCGCTGGATTTCGACGCAATGACCGTAGGTGTCCATCTTGAAAAGCACGCGGCGGCATCCAAATACGAGCAAGTCCGAGTCCTCGCTGATGATGCCGTCGATGAGGCCTGTCTGCTCGAGATAAGCAAGTTGGGCATCGGCCTCGTACGGTGCGACCAGGTAGGGAATGCCGTGGCTGCGGAGCACCTGGATCAGCTCATAGGCCATGTGCGGCGTGATATCGATGCTACGCACAAACGCCTCGCGCGCCTCGGACAGGCGTTTTCGTGCGTACAACGCGAGGCCGCGCTGCCGGTGCTCGGCACGCCGCCTGAGTCAGCACGGGGTACGTACAATTCGCGCTCGGCCTCGGTGCCGGCCTTGCTGGGCAGCGGCCCACCATCAAACACCACGTACGGTTTGACGCCATAGTGCTGGAGCATGCGGATACGGTGCATCGCATATGCAATGTAGCGCGTCGTGGGGCGGCCCAGCGCCAGGTCCATGGCGCACGCATAGGCGCCGCGGTGCAGCCACACGTAACCATCGATACCTAGCGTGTGTCCGCGAAATGCCTCAATATGGGTCTCATGCTTCTGTTAGTGTGTCGACGCACCTGAATGTCCTTGAGGAGGGGCAAGAGCCCCTGGATCCCCATCGTGGTGGGGCGTACGCGCCTGGATCGCGAGCCGCGCGCGCGCGTTCAGTCACGTGAGAGAAGGAAGAGTGCGGCGATCGCTCTCACAACGCCGCCTGTCCCCTCAGCACCATGAAACTTGTCAGGTATGTGCACATGCTAACGAGAGGTTTTTGATGAAGCTCAACAATGAGAGCGTCACCATTGAGCTTAAGAACGGCACGATTGTGCATGGCACCGTGACAGGTGCGTACAGGAGGCTTACGCAGGTGTCGACGTGCAGATGAACACGCACCTCAAGGCAGTCAAAATGACGGTGCGGGGAAGTGATTCCATCTCGCTGGACACGCTATCGATCCGCGGTAACAATACGCGGTACTGGATCTTGCCGGATGCGCTCCCCCTGGACACACTCCTAGTGGATGATGCGCCGCGGCCGAAAGGCAAGCGCAAGGACGATGCGCCGCGCGGCCGGGCAGACCGCGGGCGTGGTGGCCGTGGCCGTGGCGGGCGCGGCCGTGGCCGTGGACGCCCGTGAGCCTACCTGCTGAACGGGCCTCGTGCCAAGCCAAGGCCAGGCCATTTGCTCTTCGGCCCCTTGTCCTCTCGAGTGCGCCTCTATGGTGCCTGCCTATACCGAACTGTACTGTTGTAGCGCTATATAAAGAACGCAGCCTGTGTGCGATGCCGCGGGGCGAGCTCCGCCGAGCGGAGGTGCGTGTGGGAAATATGCGTGCGGCGGAAAAAGAACGACGGACCTCGTCCGCCATCGCATTCGACGATGAGCACGCTCGCGGACATCAAGGTGTTTTGTGGTATGTGTATTAATCTGATCGCAGGCTCAAGCCACCCGGAGCTGGCGCAGCTTATCTGCAAGCGGTAGGTGCGCGGACACTAACCCCAGGCTGGGCGTGCCGCTCGGCAAATCGAGCGTATCGAAGAACGATGCGGGCGAACTGCAGGTGCGCATGCACGAGTCGGTGCGTGAGCACGACGTGTACATTATCAACACATCTTGTGTGACGTACGACCAGGAGGGACGCCCTGTGAGCCCGAATACGTCGCTCATGGAGCTGCTGATCATGATCAATGCGTGCAAGACGGCGAGTGCGCGGCGTGTCACGGCAGTGATCCCCCACTTTTTCTATGCGCGTCAGGACAAGAAGGACAAGAGCCGCGCGCCGATCTCGGCACGCCTGATCGCCAACATGCTCGAGACGGCCGGCTGCGATCATGTGATTGTATGTGGTGGCGACTCACACAGACCATGGACTTGCACGCCTCGCAGATCCAGGGCTTCTTTAATGTGCCCGTGGACAACTTGTACTCGGAGCCCGCTGCACTGCAATACGTGCGCGAGATGCTCGACATCGACCGCATCGTGATTGTGTCGCCGGACGCTGGCGGTGCAAAGCGGTATGTTTCGGCGACTGACGCAGTGCCACGGCGATTGCCGACCAGCTGGGCGTTGACTTTGCGCTCTTCCACAAGGAGCGCAAGAAGGCGAACGAGGTCTCGCGCATGGTCCTGGTCGGCGACGCGCGCGACAAGATCGCCGTGCTCGTTGACGACATGGCTGACACGTGCGGCACGCTCGACCTCGCGGCGCAGCGTCTCAAGGAGTGTGGCGCCGATCGCGTGCTGGCCATCGTTACGCACGGCATCCTCTCGCCACCCGCGCTCGAGCGCATCTCGAAGAGCAGCCTCGAGATGCTAGTGGTGACCAACACGCTCCCCCAGACAGCCAACAAGACCAAGTGCCGCAAGATTGAGGAGATTGACATTAGCCACCTACTCGCTGAGACGATCCGGCGCTCGCACTACGGCGAGAGTGTCTCGGTGCTCTTCTCGCAGATCCCCTATGACACAATCCAGCCGTACCGACACGGCGCTGACACGCCGTCGGCGAGCCCGCCGCGGTCGACGACGTCGTCACCTGTGGCGGCCGGCCTCGCGGGACCGGCGGGACCCATGCCGGCTGTGGACAAGGACGCGACGCAGCATGCCGTGATTGCGCCGAGCCCCCTGCGCCACGAGACGCTGAGCCACGAATAGTAGAAACGTACAAGCTACGATGTCGTAGGTGTCTTGGCATCTTCGGGACGCATACGGAAAGTCAGCGGCCGCCCATGCTTGCGCTGCTGCTCGCCACTGCGTGGTCGCGCGGAGCGTCCCGGCGGACGAGGCGCCTCGTCGCTGGACGCGGGCTTCGAGGCCGGTGTCGCACTGTGGATGAGATGCCGCCAGCGCATGCGCCACCGGTTTGGCGCCGTGGGTGGCGCCGGCGCTTCGGTGCGCTGGTCCTCCATCGGACCGAGTAGACCGCTAAACAGGTCGTCAATGAGCGCAACCGAGTTCATGCGGCAGTACGTGTGCCGTGGCTGCGATGCATCGTGGGAGACGGAGTTCGCGAGCGGGTTGCACTGCTGCGACAATGGCGCGTGCCCCTCATCGTGCCGAACAAACTCGGGCTTGACCGCAGTGCTGTGGTACAGGAGCGGCAGCGGCAGCTTGCAGTGCCACTCAAGGCCGCGACCCGGCTCGTCAAGGCCTGATGGCGATGGGAGGTCAGAGCTAGATGCGGTCAGGCGCGTACTGCGCTCGCCCGCCGGCAGGTTTGCCGGATTGAGCATGCCCTGCCGGATACCAGGCACAATGTAGGACTGTGTGCCATCGAGGTATGTCACCTCCATCGTCAGGCGCAGCAGCGCATTGCACGGACAATCGTCGAGGAGGAACTGGCGCGACTCGCGCCGCGTATGGCTCCCCGCTGCACTACTCAGGCGCGGCGCATACTCAGCTAGGTCCAGCGTGAGCGAGCCAAACTTCTGCCGAGAATCAGTGTGGCCCTCGTCCGCTTGGCGGCGGTACACGCGCAGACGAATGCGCGAGGGGCGCAGGCGGCCTGCCGACGACTCGGAGCGAGTCGAGCGTATACTGTCTGAGTCCTTCGTCTCGCTCTCAGCGTCAGGGCGCCCCACATTCATGCGCACGACCGACTCGATGCGCGTGTCCCACTGCACCGAGTTGCCCTGTACGCCCAGGAAATTCGTCTGCCCAGATGCTGTGTGGTGCGGCACGACCGCAAACATGGAGCCACCGGCAGTGGCGGATGTGTTGGAGCGCGCACGCGGCCGCATGCGCCGAGAGGGTGCTGGTGCAGAGCCGCTCGCATCGTCGGCGGTAGGGGTATCTGTGGGTCGATGCACCGCATTCGCATCGTCGCGCACTGTGGCCGAGCGTAGAAGCTCTGGAGACTCTGTCACAGGCGGCCGTGGCGACAAGGTAGGCGTCGATGGCGCCACAGGCGAGCGCGGCGCATCGGCGTCACCCGGCATGTTCCATGCGGGACGCCGGCCGTCGGCAACCACCGGGGACACGTCCACCGCAGGTGACTCAGGGGCATCCTGTTCGCGCTCGATACCCTCCGTCTGCGCAAGCGTCAGGGAGCGCTTGTTGCCATCGTCGTGGTCTTCATCGACTGACGCCAGGCTGGCCAGCGTCTTGCGAGCGTGGCCCACCGAATGCTTAATATGCCAATCAAGCGAGAATTCTCCAGAGAGTAGCGGTACATGTATGAGCTCATGCACATGCAGATACACCTGAAAGTGTGCATGCCGTGTGCTGAGCGGGAAAGGGCCTAGCAGCGCGCGCCGAGCCATGCCCGACGAGCGTAGCGTCCGTGGGGAGGTGCGGAGTTCTATCACGTGCCTACTCTTTCTCCTCCACTACCACGTGCTTGCGCGCTGCCTTGGGCTTCTTGGTGCCGCTCTTGGTGTGCCGGCGGCGGCGGTCCTCCTTGACGCGCCGCGCCTCGGTCATGGTGTGCTGCAGCTTCTGGGCCGTGCGGATAGGCTTGGGCACGTGGCGCTGGCGCTCAATCTTGGCCACGTCGCCGACCGAGTTCCAGCGTGCGCGCAGGGCCTGTGCATACTCGCGACTCGCGCGCTCGCGCGCATTGACAATCCCGAGCTTGTCGCTCGCGCGATGCTTCCATAGCCGCACATTGCCATCGTCAGAGCCACTCAGCACGAAGCGCGCGTCGAGCGTATAGGACACGGCGAACACCTTTTGCATGCGCTTCGTATGGTACACATCGCGCGAGCGCGCGCCTTTTCCAACGTCCCAGAGCCGCACCGTGCGGTCATACGAGCCGGTCACAAGGCTCTGGCCCGTCGGTGCCCAGTCGACCGACATGACGGCGCCGACGTGTCCCTTGTAGATCTGCGTGGCGGATGAGAGATTCCGCATATCGAATGTGTACATGTTGTGGTCTTCGCTCGCGACCGCAAAGGTCGTAGGCTCCACCGGCGACCAAGCAATGTCGTTCGCACGCATCTTGGGTTAGTAGAAGGACGTACCGTCAGCACCACCTTGTGCAGCGGCTGCCCGCTGCGCACATCGTACAGCGTCACACCGCGGTCCGTGCCGGCGCTCGCCAGCACATCCGTCTCACTCTGGTTGTAGCGCACCACATGCACCGCATCCACGCCCATCGACATGTCGAGTAGAGGGTCCGAACCGCCGCCGCGGTTCATGTCCCAAATCTGCACGGTGCTCGACGCAGAAGCAAAGCGCGCATGATGCGCATGATGCGAGAGGGAGTGAAAGGCCGTCTTGCCGTTGTACACAGTCAGTGGCTCGCTCGCCGGCAGCTCGCGGGGACGCAGACTAAACAGATCCGCGTCGCGCGCACCGGACGCCTCGTCGTCGTCGCTCTCCTCCGCATACTCGGCATATTCGCCCAGCCCTTCGGGCACAGGGTCCGCATTCCACACCTTGATCGTGCGATCCGTCGAGCACGAGAGCATGCGCCTCGAAGAGGCACTGCCGCTGAACGTAAAAGGAGAAATACACAGCGACTGAATGATGCCCGCATGCGCACGGGGGTATGTGTAGATGCAGCGCTGGTGGTTTAGATCCCACAGCCGGATATCGCCGTCGCCACTACCGCTCGCCAGTATTTCCAGGCGCTTTGGATGCCGCGCAAGCGCGTACACACCATCGATATGTCCTTCGAGCGCCGCCACGAATGGCTTGGCAAATAGGCGGTCCAGCTTGGCCGCATTCAGGGCACGCGTGTACTCGCGCGGCTTGTCAAACGGGTGCATGGTCGGGTCCAGGTTCCGCTGCACGGGCGCAGCGTCTCCGCGCCGCGCCGGCGTATGGTCGTCCAGCGAGCGCGTCAGCGCTTTGATTTTCTGCGTCAGTGCCCCTCACGCACCATCTGCGAGTGAACGAATGACGATGGGGCGAGCGCCACAATTTTTTTGGCTGCCACGTGCGGCTGTCCAGCGACTGCGCGTGGCGCCCCCGCCCAACACGGTCCGCGTCCTGATGACCTCGGTGATTGAAATGCCTGGTGACGCGGTCGCAGCATCTGCCTCCGGGCACAAGTACAGGTACGCGATTATTCTGATGCAGCGTGATTCTCCCTACGTACAATGAGCGCGAGAACCTGCCTATTATTGTTTTCCTGCTGTGCCGCATGTTCCAGCAGCAGGGCCTCGACTACGAGATTGTGATTGTGGACGACAACTCGCCGGACGGCACACAGACGATTGCGCGGCAACTGGCCGCCTTGTATGGCCCCGAGCATATTGTGCTCCGCCCGCGCGCGGGCAAGCTGGGGCTGGGGTACGTGACGTGTGTCTTACGCCAGCACAGCCTACATTCACGGCCTCGAGTCGTGCACCGGCGACTTTGTGATCATCATGGACGCGGACTTTTCGCACCACCCCAAGTTCATCCCCGATATGATCGCGAAACAGATCCACACCAACGCGGACATTGTACAGGGCACGCGCTACTTGGGCCCGTCGACAGGCGCGGGTGTGTACGGCTGGGACCTGAAGCGCAAGCTCGTGAGCCGCGGCGCGAATGTGCTCGCGAGCTTTGTGCTCGATCCCCGCACCACGGACGTTACGGGCAGCTTCCGGCTGTACAAGCGTGCGGTCCTCCAAACGCTCATCAGTCAAGTCACGTCCAAGGGCTATGTGTTCCAGATGGAGATCCTCGTGCGCGCCAAGGCGATGGGCTACTCAGTCGAAGAGGTGGCCATTACTTTCTGCGACCGGGTGTACGGAGAGAGCAAGTTGGGCGGCGACGAGATTGTCGGCTATGCCAAGGGCGTGTGGCAGCTCTTTGTAGGCATCTAAATACAGACAAGCTATTTACTTGTACTGGTAAAAGCCACCCTTCTCGGGCGTCTTGCGGCCCAGGCGACCCTGTTGGATCAGCTTGGTGAGCATGGGCGACTCGGTCACCAGGTCGGCGGGCAGGTGCTCCGAGCCGGCGCAGGTCTCGCGCCAGCCGCGGGCAATGTGCTCCATTGTGTCGAGACCAACCAGGTCAGCAAGCTCAAAGGGACCCATCGGGTAGCCGGCACCGAGCTTCATGGCCGTGTCGACGTCTTCGGGCGAGGCCACACCACGCTCCACGAGACGGATCGCCTCGAGCTGGTACGGCACCAGCAGGCGGTTCACGATAAAGCCGGGCGAGTCAACGCACGACACGGGCACCTTGCCCATGCGCTTGGCCACCTCGACGAGCGCAGCGTGGGTCTCGTTGTTGGTCTTCTCCGTGCGCACAATCTCAATAAGCTTCATCTGCGGCACAGGGTTGAATGCGTGGAAACCGCCAAACTGCTGCTCGCGCTTCGTCGCCTTGGCCACATCAGCAATGCTCAGCGACGAGGTGTTGCTGGCGAAGATCGCCTCCGCAGGCGCCTTGGTGTCCAGGAAGGCAAACAGGTCCTGCTTGATCTTCATGTTCTCAATGATGGCCTCAATCACCAGGTCGGTCGACTCCACGGCCTTCGAGGCATCCGTGGTCACGGTGATTGAGTCCACCACGCTCTTGACAAAGGTCTCCTGCTCCTCCGCCGACTTGTCAGCCATCTTCTTCTTGGCAATGCGCGAGAGCGACTTGGAGATGATGTTCTGGCCATTCGCCAGAGCCTTGTCGGTGACATCCGCCAGCGTCACGTTGTACTTGCCAACGTGAGCCAGCACTTGCGCAATACCAGCACCCATCAGACCGGCACCGAAGCTGCCATTAGCCAAGGTATACGTACACAGTGACGTTCTTGATCTCCTTCTGAGCGGCCATCTGCACGGTCAGCGTCGTCATTCAGTCATTCACCTACCGAGGTCGAGAAAGAGCGAGTCGCGCCAGCCGTGCGGGCAGCGAGAGCCGTACGAGCACCAACAGTAGCGAACATCGACATGGAGAAAGGTGGGGTATTAGGCGCTCCGCTGGCGGCAGACCACCGTCCCCGACCTTGCCCGTTGTCGGCCGAACGTACAATGAGTGGCTCGTGCACACTACCTACGACAAGGGAACGTTCCACTTCCACCGGTCCTCTTGGTAGCCCGCTACCGTGTCCGTGAGGAGGATCTCGCGTCGCTTTTGTACATAGGCCGTTACTGAGTCAGTTTCTAAAACGTACAGTCTGTCACTTTCTGGCGCATCGCCGGAATCGTCTCCCTCTCGATCGGCATCTCGAGCTGCCCAGAGAGCTCCTCGACAGCCCGCTCAAGGTCGCGCTGGTTATCCTCAAATAGCTCCGTCATATTGTTGCGCTCGAGGTAGTACACCATGCAATAGGTCCACTTCAACGTCATGCGGCACTCACTCAGCGTGTCGGCAGCCTTCTTGAGGAACTGCACCTCGATCCACGTAAGATCAGACGTGCGCTGCATCTCCTCCATTTTCTTCTCAATGCGCAAGTATAGCTTGTGGTCTAGCCGCGCAGACTGCTCATGGTTCGCATACCGATTGAAATAATGCAAATACCTCTCAAGTGATGCCCGGCTTTTGGCTTGAGCATCGCGGGCGCTCGCCCCTGACTTTTCGTCATACCGGTTGCACTGGTACCAGTTGTTTCCATGCTCCGACCACGGGCCCGAACAGATCCAGCAAAACTCGTACTTACACTTCCTGCACGTCATATGATTGCAGCCACCGTTCTTTTCAATTGTGGAAACACACTTTGGGCATTCTTTCGTATTCGCACTGATCCAATTCGCAGTCTCGCTGTCATCCTCACACTTCTTCAGCCACAACCGCACAATCGAGCAAATCACGGGATGGTGGGCGGCCACACCACAGCCAAAGCAGAACCAGTGCCCGCAGTCACAGCGGACGGAGGGCACAACTGTATGGAGCTGCTTCTTCGACACACCGCACTCCACTGCAAGCTCACAGTCCGGCGCAGGACACCAACGAAGGGTGGGATTGTCGTCCACATAGGCCCGGTCCAGCAAGATGCGGTACCGCTGGAAAAGCTGAGGTGGTAGCAGCTTAGACATGGTATCTTCATCCACAATCAGTTTGCACTGACGATTCATACACTGGATTCGTCGGCTTTCGCCTTCCTCGCGGACCTTTTGTTCCACGTATTGGGTATAACATTCTGTACAGTAGCGGTGTCCGCAAGGAAGAGATGTCGTCATTATACTTCCACCGTAGTCTTCCGACGACATGCAGCAAATCTCACACGTAAAATCGTTCAGCTCGAGCATGTGTGGGCATGCGGGATTGTCCAGTACACCGGCCTCCCATTTCACGCGCTCAGTTTCGTCCATGTACTGCTCGATAAGCCGCTCTTTGTTCCACTGAAAATGACGCAAAAGAACAGCTGCATCGTGCGCTGGGACCATAAACATCCCTGCGATATGATCAATCTCTTTTTGCTGCATGGCCTCAATACCAGCAATCGTAAGACAACGGAAATCAACTTCATAAGGCTTCTTCTGCCGTATATCGGAGATGGAATGGTCGAGAAAGACACCATCATCAGAAACCACATCGAAATGGTCGTCCTCATTCAGATCATCCATGTCCATGTTCTCGGGGCTACCGCCGCTCATGTTATCGTAATCGGCATCCCCCGAGTCTGAGTAGTCCGTTGTGTCGTAACCGTCATAATTCTAGATCGTCAACATCTCTTTTCAGTACGTACAAAATCATCATAGTTGGACATGATCGGCTCCAACAATCCGGGTGGCGGCCACAACCTGGAGCAAGGTCACGCACGTCCGTGTGGCGAACCGACCAACGCGTTGCTGTATGTGGAGCACCATCCTGGGATGCCGTGAGCATGACTAAGTATTCATGGCGACCTTTTGTGGATCACGTGATATACTATAGTTTTGTACGGAGCTGAGACAACCGCAGCGTAGCACCAGCGAGAGGATCCTAGCGACCACGAAGTTCTGGTACTCACCTCAAGGTACGCATGCTCGGCCCAGGGAAGTGATATATGCATGCACCCACACCCATGATGGTGTGCTGTGTGTTTTTCTTGTCGCTTCCTTGATGCTCTTTGTGGGAACGAAGATGCTAACATGACACAGATGCCTACTCATCTCACAAAGACTAGGAAGCACCGTGGTAACGTTTCGGCGGGTCACGGTCGTATTGGCAAGCACCGCAAGCACCCCGGTGGTCGTGGTCTGGCCGGTGGTTTCCACCACCACCGTACCAACTTCGACAAGTACCACCCTGGTTACTTCGGTAAGGTCGGTATGCGCCACTACCACCTGCTGCGCAACCCCCAGCACAAGCCCATTATCAACCTGGACAAAATCTGGACCCTTGTGCCCGCTGACGTTCGCCGCAGCGTGACCGCCGAGTCGACGGAGGTTCCTGTCATTGACACCCTCGCCGCGGGCTACGGCAAGGTCCTCGGCAAGGGTCGCCTCCCTCAGCTGCCTGTGATTGTGAAGGCACGCTGGGTCTCGGCTCTGGCTGAGAAGAAGATCAAGGAGGTCGGTGGTGTCGTCAAGCTGGTTGCGTAAATGTTGCATCGGTGACCGAGCATCTGGATTTCTGCGACGTGTCGCATACATACACTGGAACGCTCCTCGGAGTTGTTTGTGTATATCATATGACCCAAAAGAACGTAGGATGTCTTAAATTGTCCGACGCATTTATCGATTTGCTAGTTGTGGTGTGCCAACGTAGATGGGGTAGCCTGTCGGAAACCCAGGCATCATATACAGCCATCCGGACAGGTTGCTGGGGAGAACCCTGTCTACCTATACTCACAAGCGTGAGCAACTACATGGCCATTTTTGAGATCGGATCCTAATCTAACTTAGTTTGACAGGATGGTGATCTCGACGTCCACGCCCGGCTCGAGGGCAGTGGAAGTGATCTGCTTGACCACCTCGCTGGGCGAGTGCAGGTCAATCAGACGCTTGTGGATGCGGAGCTCGTAGTGGTCCCAGGTCTTCGAACCCTCACCGCAAGGCGACTTGCGGGTCGTGTGCGAGAGCACCTTGGTGGGGAGACGAACAGGGCCCTTCACGTGGAGCTTCTTGTCCTTCGAGCGGTTCACAAGGTCGCTGCACACTACAATGTTAGCAGAAAGAATACATACTCTTCTCGAGACTCTTCACGTTACGCGAAGTAAGAGTGATGCGGATCTTGTGAAGCTTCACAGGGGCCACGGGGGCATCGACATCCTTGTCCTTGGCGACGTAGCTCATTTTCGAAATACTTTGGAACCAGCGGTGACCAAGTGGGAGAAAGAAGTCGTAAGAAGCGTGACTCTTTAGCTGGCGTGTGTGTCACGTGAATTATATCCTCACGTGCAGTACCTTGAACCTAGCCTGCGCCCCCTGGTGATGCTGGATAGCTGGCCGGTTCAGCCATCCGCCATAGAGGCACACATGTTCTCGGAGAAGGATGACACGACACCCTTAGGATGGGTTGCTTATGGGTTTGGCCATACCCATGGCGATGTTAGCTCCATCATATCTGCGCTGTATGTAGAAGACGCAAATGGGTTTGAGTATCTTTAGCTTATGGCTCCGTGGAACGTTGGCCAAGAGACTCGCCTGGAATGTTAGCGACGTGATTCTGTTTGACGAGTACGCAGAGACTCACGGGAAGCACGCCAGACCGTTGGACCGTCAAGTGGAGTTGTCTCCACTTCCCCGGTGGCTTGATCGTGAGACCTGGGGCCGCCAGCGTGCCTGCGCATAGCTAGCAGACACTCGCTTACTAGGGCTTACGATGAGTGACAGCTTGAAAGACGTGGATCCTAAGCAACAGGGGCACGCTGTTGATACAGGGGCCGGTGTGGATGCAGCAGAACCTGCATTGGATGCCCATGACGACGCAGGAACCACAGGTATACAAACACTTCTACAAGAACTCCATTTAAAAGATGAAAATGCGCTTCGTAAAGATTTCATGCATCTTCAGGAGGAGCGTGATTCCTTGGAAGAGCAGTACCAGACTTTGCTGTCCAAAGTATCACAAATGCGAACAACGCTAGGAGAGCGACTCCAGCAGGATGCGGTAGGTGTTTTGTGTTGACAGGCAGGACGAATTGGACCGACGAGAGCAGCAGATTGAACGGCTCACTGGGCAAGTGGGTGAGCTGGAAGAAACGACGTCGACACTCCAACAGGAGCTGGTCATTGCACATGAAGAGGCCGCGAAGCTCACGTCGGAGACCGAACGACTGCGTCAAGAGCTGGAGCAGCCGCCATCTGAGGACCACACTGCTGAACTGAACCGCTTAAAGGAACGCTGTAACTCGCTACAGGAGATGCTGGATGCCCATCAATTGGAGACGCGGCACTGGGAGAATGCTCTCATTGAGGAGCGGGCGCGGCGGCAGCAGCTCGAGCAAGAACGAGCTGGGGCGGAGAAACGCGAGCGCCAGGCACAGGCTGTAGCCGACCAGGAAAAGCAGGTGGCACGACAGCTGCAGCAGGCGCTGGAAGAGTTGGAGTATGGCCAAGAGAGCGACCACCAGCGCATGGTCGACGAGATGCAGCAGAAAGCGGAAGCGGCAGAATCTGAGCTGGAGAATTACAAGCTACGGATCGACCAAATGGAGACTTATATGGACGAGGCGAATCAGGCGAAGGACCGATGCGGGAGCTTGGAGCAGGAGGTCAAGGAGAAGAACTTGCTCATTGGGAAGCTTCGGCATGAGGCTGTTATATTAAACGAGCATTTGACGGGGGCCTTAAACCGTCTACGGCGCGACTCAGCTGACGAGCAGATCGACCGGTGCGTGCGACTTGGCTAACAATAGTCGGCTCATGTCGAACCTGATCCTCCAGTTCCTCAGTGTGCCGCGCGCCGACACTAGACGCTATGAGATCCTGCGTTTGATTGCCTCTATTTTACAGTGGAACGACGCGGAGCGCGAGAAGGCGGGCCTTCAGCGCCAAAGCGACCGGTCCTCGAGCTATAATTTCTTGGGATTGGGTGGACTCTTATCTTCTCAGCAGAGGCAGCCGTCCCAATCGGAAGACAAGTCGCCCGGAGATGAGGTGCGTATGTTTGGCTCACCCAGTCCGTTACCAATCTCTTTGTCGAGTTCCTCTTGTCGGAAGTTGAGAGGGCCAAGGCGAGTCCCAGGGCCACCAACGAGTCGGGTTCCGCAGAGGCTCCGCCAAACGACGAGACCTCCGCGGAGCCGAGTACGTTTGATCTCCACAGTCTATCGGACCTCGATCGCACCTTGCGTCGTGCATCTGAATCGGCAAGTCATAGTGGAGCTTAGTGGCACGTGCGCCCGAGGCGCTAAATTGGACGAATTCTTGGAGTCTCTGTAAGGAAGCTTTGGAAGGCCTGGACGTAGCTTTAGTCCTTTCCATCACCATGCGATTCTCCTTTGTCGCTGCTGTGTTGTGCTTCTGCGCCGCCGCATCTGCCATGACCGTGCAAAAGCGCGGCGATGACGATGTAAAGGCCAAGATTTTCCTGATCCGTCACGGCGAAAAGGTCAACGACGATACTGTGGGTCTCTCGCAAGCTGGCCAGCAGCGCGCCCAATGCATTGCGGACCTCTTTTCGCAGGAGGATAAAAAGGTGGACGCCATCTTCACCCAAGACTTCAAGTCGGATGGGTCGCGCATCCGCCCTTACGATACGGCCAAGCCGCTCGCTGACCGCCTGGGCCTGACCATTGACCACCACTGTGACCGCGACGATGACGACTGTGCCGCCGACTCGGTCGCCGATGCAGCCAAGAACGGTGCCCAGACCATCCTCGTCTGCTGGGAGCACGATGCGCTGAGTGACATTGCCGACAAGCTCGGCATCGACGATCTTGACTACCCCGGCGACCGCTTCGACATTGTGTTCCAGATGTACGACGGCGAGATGGACTCCATCTTCTCTGAGGGCTGCCCCGGTCTCGACGACAAGTACAAGGGCTGGGTTGGCACACGCAAGGACGACCTGATTGATGACGACAGCTGGGCCCATGGGGCCGGCAAGTAGGGTATATAACTACGACTTAGAACGAAAGAACTTGGCCATAGCTGCAATACTCGCTCCAAAGCGTTCATGTTCATGAACCTGCGAGCGGATCCAGCCAGGAAGACGCAACAGGATCTCGGGCCGTGCATATCGACGATCCAGGAGCAGAAAGGCTGCATAGTCGTCCTTGTGACGGATCGCGCGGCCGAGAGACTGGTTGACCGCACGCATGCACATATTTAGGTATAGCTCCCGACCTGGATCCTGCCCCTCGCTGGCAGGCGATGCTCGGCGCATATAGCTCATGCGCTCGGCCAACTCAGGACTTTTCGCATGGGGGAACGGAAGGCCCACCATGACTACACAGCGGGCCAGATTGTCCTGGAAATTGATACCTTCTGACAGCTTGGCACCGACGACGGCAAACAGGATAGCACCTTTGGGCGACTTGGGCAAGGGCGCTGCAATAGAGGCGGCATACTTTTGCAGGATGACATCCACTTGACTAGCCTCCTTCGGCTCCGAATAGACCTGTTTCCGGCGCCCCAGACGCTCCAATGCACCCGTCTGCTTCCAGCGCTTCCACGCAGTGTCTAACGACGCATAAGAAGGGAAGAAGACCACCATGCCATGAGGAAGGATGTTGCCATAGTTGCACAGGGCATGAGCCAGTTCATCCAACAGGTCCGACTGTTGCCACGACTCGTGCGTAAACTCGAGCGGCAGGCCCTTTGGGCCTGTGTCAACAATCGCGCCCACAATATGATCAGGCGGCACGATATGGCCACACGAAAAAGACACAAACTTGTCCGCAGGAGACCCAGCCAGTAACTGTTTTTGAAAGTCGGCGATCTGGATCAGCAGCTGGGACGTACCGGTTCCATCGTGCCTCCTGCCAGCAGCACAGCGCGGGCCGCCTCAACTATGGGCTGGAAGGCATCGCTGGGGTTAAGTAACAAAAACTTGAGCCGCACTCCTGCGGCCTCCTTCGTCAGCAGCACACGTCCGTGGACGGCCTTGTTCGTCAGGGCCAGGAGAAAGGCTTCAACGGCATGCATCGGGTGAGAACGGTCCTGTCGCTTGGCCGAATGGCTTGCTTGGTCCAGCGACGTCTTGTCGGCGTAGCCACTCACCTGCGGTCAGTAGACGGGCGTACTTTTTTCGCAATACGGGTATCCTTAAGCCAATGCTCCAACTTAACCAACTGGCGGTGAGTCAGATATACATACATTGATCTGATCCGCCGTCCCGCCGAGCCGTGCCATCAATTGCGATGTAGTGAGTGATGTGGGTGGCTGTGTCGCTTTACCGACTTGCTGGCAAAACGCCTGGAGGGCCCGGAGAAGCACTTGCACCATGCGCATATGCTCTTCGTTCGAGCCCTTGAGCCGTGTCGCAAAGCGTTGGAGGTATCCGTTCACCTGCGACAGAGCGGCGTCGATTTGTGCCTGCGTCAGCTCTGCGGTGTAGGTGCTCAAAATGGTATCAACAAGGTTGTGTGCCTCGTCAATTAGCACGATGCTGTCGTCCAACGACAGCTGTAGCGCCTCGCGAGCATCGCGTTGCAGGAGCAAGTTGTACGGTAGCATAACAAGCTCAGCCTGCCGCACACTGTGCCTCGCTCCATAATACGGGCACGTATGCATCTGTTTGCCCAACTGGACGAGCTCTTCCATGTCCTGGACCTCGGCGAGGGCATGGTCGCGATAGGAACCAAACTGCGCCTGGCCCGCCGCGTCGTGCGTCGGCAAGAACTCACACCGCTTTGCTTTGCGGCCTTCTATCATCTCGAGGCAGCGTTCATTCATCGCTTCTGTGCCAAACATTCGTCCCCACCTGCGCACACCCTCGTGAATGCACATGTGCTGGCGACTACCCAGACCAATGCATCGCACAGGTTCATCGGCATGTCCAAACGGTGTTTTCTTGAGCTCCTGCACCAGCTGAGCGAGCTGCGTGTGTGTCCGGCTGGCAAAGAAGATCTTGGGTCTCGTTTCTGGCTCCTCCGCGACGCTGCCGGGATGCAGACTCGCTTCGTAGGCCTGCATCATGCTGCGGACCTCGGGCGTCAAAAATGCATCGGTGGATGCCGCGGTGCTGGGCCACATGGTTCTGGAGGTCTTTTCACCCTCATAGTCGGCCGGCAGGAAGTCGTCATCGGAGGGTGGGTCAACCTCTCGGCGCGAGCGCTTGGCAGGGTGGCGATGCAATTCGCGCTGCCGCTGCTCTGCGAGTCGCTCGCGGGCGATCTTTAAATTCGCAAGAAGCTGTTCCTCCTGCTGCTGGAGAGCATGGCGCTGCTTGGTCTCATCATGTGCGACCACCCAGTCCGGCTCCTCGTAATCTTGTTGCGCCGCGGACACCATCTCTCCAATCTCATGACGCTGGCGGTTCATTCGAAGCCAGGTAAGCGTACTGCACAGCAAGCTCAGCGTCTTTCCTGTACCGGTAGGGCTCTCAAACACCCCAAATTTTCCCTGCTCAATGGCCTCGAACAGGGCTGTCATCAGCGCGAGTTGAATCTCATAGGCCGTTGGGTACGGGAAGTGGAATCGCCGCGAACGCGTTGTAGAATCCTCTCGCTCACCAGAGCTCGTTAGTCCGGGTGTTCGCAACACCAAAGACGTTTCTGGCATGTCCCATAAATGCAGGCACAGACGCGTCCAGTGTGCCAAGGGTCAAGGGTCGAGGTGGAGATAGCTAACGCAGTCTGTTATAACGGGTCTGCCATTTTAAGACTATGAAAAAGCCTCTTGGATCTGGACATACACCGACTATATCTTAATTGAAGGGCATATCGACTAATTGGGATATCGTTTACTCCACAGTCACGCTCTTGGCAAGATTGCGGGGGAAGTCCACATCAACACCGGCCGCCGTGGCAAGGTGGTACGAGAGAAGCTGGAGAGGCAGAATAGTCAGGAGGCCTTGCAGACAGTCCACCGTCAGAGGAACGCGCAGGGACCGCGCATCAGCAGGCACATTTGTGTCGTCCTCATTGCAGATTATGACAGGGTGACCGTTGCGAGCCGACACCTGGCTCAGGGCCGTTTGCACCTTGGGGTAGAGCGAGTCCTTGGTCATGATGAGGATCACCGCCATGGCCTCGTCAATTAGGGCGAGCGGGCCGTGCTTCAGCTCACCAGCCAGAATACCCTCTGAGTGCATGTAGCAGACCTCCTTGATTTTGAGGGCACCCTCCAGGCACGTAGCGTGCTGATAGCCACGTCCCATGATGAGCAACGACTTCTCCCTCGCAAGAGCATTGTAGGCCAGATCCTGGAATTCCTTGTCGTGGGTGAGAACCGTGCGGATCTGGTCAGGCAGGGCATGAAGACCATCAATAATCTCGTGGCGACGGGCCATTTTCGAGAGGCGGTCCTCGGACAGCTGCACAGCCATCATAATCAGGGCAATGTACTGCGACGTGTATGCCTTGGTCGATGCGACACCAATCTCAGGGCCAGCGTTGATGTGCACACCGCAGTGCGTCTCGCGCGAGATGGTGCTGCCGACAGTGTTGACGATACCGACACACAGCGCACCGCGGCCATTGCAGTAGCGCAAAGCAAGAATCGTATCGGCCGTCTCACCCGACTGAGACACAAACACACACACATCATCACGGAAAATCGGCGAGTTGCGGTCCAAGAAGTCCGAGGCAAGCTCGATGGAGACAGGGATTTCCGTGAGCTCCTCAAAGATGGCACGCGTGGCCAGACAAGAGTGGTAGCTTGTGCCGCACGCAATGAAAACAATACGGCGACAGCGGCGGATCACATTCAGGTATGCCATGAGACCACCGAGCTTCACCTGGCGCGTGTCAAAGTTGACACGGCCGCGCATCGTGTTGACGACCGACTCAGGCTGCTCGTAGATTTCCTTCTGCATAAAGTGGTCAAACTGACCCTTCATGATCTCAGCCAACTCCATCTCCAGTGTCTCAATCGAGCGTGTGGATGAGAGACCGTCGTTGCGACGGAGACGGTGGATATGCAGCTCACCCTCAGCAATATGCGCAATGTCATCATCCTCGAGGTACAGCACACGCTTCGTGTGTTCGACCACAGCAGAGGCGTCCGATGCGATAAAGTACTCAATCGGCTGGGGCAGACCATCCTCCGACAGGAACGCTCGCGACTGCGAACGAATCAGCTTGTCAATGCTGCCTGCAGCAGGTGCCGCCGTTGCGTTCTCAAAGTTATGCACACTTTGTAGGTTGGGTTGGTTCTGGTAGCTGTTGTCTTCCACCTGACCACCCAGCTGCACATCCACCGAGTCGACCTTGAGCTTCTTCTCCGTCTTCACACCGATAAGCAGCGGCGAGCCACGACGAGCCACCACCACTTCACCAGGGAAGTACACCGACTTAAATACAAACGAGAAGGCACCCTCCAGCTCCTTCACCGCACAACGGACCACAGTGTGGAAGTCTGGCTTGCGGTTCTCCGGGTATGTGTCCCAGAAGTACTTGATCAAAACAGCCACAACCTCCGTGTCAGTATCCGTCTCGAACTTGTAGCCACGCTTCTCCAACACAACCTTGAGTTCCCTGTAGTTGGTGATAATACCGTTATGCACCAGGGTGAACTCGCCCTTCGGGTCGCTCTTATGAGGGTGGCAATTGAGAGGAGAGGGAGGGCCATGGGTCGCCCAACGGGTGTGCGCCATGCCCGCATGAGACACAAACGTCTTGTCCATATCCACCGACGACTCTGAAATGTGCTTGCGGAGCGCGGCCACTTTCCCGACCTGTTTAAAAAGCAACACTTCCTTGTCCAAGTCGCCATCCACCGTCAGGCCAGCACTATCATAGCCACGGTATTCCAGACGCGCCAGCGCATTCACAAGGACATCAATGATGGAACGACGGTCCTAGAAGGGATTAGCCATAAATTGACATACCTTTTCGACCAAGTAGTTCACGTAGGCAAAAATACCACACTGAGCGTGTCAGAGCCTGTTCCACTATTGCACTCGCGCTGCCGCACCGCCATACGTACCATAGCCACAATTGGATTGCAGGTGTGGTTCAAGAAAAGGAACTAGAAGCAATCCGCCAAGATTGGAACCCAAGGTGGTACTCGGAACTTAAGGGATGAAAGAAACCTTGTAATCGCGCTTCGGCTGTCGCGTCGTGGCACGGGTGTGGCACCAGCCAGCCAACTCAGCCTCCACTCAAGCAGGTTCCACACGACTGGCTGGCGGGGGGGGGGCATATGTACTATTACGCTAGTTTTGCCTTGATTTCCCGAATTGGGAATTTACTTGATTGGCTAAAATTCCCATCCTTGCTATGCTGGTGTTACTTATGCAAGCAGTTGAACGCATCTGTCTTTCCTTGCAGTTCCGACCGTTGATATGCTGAGCAATACAAGCGTGTAGATTGCGCGTTCAACTCTGCGATCTAGGGCATTCCGCAGATGCACGCATTGGCTTGGCCTGAGATGTCTTAGTGTGGTTTTTAGGGGTCCTAGTTACTGAAATTTTGACAGATCAGGTGCACTGGCGCCTTGTCAGATGAAGGCACCAGGTCCCGGCTGACAACCCCTTTACTCTCTATGTGGCGGTTCATGGTAGTCTCGCCCGTGGCGATGACGATGCCTATATCTTTCTCGTGGAGATCTCTCTCGTTCATACCGCCGATGTGAGCGTTCATCTCTGTGGTGTCGTGAATGTCGACGTTCCCGGTCATCTCGAGGTGCGGGGGGGTACCGGCGTTTGGACAAGTCAATGGGCGCAGCATTAGCCCCCGTTCGTGCCACGTCTCCATCTCGCGCGGACATAGGGCTATCTTCCGTAGTTTTTTCATCCGACGGGCCTCGTCCCCTGGCGTTAATTTACCCAACGTACAGCATCCGCTCCATCGCCTCGCGTTCCGCCTGCTTTACATCCATGCGCTCTTTTCTCCGCGCTTCAATGTCCTCCCTGCCATTCTGTCCGCGATTGTACCACTGAATATCCCGTCCTTCAGCCCATCGACCTTTGGGAGCGTGTACGGAATTGCCCAGGTAATGATCTCGTTGCTTGTCCTCGCGAACAATATCCCATGAAAAATCCGCCTGGCCTCCGCGCGTCCCTCCGCGACTCGTCGTCAGTAGCTTGTTTGACGTACCTGGGTCCATCCTGCATCCTCGTGCAGCGGCTGGGCCCTCGTTGTCGGCGTCGCAGTGGAGCACTGCACAATGACACGACCTGCAACCTCGGCCGAGAATACAACACTTGGGGGACGCGCGCCACGGTCCTTGTCTCGCGCAACGGCCCCTGGGGCTGCCACGCGTGTTGTTGAGGTGGGCCATGATTTCCACAAAACCATCCAGCCTTGTACGTTCATGCGGAAAATTCGAGTGTGTGTGCAAAAGTTCATCGGACCACCGGTGCGCTATGCACGCAGGAATTCGGGACGATACGGCGCTGGTTCCATCGAATATTCCGTCACGACCGTGGAAACGACACCGGAGCTGCATCGACGCCTTTCCAGATCTCATTCAAAAGTCAAAGGACTTGCACAAAAAGTCGCCAGAAGCGACCCTGCAAGAGGCCGATGACGAGTTCGATCTGCCTCTGGACGCGGACTTTTTCGAGTCTCTGGACGAATCGTCGTGGCAGCTATTAGAAACAGGGTCACAATGTACCGACACTGTCAACCCTACTTCGTACATCTCTAGTGATGATCCTAAAGTACCAGAGAATATTCTTTCTGGAACGACTGGTTTTCAGAAAGCGAACGGGAAGCAGCTACCTCGTCCAAGCGCGGCCGCCATGGCCCTGGCAGCCAAGCGCCTAAAACTTGACGGTGCGGATGAGTTCCAGGTTGGCGGCATGGAGAATATGCCTAGCAGTCCCACCGCCACGGGCAGGCTTGGACCGACAGAGCGACGGATTGACGAGTCCGCGATACCAACCAAGATACCCCAGCTCGGCCTGTTTCTTCCGAAACAGTCCCTTGTGCACGTAACGCCACCTTGTACTCCCGCACCATTGAAAGACACAGGTATTTCGCCTCTACGCTCGCCCATGATAGCCGGCTTGGCAAAGCCAGGCGCGTCAGGGTCGCCGTCGCCGCTGCGAAAACAAATCTCATTGGGCATCACACCCCGTGCCTTTCGTACCGGTCTTCCCTCGGTAAAAGCCCGGGGTAGCTTCACGCCGCCTTTTAAGAGAGGCGTCCGTTCTCCGTCCCTGCCCCCCCAAGCATCTATACCCTTGGCGCCAGTGCCGCCGAGTGTGTTTGACCTGTCTGTACCCGATGCACGTATTGGGTATCGAGAAGCCGGCCTTGTCCCGCATGGGTGGCAGTCAGACGCGGAGGCTCGTGCGCATGGCGTGCCATCGGAAGTGTGTCTTATTTTGCAGGATCCGATCCGGGCCTTGCAGTACGCGTTTGTGCAGCCGGACGGAACGCCGCGGGGTGCCACGGAAGCATATTCCGAGCTTCTTGAGCTTGGTGGCAGCAAGGCCCAGCTAAAGTGGGTCCAAAATCACTGGCAGTTGGTCCTCTGGAAACTGGCAGCCTATGTGGCCAGTGATCCGCGCCACGTGAATACCTATTGGACATGGGATCGTGTACTGCGTGATCTGCGGTATCGGTACGAACGGGAATACCACAAGAAGGAATACAGTGTGATCAAGCGCCTGCAGGAAGAGCCCCGGCCGTATACGAGGCCCATGGTGCTATGTGTGCATCAAATCCTTCGCTTTGACGATACGGGCGAGAGTGCTTCGCTCGTGCTTCAGCTTACTGATGGCTGGTACAAGATTCGTGCAGAGCTGGATGCGCCGCTGCGCCGCGCCGTGGAGCGGCGCAAGATTTGCATAGGACACAAGCTCGCCATTGCATGTGCCAAGGCATGTATCATGTACTTACGCAGCACCGTTGTTTCGGAGAAGGGACACCCGTGCTAGACGCCGTATACACGTCTGATTTGCTGCTGTCGTCGAACGCCACTTGCTTCGCTGCATGGGATGCCAAGCTTGGCTTGCAGCGGCATGCGTTTGTATCGAGTCTGGGCCGTCTTGTCCCAGACGGAGGCCTTGTGGGTCGGATTGACGTGGTGGCTGACCGTGTGTACCCTGTGGGGTACATGGAGGGCGAGCTGGACACGAAGGGTGTGCTCGTTTACCGTGGCCCCCAGTACAATGCGGACGAAGAGCAAGAGCGTCAGCGGGCCTGGGAGAAGCGGTGCCAGCGCACCCGAGCGTATCTCGCCGAGGTAGCCCCCCGCCTGGATCGCGCCGCGGCATGGCTGGAGGCGCGTTGTCATATGGAGTATGATGGCGCAGGGACGGCGGGTATGTGGTCATTTCTGACGCTAGATGTAACGGCCCTGATGGCCACTCTCGAAAAGATGGAGGATCCGACCGAGTGGCTTGAGACGCACATGTCGGCAGCGGCGCATGCGTCGCTGCCATACATGGGGGCCCTCCTGTCGGCGGTGCGTGAGCGAGTGACGGCGGTGAGTCAGCCGGGCACACCCCCGTACGAGGCGGCGCTGCGGGCACTGTGTGCACCGCGGCAGGTCAAGACGTTCTGCACTCTGCGTGTCCGCGAGGCTCGTATGACTCGTCGTGCGAGCCGCCGGACAGTCCTACTGACGGTATGGGAGCCACCAGAGCTGGAGCCTGGGGCGCGCTATGAGGTGCGTGCGAGACTCTGACCCAGATTACGCATCTTGCCCCAACGCAGGGACAGGCTTGGCGCCCGCGCGAGACGGATGCGGATGCGTTTTTATCTACAACACGTGAATCAGCCGTGCGGCGAATCGCACGGAGCAGCTAGGAGCCAAAGTAGACTCCACACCCGGTTGTTTGTATCACGTGATCTGCATAATTCGCGACGTGCAGGGAGAAGTTAGTGGTGTTGGTTTACGCTGGCGAGGTCGTCTGTGTATACACCCTCTGCCCACTGGCGATACCTGTTCGCTGTTCGTAGCGATGTCTGCGGACATTCCCCCCTATCAGCGGGACCTCGCCATGCCTCTGCCTATGGCGCCGCGACGCGCTGTACTGCAGAGTGTATCGGCGCAAGAAACCGTCCCCGTGCAGCGCCATCTTGCCGACCCGCCCGCCTACAAGTACTCGGAGAGTGCCATGCAGCATGAGGCACAGCAAGTGGTTCAGGAGCGACTGCGACATGCTGGCCGGCAGCGGGACCACCTTGCACCACTGGAGGGCGTAACAAACATTGTGCCATCGGCGCGTCAGCCGGCATCCCCGAAGCGTGCACCAGCGCCGGTGACGAAGGACAATGTTGCGCAGGCGAGCAAGAAGCCGCAGCTGCCTTCGCCGCCGCGCGTGATTGTGGATCCGGAGGGCAACTCGTACGAGCGCCATGCGATGCTGGGCCAGGGCGGCTTTGCGCGTGTGTTCCATGTGACGGACCGTTTTGGTCAGGACAAGGCGTTTAAGGTGATTGCCAAGAGCGCGATTATGCAATCCAAGAAGAACCGACAGAAGATCCTGGCGGAGATCATGATCCACAAGTCGCTGAAGCACGTCCATATTGTCGGGTTCGAGGACGTGTTTGAGGATGCAGACAATGTCTATTTTGTGCTGGAGCTTTGTCATAATGGTGTACGTGTAGACGGCTGACCTCAGAATATGAACGACATTGTCAAGCGCCGTGGCCCGTACCTGGAGGCAGAAGCACGCTACTATATGGTGCAGATCCTGGCGGGGATCCAGCACATGCACAACAACTCGATTATCCACCGCGACCTGAAGCTGGGCAACCTGTTTCTGGACAAGAACATGCAGGTGAAAATTGGTGACTTTGGCCTCGCAGCGCTGCTGAAATACCCCGAAGAACGCAAGAAGACGGTGTGTGGCACACCGAACTACATCGCGCCCGAGATCCTGTACGACCAGGGCGAGGGCCACAGCTTCGAGGTCGACATCTGGTCGGTCGGTGTGATCCTGTACACACTCCTGGTCGGCCGTCCGCCGTTCCAGACGAGCAACGTGCAGAAAATCTATGACCGGATCCGCCGCAACGAGTACGAAATTCCCGCGGAGGCGAACCTGTCGCCCGAGTCGCAGTCTCTCATCCGCCAGATCCTGTCGCAGCGCCCGTCGGAGCGCCCGTCGCTGCACGAAATCATGGACCACGCGTGGTTCCGCGCAGGGTCGGTGCCGCTATCGGTGCCCTCGTCGGCCGTGTTCCACAAGCCTCAGCTCCCTACGTTGTCGAGCGCCGAGAGCCTGCGCAACTTTGAGCAGCTCAAGGCGAACGCTCACTGGCGCACCGAGGAGGAGGAGGCCGCCGATGCTGCGGCAGAGCAGCCGCCCGCGGCGCGCGACGGTCTGCAGCAGCTCGAGGCGGCCGAGGAGGACCGCGACCGCCTCGACCGCGAGTCGCAGCAAGCGATCCACCCCGGCAGCCCGATCTCGACGCTGCTCAAGGTCGGCCGCCAGCCACTTGTCAAGGCGCCGGCGCCCGTCTCGGTTGCACCCGCGCCGGCGGCGCTGGCACACAAGCTGAGCCACCTGGATCTGCAGGACAAGGAGAATATGCAGGCGGTGGCGCAGGCCGCGCGGGCCTCGCGCCGCCTCGCGCCTGAGCCGGCGGCCCCGCGCGCGCTGTCGAGCATGGAGCTAATGGTGCATTACCTGAGCCAGGCCCTCGCACACTTTGATGCTGCGTCCACCGAGCCACTGGTCCTGCTGGACGTGGCGGGTCAGCCGGTCACGGTGCCGGTGCCAAACGTGATCCACGGCGAGGGCAGCCAGCTGCGGCTCAAGCCCGATGCGCCGCGCCTCTTTATCATCTCATGGCTCGACCACTCGGAGAAGTACGGCCTCGGCTACGCGCTGTGCAACGGCACTGTCGGCGTGCACTTTAGGGACTCGACCAGCATGGTCCTGGCGCCGCGGCGGCAAGCGTTTGACTATGTGTACCACGTGCGGCAGCGCACGGCGGACGCGGCGCGCCACGACCAGTTGCGCCGTGAGAACTATGCGCTGCCTGCTGCGATGAGCAGCTACGAGTGGCTGCCGCGCGAACTCGTGTCCAAGTTCAAGCTGCTGCGTTTCTTTGAGAGCGAGATCATGGAGCGCCTGTACGGCGCCGACAGTCCGCTGACGTACGTGGACGAGACGGCGACGTCGAATCTTGGCTTCGTCCACAAGTGGTACCGCTGCAAGCAGGCGATTGTGTTCCGGCTCAGCAACGGCACCGTTCAATTCAACTTCTACGACCACACCAAGCTGTTCCTCTCGAGTGACGGCCTCGTTGTGTCGGCGATCGAGCCCGTGGACCATACCGACGGCGTGCCAGTCCTCCGCTCATGGACGCTCTCGGAGCTCATTGCCATCGCACACGCCCAGCGCTCGGCCATGGAGGCCGCGACCGCCGCCGACGGCGCGCGTTTCCCCGCCATCTTCCAGACCAAGCCGAGTGAACGCCGCTTTGTGCGCCAGGTGCTGAAGAAACTGCGCTACGTGCGCGATGTCCTGCTTACGACGACGTCGGCCGCGCCGACCTCATAGACCTCTCTAGTCCACGTTGAATGCCACTGTATCGATGATCGCGCGGTACGTCTCGAGCGGCGTCGCAGGATGCACCACGAGGCGCAGGTACTCGCCGTCCGGCAGCGGCGCAAAGTCCACCGCGTAGCGCTGCGCCGCCGCCAGCTGTGCGTGCGCGCGCCGCGTGCCCTCCGAACCCTGGCCGCGCGGTCGGAAACAGATCTGCAGGAACAGCGGCTCGGCGAGCGGCCCGAGTTCCAGTGCTGTGTGCGTTTCGAGGTGCGCAAGCAGCGCGCGCGCCATGGCGAGGCCCGCCTGCACATGTGCGCACAGCCCGTGTGTGCCGTAGCGCAGCCACACGAGATACAACTTGAGCGCCTCGCCACGCCGGCCACAGCCGAGCGTCTTGGTTGCGAGGTCTGGCGCATCCAGCGCGCCGTGGAACAGGTAGCCTGCATCGTCCACACGCATCGACAGTGTGCGCCGGTCGCGCACGAGCAGGAACGAGCACTGGTGCGTCACCGCGAGCAGCTTGTGGGGATTGACCGTGAGGCTGTCCGCGCGCTCGATGCCACGCATCAGCGCGCGCCCCTCGGGCGCAAAGATGGCGCAGCCGCCCCACGATGCATCCGCGTGCAGCCAGCACTCGTGCGCCGCGCACAGCGGCGCGATAGCCGCCATATCGTCAAACGCACCCAGCACCGTCGTGCCGCACGTTGCCCACACGATAAGCGGTATGCCGCGGGGGTGCTCCGCGTCCGCATGCATCTCGCGCAGCAGTCGCTCAAGCGCCGCCACGTCCATGCGCCCATGTGCGTCGACCGGCACCTGCACCACAGCATCGGCGCCCAGGCCCGCCGCGAGCGCTGCGCGCGCCACGGAAAAGTGTGCGCCTGCGCTCGCGAGGATTGCAGGGCGTGCGCCCGTGCCGCGCCGCCCTTTTGCGTGCAGCCGCTCGACGAGCGCCCACACGCCGCCGCGCCGGTATACGCCGCCGAGCGCGTTTGCGAGGGCTGTCTGCACAGCCAGGATATTCGAGGCCGCGCCGCCAGGCATACTCACGCCATCTGGCTCGGCGCCGTAGCCAAAGAGCTCACAGAGGCCTTGTACGCACCGCTCCTCGACGCGCGTCAGGATCGGCGACGCGGAAAAGACGTGCACCGACGCGTTCAGTGCGCCCAGCACCAGGTCGCCCAGCACAGACACCACTGCCGGCGTTGCGTACAGCTTCTCGAGGAAGCGCCGCGTCCACGGATTGACGCTGTTCGATAGCACGTCCTGCACCGTGTGCACGAGCGCCTCCTCGCTCGCGCCCTCCGCCGGCAGCTCGAGCGGCATTGACGCATAGTACTCGGTCGGCGTCGTCCACGGCGCCACAGGTGCACCAGGCGCCTCGCCACGCACCATCCATTCCCAAATAGCGCGCACAATCCGCGGCGCAAGCCGGCCAAACTCGGTCGAAGACCGCTCAGCACGCAGCGGCGAGTCCATCGCGTCGCTGTTGCAAACGTCTTCCCCTCCACTTGCAGCGTATGGACGGCACGCCGCAGGTGGACCTGTGCTGCGAGCGTGCACAGGCCGTCCATGATGCATGGGCGCATGATCTGGACACGCTCTGTCGCATGCGGCCCATGGCCGATGCCATGTGGTGCCCGACCGGGTCCGGTGCATGCGCCGCCCATGCCAGTACGTCGCTTCGTCTCACGCAGCGCTCGTGAGCGTCCGCACGCGCGGCGCCGTGCGCGCCGCCTTGCTAGGCCACAAGCGGCTCTTCCGGCCGAGGTACAGCGTCGCATGGCCGCGCCATGTCCTCGAGTCTGTGCTGGCGTGGGCCTACACGGGCGCAGCGCCCGATGTGCGGGCGCTCGCCTGCGCACTCGGGTGCTCCGAGTTAGATGCGCGTGCGTGCGTCGCCGCTACGCCTGCCGACGACTGGCGCACATACGTCGCGGCCCACCCCCACGGCGCACCGCGCGATGCATGGTACGAGGCCCTCGTCGCTGTGCGCTGGCCGGCCATGCGCGCAGCGCCGTGGCACGCCCTGCCGCGCGCCGCACAGCACCACGTCGTGTCGTTGCTGTACGCGGGGTGCCTCGCGCCCACGCCCGGCGCAGTGCCCGAGCTGCTCGCATGCGCTGACATGCTGCACGCCCATGCATGGCCGCAGGCCGCGCAGCTGCTTGGCGCGACCGCGTGGGCCCAAGCGTCGCCGAGCGAGGCGCGCAGTGTCATGGCGCATGCCGTGGCGTGCCATGACGCGCCACTACAATCGGCCGTTCTGGCGTGGATGTGCACGTCCGAGGCGGGCACCACCGTGCTCCCGGCCGTGCCACATACGCTCCACGCGGCGCTCGGCGCGCAGCTGCTCGACGCGCCGCCCTCGATACGGCTGGCGTTCATCGAAGCGTTTCAGGCGGGCGGTGGCGTGCCGCGGGCGGTGCATCCTATGGCCGCTGCGTCCTTTGCGGCGATGCTCGGCACACCGCACGGTCAGGCGCTCCTCGCTCGCGCGCCTCCTATTGTGGACGTGCTGGTATCGATCCTACTATCGACGCTGCAGGCCGAGTCGGCGCCGGCGCTGTATGCCATGCTCGTGGGCGACGTGATGCTCGCAGACGAGCGGCCGCTTGCGCCGGGGCGCGCGTGGGATGTGCTGGAGCAGGCGCGCCGCAGTGTGGTGCAGTACCTGCGGCACCACTGGGTCGCCGCACGCGCTGCACACGCATTTGATGCGCTCCCCGGCTGGTGCGTCAAGGAGCTCGCGGCGGAGCTGGACGTCGAGGCACAGGCACTGCGCGTGACCCCCGCCCTGGCGCCGGCCCCTGCATCGGATGCGTCGAGCGTGCGCGGCATGACGAGTGCGGGCCTCGCGCAGACGCGCGCGCCTGAGCAGCGCGGCCCGGCGAGCCTCTATGCGGCGGTGCTCAACAAGAGTGCCGCGCGCGCGGGAGCCTAAAAGTCGAGCGACGGCCTCTGCGCAGCGCGCTTGGCCTCGCGCACGTCGCGGAGGAGGCGCGTGCAGAACTGGTCAAACTGCTCGACAAATGGGCGCAGACTCGTCTTCTCCCACTCGCCGCGGTGCTTCTCGGGCGTAGCCTGCGTGCGCGTCAGCTCCTCGAGCAGCTGCACGACCGTAGGCGCGCCCACCGCGGGGTCAAAGTTGAGGATCTGTTCGAGCTCCAGCGGCACACACACGCGCCCTGTCGATGGGTGCATGACGAACGGCGACTTGAGCAGGTGGTTCATGCGCTTGGTCACCTCGGCGTCAATGCGGGGGTACGTGTACTGCAGCACAATGTCCTCGAGTGCTGCGATCCACGTCGGGCGCACACGGTCGTGGCTGCGCTGCGCCGCCTCGAGGATGTCGTCCCACTTCTGCATACTTGAGCGCGGCTCCGCAGCCCACCGCGTGTGCAGCCGCGCGATGGCATCCGATTCGGACGTGGGAAGCAGCTGCAGCAGGACCTCCCAGCGCGCCTGCTCACGGAACACGTCCTGGTCGCGCAGGAGCACGTCGACAAACGCGCGCTGCAGTACACCACGCGATAGGGGCGGCGCGCGGCTTGCCGTGTTGGCCAGCACGTCATGGCCGAGCGCGCGGCGCAGGCTGGGGTGTAGCGCGCGCGGAAACCCGGCGGATGGCGCGCCGAGCGCGACCTTCTTGGCCTGGTTCGCGCCGCCGCGGACGACCTCGGTCCAGCCGACGAGCGCCTTGCGCGCCTCATCGGACAGCGCGCACGCCTCGGGGTCTGACACCCAGCAGTGGATGCCACGGCGGCCCGAGTAGACCCAGAGCAGATGCTTGAACCCAAAGTCCTCGCGTAGTGTCATATCGAGCACCTCGGCGGCGACGGCGATGAGCTTCCAGCACCGCCGGCACAGGCGCTTGTCCGAGCAGCATGTGCGGATCTCGTCATAATCAGTCATGTCGATATCAAACACCAGCTCGCGCTGTACCGGGCGAAAGTTGGCCTTCTGTAGCGTCTTGCGGTCCTTGGGTTTGGCCGTGTACACGGGTCCAATCTCGAACCGCGACGGGTTCAGACGACACACCTCCTTCTTCCATTCCTCCCATGTAGCAAAGCTCTGGTACCGCAGGTACGCGTCGTTCTGCAGTGTGAACGCAAACTCACGGTGCATAAAGTTGCGCGTCACGGCAATGTCCTGGTTCAGCCAGGTGAACAGCGAGCGGAACGGCAGCACGCGCCGGTAGTATGCGAGCAGGTTCATCGGGTCGTTCGGGTCGTGCGCAAGTCTGCGTAAGGAAGACATACATACGCATTCTCGTCGACCATCGCACACGCTTGGTCGAGCTCGCGGTCCTCATCCATGCGCTCGTACGGAGCGGCGCCCTCCGCAGCCGCCATCGCTGAGGGAGCGCGGCGCGCGACGCGCGCGTTTAGTCACGGCGGGCCTCCTCCACATCCACCATGGCGCGGTGGCATGCGGCGCGCACGCGCATCCAGCTCAAGCTGGCGATCCAGCGCGCTCACATGCTGCAAGAAAAGAAGGCGGCGCTCGCGAAGCGGACACGTCTCGATATTGCTGAGCTCGTGGGGCGCGGCCGCATGGAAACGGCCCGTGTCAAGACCGAGTCACTCATCCTCGACGACGTGCGTGCGGCCACTCACCTAGATCCACACCGAGCTCCTCGAGCTCCTCGAGCTGTACTGCGAGATGCTCTATGCGCGTTTCGCGCTCCTAGAGCTGAAAACGTAGGTACAGCGCACTGACCCAGGGACGAGCCCGACGCCGCGATCCGCGAGCCGCTCATCGCCGTCATCCACGCGGCGCACCACACCGAGGTCCAGGAGCTGCACGTGCTGCAGGATATGCTGTGCGCGCGCTATGACGCTGATTTTGCGCAGGCCGCTTTAGACAACCATGACGGTTGTGTGTCGGAGCGCGTCACCAAGAAGCTCGCCTACCACATGCCGCCGCCCGAGCTCGTGGATGCGTACGTGCGGTCTACTGACACAGCTACTTGCGAGAGAGTGCGTTGCATTACTAAGACAGTTTGCCATGCCTACCACGTCGTTCTGCCCGGCGAGGCACCTCCCACGGGCACCACAGCCGATACCCCGCCGAGCGCCCCTGTGCCAGCATCCGATGCACAGGGCGATACAGAGTGGGGCGCCTTGATGAAGCGCTTTGAGGCGCTCAAGCACCCTAAAGCATAGTGTTATGTGTGCGCATGCGACTGAGCCGAATGCTGGTTGAGCGACACAGCCTCGCTACCATGGCGGCGGCGGCGGCGGCGCGGTAGCGTGATAAAGCTCGGCATCGGCCGCGTTTCCAAATCCATACATACGTTCGCCGACGCCTGGATGGCCTCGATCCAGTCCACCACATGGAAGTTGTTGCGCGTCTGGATCAGAAACTGCTCACCGGCCAGTTTTATGCGCACCACATGCTGGCGCTTGGTGTAGTCGGCCGCTAGACCGCATTGGGCGCGCTCCATCGAGTACGAGTGGATCCGGTGCTCATTCAGCGCGTTGTGCACCAGCCGGATCTGCTCGTCATATTCGAGCTGGTTCGACGCCGGCATTTTGGGGATGTGCTCGGTCGGCGCCGAGCTCATCGCCGAGCTAGTCAGTGATTTGACGTCCAGGCTCCTCGATATCAGCGCTTCGAGACCGGTGGCATTCGTATGCGCCACCGCATCGCGCTTGTCCTGCTCCTCGCCACTCGCGAGCTCGTCGTCGTGCAGACTCTCATTCATCGGCCTCGTATGCACATGGGGTGTCTTGGTCAGGCCCCAAATGACCTCCGCCGACACACCCTTGTTGTACAGCAGCGATATGTCCGTTTTGTATACATGCAGCACCGTGCCATGCAACACAAAATACAACGACTCCCAGCCGCGGTCGCGCGCGGGTTGCCCCGGCGCAGTCAGCTCCATCTTGCGTGGCAAAAAGCCCTCAATATGCACCGTGCAAAAGTACGGCAGGAGCTTTTCCATGCCATCCGCAGTCATAGAGGGGCTCGTCGCCTGCCAGCTGGAGCGTCGACTGCTCATCGGTGTCACCTTCTTACGCGGCTGGAGCAGAAAGGCATCATTGGCCTCCGTCACATCGCAGGCCGCGAGCTCCGCCGCACGCTCCTGCTCCTCCGCCAGCTCGTCGTCCTTCGTCGGGAAACCATACACCGTCTTGCTGGGGTGCTTGTATTCCATGCGGCGCTTCCATAGCGGACCTGCCGGCGCAGGATCCAGGCGGAAATTCCCCATCGTAGGTGACTGGTTCGTCTTGTGAATCCGAGATAACCGCGGCGAGCTATCGCGCGAACTGCCGTGCACCGATGACAGGTCATGGCCAGGTATAGCAAAGTACATGGACGGGTGCGTGGCCGTGGAAGGTGTGCGCTGACCAAAGGTGGTTGCCGTGGGCGTGTTGGCAGCGCTCGTCGAGTTCGAGTGCGACGTCATCCACATCGTAGGCATGCCCACCGTCGACGAGCGGCGATAGGCAATCGCCGACGGCGGAAGCGGCACAGAGTCTGGCCCTGTCTCGGCCCGATCGCCCTGGCTCATCGCCGAGAGCTTCTGCATTTGCCGTGAGTTCAGGGCAAAATAGTCGCCACTTGTATTCGACTCCATCGGCGTCGCCGCCTGGCTCGACATGGGCGTGCGGCGGGAAAAGTTGCGCTGCGACGGCCCATGTTGCATGGACGAGCCCGCAAACGTTGTGCGGATAGGCGATGGAACGTAGTTGGGCCCTTGCATAATCGCATCGGGCTGGTGAGCTGCTGCGAACGTGGGTGCTTGAGGAGTGGCAAAGCCACCAGGACCTGCTTGTATCTCTTCGGCAATCGTATGGGGAACAGGGTATAGAAATGGCGGGGGCGCTGGGGCCCGGGGGGACACGGGCCCATCATTGGATTCCGAATCACCTATCTCTGATTCGCTTTCTTCGGTGTCCATAGAGTCGGATTCCTCGGTACTGGTGGTTGCGTACGAGGACACCGACGCTAGACTGCTGGAGTACAGGTCATTCTCCCGCACTTGTTTCGATAAGGACTGTGCAATAGGAATGGAATTGGATGTACTTCTCGCCATTGACTGCATAGTGCTCTGGGTATGAGGCTGCGAGACATTCGTGCCCACACTCACCGTCGCCGGATCTCCCTGGACAGAGCGCTTGTCCCGTATAGGTGCTGGACTCGAATCCCCCCATCGTAGTGGCTTGGGTAATTTATGCGACTGAGTGAGCCTATCATCACGTACCCAGTGCCGGTGTCCCCCGCTCATCGTGTCGGCGTAGAAGGAGTCCCGACGCCTTGGTCGGTAGATCGACGACCGTTCCCCACTGGGATCCACGGTCATCCCTTTCTCTGCCTTGATTGGTTCGCAATTTGTGCCACGCGACTTCCTCTGTAAACCACGTGGCTATCGCGGGACGCGCCGCGAAAGTAGCGCGTTCCACATTAACACATCGCTTTGCCACACGCGACCAAGACATGACGTCCGCTGACCTCACACGGGGCGTGATCGCGAGTATGCTCGATTCGACAGATGGAACCGCCTCGTCTGTCCCTGTCTGCCAGATTCTGAGCCTCAAGAAACTCCAAACAACGAATACGAGCGCAAACGTGAGCGAACGGTACCGCGTCGTGCTCAGCGATGGCGAGTACTACACACAAGGTATGTGGACCATGTCTTACTTCAGCCATGCTGGCCACCCAGCTCAAGCCTCTCGTGGAAAATGGATCGTTGGACAAAAACGTGGTGGTTCGCGTCACGCAGTTTACGTCGAACACGGTGCAGAACCGCAAGATCCTCATCCTTCTCAACCTCGACGTGCTCACAGCTCCCCTGCAGGAACGCATTGGCAGCCCGCAAAACATCGAGACTGCGCGCGGCTCTGGTTCCGGAAGCGCCCCGGCAGCGCCTACCAAGTCGGAGCCCTCGATTGGCGCACAGGCCCTGTCCGGTTCGCACGGTGCCCTTGCGTCGCGTGGCGTGACCAAGTCGAGCTCGGGCATGCCGGTGTATCCGATCGAAGCTTTGTCGCCGTACCAAAACAAATGGACCATCAAGGCGCGTGTCACCCTTAAATCGGATGTAAGACACTGGTCCAACGCCCGCGGCGACGGGAAACTGTTCAGTGTGAATCTTCTGGACGAAAGCGGCGAGATTCGCGCTACTGGCTTCAATGATGCCGTCGACCGCTTTTACCCCCTTTTGCAAGAGAACAAAGTCTACTTTATCAGCAAAGCCAAGGTGACTATCGCCAAGAAGCAGTTCAGCACGCTTCCCAACGAATATGAAATTACGCTGGAGAGCAACAGTGAAATTGAAGAGTGTGCCGAAGCGGGCGACGTGCCTGAAGTCAAGTACAACTTTGTCCCGATCGACCAGCTCTTAACCGTGGAGCCAAACCAAACCACAGATGTCATCACGATCCTGGACAGCTACTCGGATGTGTCCGAGATTGTGTCCAAGGCAACGCAGCGTCCGATAAAAAAGCGTGAACTGACCCTCATTGACAGCAGTGGCATGAGTGTGCGCATGACTCTTTGGGGATCGCAGGCGGAAAACTTTGTCAATTTGTTGGCAGGCGAAGAGAAGCCTGTGATTGCGTTCAAGGGCGTCAAGGTGAGCGACTTTGGCGGGCGCAGTCTCAGCATGTTTTCCAGCTCGACGATGGCCATCAACCCTGATATTCCCGAGTCGCACGGGCTCCGTGGCTGGTACGACAATGAGGGCAGCTCTGCCAAAATTAGTGGCTTCTCGTCGACCGTGGATAGTGGGAGTGCTGCAACTGGTGGTGCACTGCGTTCCAATGAGCGGCGTACGCTCGCCGAGGTCAAGGACCAGTCATTGGGCACGTCCTTTGAGCGTCCTGACTACTTTAACACACGCGCGACCATCTTGTATATCCGCCCGAACAACCTGTACTACCCGGCGTGCCCCTCTCAAGACTGCAACAAGAAGGTGCTAGACGACGGTGATGGCTGGCGCTGTGAGAAGTGTGATCGCAGCTATCCCGCGCCGGTCCATCGCTATATCTTCTCGGCCAACATTGCAGACTATTCAGGTCAGATTTGGATCAGCGGGTTCAACGAGGTGGGTGAGGCGATCATCGGTATGACGGCGGACCAGCTGGAGGCAATTCGTGCAGAGAATGAAAACGAGTTCCGTGCGATCCTGCAGCGCATCGCCGGCCGCATGATGCACTTTAACTGTCGTGCCAAGCAGGAGACGTTCAATGACACCAATCGCGTGCGCTACACGGTGACCCAGGCGGTTCCCGTGGACTTTACCAAGGCTGCCCACGAGTTGGTTGAGCAGATCCAGGCCTTGCAGACTCATTAAGTACGGTTGTAGAATTGTATGTACATGAGACTTATACATGTGTCACGTCCTGGCGACATATCGGGCAGAGACGCGAATGACGCAGAAAGTCGATCGTGCACCGATCATGAAAGCTGTCATGTCAACAGTTACATACGTACATGTGCAAGCAGGGAAGAATACAAGCTTTTTGTCCTCCTTTGAATTGCTCCAGACACACACTGCAGCGCTCCACGCGGATACCTGCGACACTTAGACGCACTCGCACACGTCCGGCGGAGGTGACACGCCGACTTTCCAGTTCCACGCGGCCCACAGAAATGTATTGCAGTTCTTGTAGGGAGAGATGTGTTTGCTCACGCGCTGGGCCCAGGTAGTCGCTGATCAGTGATGCCCACTCATACCGCATCTCTGGATCATCCAAATGCGCTACTGCAAAGTCCAGGTCGGTAATCTCTTCGTCGGGGGGCAATATAACAGGGGCCTGCTCTGCTGGTGCCTCCAAGGCGTCTCCCACAGGCTCGGTCGGCGCCTCTGGCGCAAGTGGGACCGTGTCGAGCGGCTCTTGCAAAAACGGGTTCTGCAAGGCAGGAGCGGGTATCAGCTGCGACGGACCCTGCTCCGTTATGAGCGAGTCCGTGGTAGATTGCAAAGAGGGCAACGCTTCGTCCTGAGGCCTTTCTTGTTCCAGGACGTCATGGCTGGGCATATCTTCATGAGAAGGGAGAGTACTGCCAGACGCTTGAATACCAGGAGGTTCCCGACGAGGAGGCAGAGGGGGCTTGGGAGCTGGTGGGCCCGGTTCCGTAGGAGGAAAGTGCCTGGTGGCATCTGTAATGACTGGCAAGTGGGCCTGGGTAGGCCGCGGCGCCCCCGAGGACCGCGGATTCGTAAAGGCACCACCAAAATGAGTTAGCATGGGGTTGGATGGCCCTGAACCATCATGCAAGGGCTCATAGCGTGATAGATAGTCCTCCAACCCAGCAATATCCGAGTCAAACTGGCGAAAGACACGTTGGTCTCGACGAAGCTCGTACAACTGGTCATAGGCAGCACGAATCAAGGAGACGCGTGATGGCGGTGGCGGTGGTAGTGGAGAGTCTAGTGCAGAGTCAGGCATCGTCGCAGTCGGTGTGCTTGAACCTCTCGCAGCAGTGTCAAGTTGGGGGGCGGCCGCTTCTTGGAGGACCGGAGGAGGCCTCTCCGAAGAGGAAGAGACAGGAGACGCTAGACTCACGGGTGAAACAGCATCTGCAAGCTCTTCGTGTGAGAAGCTCCCTGATACGCTTTCCCTGGAATCCTGCCTGGATTCCCGAACCAGCGTACCAGGCTGGAGGGAAAGCGGAATATGGCGCGAAGTACGGTGTGCGATTACTCGGTCATGGGACAATGTTCTGCGCATGTCTGCCTCATATTGATAAAGCGCATCTAGCGCATTGTGCTCGGACTCCCATTCATGGTCCGAGTCCTCTTCAACCGGCCGCGGTCTTTCGTCTTCGCTGGACGAATCATCGACAGGTGCCGACTGTGGGCCTTGCACATCCACGAATTGAGGAGCCGGCGCCCTTACAACTTGCAAAGTAGACGATGGATCACGAGGAGGATTCTGCCAACGACGTCGCAGATAGTCAGCGCCACTGGCTTCACTGGCTAGTTTCCGGCGTTCCATACGCTGTACTCGCTCTTCCAACGAATATCCAAGAAGACGGTCACGTTCCCACGCATCTCGTTCACGAAGCACCGCAGGATCCAATGACTCGTCTGCTTCATCTTCGGATGGATGGGAATCTTCTTGTCCGTTCCCTGCTGGTTCCAGTTCCCGTTCACCATCGCTCTCAAAAGCGGGTGGTGGACTGTTTGGTACGCGTCTAACCGGCGTGGGGGTCACTTGGTCTGACGACTGATTATGGACCGTCACTGAGAAGGGGGGCGGAGGATCCGTTCGGTCCAAGTTTTGCAAGCGTTCGATATCGTCCCATACGTTCACTCGCCGGCTCCAGTCATTCGTAGCAGCGCTTGATTCGGTAGTGGGTGCCGGTGAATGTTCGCGATCCATCGGTGCACTCGGACGCACTTCCGTTCTCACAGCCACGGTAGGTACAAGACCAGGGGGAGGTGCAGTTGGCATAGTCGCCACAGAACGCGCTGGCCGTACTGTTCGTGTGACTGTTGGGGTAGGCTGTACCGTAGCGCGTAACCGCTGGACCGACGCACGCGCTCGAAGAGTGGCCGCAGACATATTGCGTTGACTTCGAGCTCGGCTATCATTATTCGTCCGTCGTATGTTGTCGGGGGCTGTGAGAGTTACGCGGCCTAGATGACTCTCGACATTCGTCAGAAACGGCGCGATGGCAGAATTTGATGCAAATCCCAAGTTCGAAATGTCACGGTTCGGATCCCTAGAAGAGCCCCAGCTCCGGTCTGCGGGGTTGCTGCTCACCCGTTGCGTCCTCGCAGGTCCTGAGCCCATGCCAAGCGAACGCGACACGCATGCCGCCCCGATGCGCGCGTGGGGCACACGAGGCCCATGCGCCGTAACTGTGGAGGCTATGTCATCATGGCTTTTTAACACGTGACTAACTATACAAGGCGTGTGAATCTTTGCAAGTCCAGCTCAAGCCGCGTAGCCACCCAACGCCACAGGTTCCCTCTCACCAAGCTTCGGTCATCGTACGTGGTCTCTGTGGCAAAGGACCGAATCTAACAAAAGCAGATGGGACGCCGCCCCGCACGTTGCTACCGCTACTGCAAGAACAAGCCCTACGTATGTCATTTACACAGTTGAGCAGTTGATACTAACATGAACAGCCCAAGTCCCGGTACAACCGTGGTGTTCCGGACCCCAAGATCCGTATCTACGATCTGGGTCGTAAGAAGGCCTCGGTGGACGAGTTCCCCTTCTGTGTCCACCTGGTGTGTGATGAGCACCAGCAGATCACCGCGGAGGCTCTCGAGGCTTCGCGTATCTGTGCCAACAAGTACATGACCAAGACCACCGGTAAGGACTCGTTCCACCTCCGTGTGCGTGTCCACCCTTACCACGTCATCCGTATCAACAAGATGCTTTCGTGCGCTGGTGCCGACCGTCTTCAGACGGGTATGCGTGGTGCCTTCGGTAAGCCTTACGGTCTTGTGGCTCGTGTGAACATTGGTCAGGTTCTGCTGTCGATCCGCACTCGTGACGCCAACCGCCCTGTGGCCGTGGAGGCCCTTCGCCGCTCGCGTTACAAGTTCGCGGGTCGCCAGAAGATCATTATTTCGAAGAAGTGGGGCTTCACTGACATGAGTCGTGAGGAGTACCTCGAGGCCCGTGACAGCAAGCGCGTCATGAAGGACGGCTGCCACCTCAAGTACATTACCCACCACGGCCGCGTGGAGGAGAACCTCCGCCTCCAGGCCCAGGTTGCCGCCCAGAAGTAAATGTGTTTGCGCGCTTTTGAGGCCGTTGGATGGGACTTATCAACTTATAGACCTATCTAGCATGGTTCTGTACAACCCAAAAGTATAGGTGGTTTGCCCCTTTGTTAACAGCAAGGCACTGGCAACTTTATCGAATGCCGGCAACTAGGTGGCGGCTAGCTAGTGGTCGTGCCACGTGGTGGAGATAATCCGCGGGGCCCACCGAGTATTCCTTGTCTCTCACCGCGCCCGCTCCCAAACGTCAGGAATGCCGGCGCCTCCCAAACCATGGGAGAGGTCCGGTGGTGCAGATTCAGTCCCTATTTCATCTGCCTCTCCTACCACATCTGCAGATGTCGCTCCTGCTATTCCTGAACGACCTTCTGCTATAAGCAACACAAACTCGGAGGCAGTTGTGGGCTCTCACCGCCCAGGCCCTGGTACCTATGGTACTGGTATGGGCGGGTACGGTTCTTTTGGATCCACCTATAATTCACCATACTCGCGCTTTGGCGGCTACGGAAGTGTGGGGTATGGCGGCATGGGATATGGCGGCATGGGATATGGAGGCTTTGGCAACATGGGATACGGTGGCTACGGTGGCATGGGCTACGGTGGCTACGGTGGTATGGGATATGGAGGTTTTGGAGGCATGGGCTATGGCCAACCGGGCGAATATTCCCTCACGCAGCGCATGGAAAGCGGCACACAGGCGACGTTTGAGCTGATTTCCTCCATTGTAGGAGCATTCGGCGGCTTTGCACAGATGCTGGAGTCTACCTTCATGGCGACTCATTCCAGCTTCTTCGCGATGGTTGGTGTGGCCGACCAATTTGCCCACCTCCGCAACTATTTGGGCGAAGTGCTTAGTATTTTCGCCCTCGCTCGGCAGCTCAAACATTTGTACTTGCGCATGACTGGCCGAGGTGCCCTTGTTGGCCTTGATCCCAAAGAGTTCAGTGACTTCCGTCGTGGTGCTACAAGTCAGCGTCGTCCGAGTAAGCGCCCCTTATTTATTTTCTTCCTTGCCGTCATTGGACTCCCTTACTTGATGGGCAAATTGGTCAGATTGATCACGGCCAAGCAAGATGAGGAGCGTGCGCGTCTAGCGAAACAGGCTGCTGATGCCGGCACAGATTTGCAGTTGCTCCAGGATGCTCAGGGGTCGTCTGTCATTGATCCTAGCAAACTGACCTTTGTTCGCGCGCGATTTGCCTACAGCGCCGCGGACAACCTTGAGCTCAGTCTCAAGCAAAATGAAATTATTGCCGTGTTGAGTAAAACGAACCCTCAAACAGGTGAAGAAAGCCAATGGTGGCGCGGTCGTACCAGGGATGGCCGCATTGGCTGGTTCCCCAGCACCTACGTTGAAACCCTGGAACAGGCTCGTGATCGTGCCAACAAGACCTCGCAACAACCCCTCGCTATTGAATCAAGTTCACAGCATGCCACGACAGCGAAGCCGGCAGCTGCCAAGTCCATTTCGTAACACCTATGTAGCATTAGTTCGGATGGTCGGCTTTATGGTTCCTTGCCACCTCCACACCATACAACAGTAGCATGCGGGGTCTGATCACCCTTCGAGGGGTTGTTCCAGCACTCACACAGCGTCGTCTGGCGTCGACATTGGGGAATAATGCGCCCAAATCTGAAATTGGACGTGTCATTGTATCTGGTATACAGCCCACTGGCGTGCCGCATGTGCGTAGACGTATCTAATCCCAGCTTGGTAACTACTTGGGTGCCCTGAAGAACTGGGTAAGCCTTCAAAACAAAGCTGCTCCAAATGACCAGCTATATTTTTTCATTGCCAGCTTACATGCTCTTACTGTTCCTCAAAAACCTGCCCAGCTCTATCAGGATAGGCGCCAACTTTTGGCGACACTGATTGCTATCGGCTTGGATCCAAAGAGATGCACCATCTTTCTGCAAGATCATATACCTGAACACACAGAACTTGGATGGTACCTGATGTGTATATCGTCATTCGGACGTCTCGAGCGTATGACGACCTGGAAGTCGAAAATTGCAACGCTGCAAAATAGCGGAAGCATTGACCATGTCAATGAATCCCAGCTTCAATTGGGCTTATTTGCATACCCCGTTCTCCAAGCTGCTGATATTCTCATGTATCAGTATGTACTTTAAGCTAACAATCAGAGCCACACATGTGCCTGTGGGAGACGATCAAACACAACATTTGGAGCTCACCCGCGACTTGGCTATGCAATTTAATCGCACCGTGAAGACTCGCTTCTTCCGTCAACCAGAGCAGCTTATCAGTGCGTGAAAAGTGAAACTGACGAAAGCTCCATCAAAGCGCGTCTTATCGTTGCGAAGTCCGGACCAAAAAATGTCTAAGTCGGCCCCTGACGCCAATTCTCGTATCCTCATTACCGACACTCCGGAACAAATTCGCTCGAAAATTAAGAAAGCCGTTACGGACAGCATTCCCAATCTCTCTTTTGACCCAGTGAATCGACCAGCAGTCAGTAATTTGCTCCAAATTTTGTCAGGATTTGACGGCGGAGTTCTTCGCAAGGCGCTCACGTCGTCAGAAGATCCTAACCAGCTTCAGGACCCGTCCTTTCTGGCACAAATTCTTAATGATCGCATGGGTGGCTCAGGTTCTTCGCTAAAAGCGGCATTGACCGAGACGATTGTGGAAGAGCTCCGTCCTATGCAGGAGGAATACCACCGGTTGGAAACTGAGGTAGGATACCTCGACAGCATTGCTCAGATTGGCTCTGAAAAGGCTCGCGCACAATGCCAAGAGACCATGCAGGGAGTTCGCAAACTTCTTGGGCTCCATAACTGAGTAGACGCTACGGATGGTTTCATAGGAAGCTATAGTACACGGAAGCTACAGAACAGCCATCATGACATGAGTGCCTGTTCGACCAAGCGCGATGCTTCCTTGTGAAGGAACGAGTATTCCTCTTGGTAGTCCTCCTTGACCTTGGTTTCTCCCTTCTCGACTGCCTTTTTTCCGCCGCCGGGAACAATCATGACACAGCTGGTAGGGCGTTTGGTGCTGGAAGCGCTGCCAAGCTGATCCTTCGAAGACACAAAAATGTATGGGTTTTCCGTGTCTTCACAGAGCACGGGAATGTGCGAAAGGATATCGATGGGCGAGATGTCACCAGCCAAGATAACAAGACCCTTCTCGCCCTTGCGCAGGCCCTTGACAACTTCTTTGACACCCCGTTTGACATGACCACGGGACTTGGATGCCTTCTTGATCGCCTTAAACACTTTCTTCGTCAGAGGCTTTGTGGCAAGAGGGCCTGGTGTCAATAAGCATAATACGTACAGGCAATGGGGCTCAACTTGGTAGGGTCGATTTCGTCATCATCAGCAACCTCGACAATCGATGTATCACCAGCAGTGTCCTCGATCATCATATCATCGCTCTTCTTCTCCTTCTTTTCCTTCTTCTCTTTCTTTTCCTTCTTTTCCTTCTTTTCCTTCTTCTCCTTCTTCTCAATAAGCTCGTTCTTGTGCTTTACTTCTTCAACCATGGCGATCGACAATTTTCGTAGGGCCGGTCGACCTGCGCTAGGCCAAAATTCTGAATTCTCGGCCGAAGATTGGTATGATCAACTTGCGCTGGCAGACCACTTTTCTGCTTCCATTCCTGCCTTGAGCAGGAACACTGCCTCGTATTGTTCGTATCGACCCTGGGAAGATCAGGATGTTTCAACATTTAAACTAGAGTCTCGCGGGATACTCTATATCGATTCGCGATAACTTTTTCGTTGCCTGATCTTTTCCACTCTGTGGACTGTACTAACACTGCCAGTGTAAGTATGGCTGTTCGATATCGCCTGCTGTGATTACCTTCAATCATTTTGATTGCTGGAAATTACCGTCCGAGGATGCGTATAGGGCCGCAACTCCCTGCATCCTTCATGAGGATATTTCTAAGGCTGTTTAATGAGCCCTTGCGTATTCATGAACTTGGCTAACACACGAAGGTGTCCCATGAATTTGATATACAATTTGGTATGTACGAGAAAGTTTTCGGTGGATGATGAGTCTTATCACGACGGTCTGCGTACGGCTTTGCCACTGGCGAAAAGGCCCGATAAACCCAATTCTGTATCCGGGCACTACTCTGAATCCGAACTTTCTTTCCATGTGGAACAGTACTGACCGAGCCAGGGATGTAGAGGAATGTATATATACTAGTTACGGTTTTTGGTCCACAGCCTTGTTGCATGGCTCCGGGATAGGGGTGCTTGGGTCCAAGGGTGGTACCTTGAGCGATCCTACTTTATAGTAGGTCCTGTGGTCTGCATAGAACTTGTACCATTGCTGCAGCGCCTCCTGTGCCTCAGGCGAAAGACCTCTCACATCGTGTGTCAGATGCGTTTCAAAGCAGCCCGTGACATAGGCCCGAGAAGCGTCTCTGCCGGCGAACATATGGTAAGGTCCGCCCGGCCCATAATACAGATTGCCTTTGGACACATCAAAAACAGTCCCCTTTATGGATAACTCGGGTTAGGTGAGAGGACGTACCAAGATAGGTAGGTCAGGATTCGAACCATCAAACCTCCTCAGTTCCTCTGGCGTGAATTCGATCATGGGTTGCTGCTGGTCAATCGATGTATCAACGGACCGGAACATAGCGATGCCAGTTCGACCATTTTCCACGGTACCCCCAAAGGATATCACCCTGGACGAACTGACCTGCCAGCAGGAAGATGACAATAGAAATAAAGGCCGCAGCGATCATGCTAAACATAAAGTTGGCTAATGATGAAAAGTCGGACTGTTCAGATTCTTGGAGTTCTTGGGGCAGAGGGCGGTTTTCATTTTGATATTGTTTGCGCTTCTCGATCCGTGCCTGTTTTTCAAGCCAACGTTGATGCACGAGATAGGCTTCATTGGCCCTTTTGTGGGGCACCTTGCGCCCCGTGGATGGGTCAACATCGAAATCCTTTTCCTTTGAGGCATTTGCTTCACTATTCATTGGCTGCTCTGGCGACTCACGAGAATCCAGTGCCTGGACACGGTTCGTATCAGTCATCGACGCTACTAGGAATGTGGCCGTCTGGCCCATCTCATCGCTATGTCTGTGGAGAAGTTTAGTCAGGATCAGTGGGCCTCCGCACCAGGGATGATGTCCACCGTGTCCAGCTCGTTCAGTGCAGCAGAAATCACCTCGAGGCCACGCTTGAGCTCCTCCTCAGTGATGACAAGCGGGGGAGCCAGGCGGATGATGTTCTGGTGCGTCGGCTTAGCGAGAAGGCCCTTCTCCTTCAGCAGCAAACACAGGTCCCAGGCCGAACGCTTTTTCACGCTCTTGGTCTCATCGATCACAATGGCGTTGAGCAGACCCTTGCCGCGGACTTCCGTGAGCAGGGGGTTCTTGATCTCCTTGAGACCGGCGCGGAAGAACTGTCCCAGCTCTTCGGCACGTTCGCACAGCTTGTCGTTCACAATCACATCCAGAGCGGTGATGGCAACAGCCGAACCGAGCGGGTTGCCGCCGTACGTGCTACCATGCTCACCAGGATGGATGCAGAGCATCACGTCCTTGTCGGCGAGTACAGCGCTCACGGGATAAACACCAGCGCTCAGGGCCTTGCCAAGTGTGATGATGTCGGGACGGATACCATAGTGCTGGCAGCACAGCATCTTACCCGTGCGGCCCAGACCAGTCTGGATCTCATCACAGATCAGGAGAACATTGTGCTTCTTGCAGAGCTCCGCCACCTTGGGGAAGTAGTCGTCATCAGGAACCATGATGCCGGCTTCTCCCTGGATGGGCTCCAGGAGCACAGCAGCAGTTTCGTGGCCGTAGCGCTCCAGAGCCAACTCAATGTCCTGGACGTTGTTGTAGCGGATGGTCAGGTCCTCGACGACAGGGCCGACACGTTCAAGCATCGGGCCGAAACCGTTGCGGCTGTCGTCCTCCGTGCTCATACTAATGACACCAATAGTGCGGCCGTGGAAGTTGCCGGCGGCACTCAAAATGCGGGCCTTGCCATCAGGCACGCCCTTCTTCATGTAGGCCCACTTGCGGGCGAGCTTCATCGCCGTCTCGACAGCCTCCGCACCGGTGTTCATTGGAAGGACCATGTCGTATTTTAGCAGCTCCGTGATCTTCTTGGCGAACTGCGCAAAGACAGAGTTGTAGAACGCACGCGACGACAGCGTGAGCTTCTGGGCCTGTGCGATCAGAGTGCCTACCACCGCAGGGTGGCAGTGCCCATGGTTGACCGCCGAATAGGCCGACAGGAAGTCGAGGTACTCCTTGCCCTCGGGGTCCCACACACGGGATCCGTGTGCGCGGTCGAACACGACGGGCAGGGGGTGGTAGCTGAGTTTAGCTGCGAAAGACGTACTTGTGGGCGCCATACTGGCCCTCCATCTCCATGAGCTGCTCGCTCGAGTAGTGCTCGCGAGTCGCGGCCGAGTGGGCAGCATGCGTCATCGAGCTGACGCTGGACATGAAGGACTCGCCAAACTGGCTGACCTTTTGCTGAATGTTTTCAAAGTGCTGCTGGTACGACATCGTGAATGTAAGCTTGAAGGCCCCAACAAGTCGTGACCGTGCCTGAAACTTGTCGGTTTCACGGGCATAGCATCACCTGACTTGGGGGCACGTGCTATACAGACGCGCTGCCTTGACTTGGCTTGTAGCATGTCGCTGGCAGTGCAGGCAGGGCTCTTTGCAGGTGGCGTGGTTTTGGGAGCCGGAGGCGCCGTTTGGCTGCAGAGATCACAAAAAAAGGCGGTGGTGGTACCGCCCCCCACTACGTCCAAGACGGAGAAGCTGAGCGCGGCTCCCCTCGCTGCGACTTCGTCTGCGACGCCCGTCAATGATGCACTGGCGCTCTCTGGCCACCCTGGTCCGGTGGCCGACTTTCTGCGCAATCAGGCATATGTGAGTGCGTACGATCGGCGCCTGCGACATCCTATTTGGACGGCGGAGCATTTAACGGCCGAGTCGATCCGCCGCCCCCCCGGCACGGAGGTGAACCGTGCACAGTCTATCTTTGCGGAAGACCCGCGTATCCCGGCCGCCTTCCGCTCGACCAACTCTGACTACTTCCGCTCTGGCTACGACCGTGGACACATGGTTCCTGCGGCGGATGCAAAGACAAGTCAGGCCGCTATGAATGAGACGTTCTACCTTTCCAACATTGCTCCGCAAGTTGGCCCCGGTATGAATCGTGATTATTGGGCGTACACTGAGGACTTTGTGCGGCGCCTTACCGGTCAATTCAAGGATTTGTACGTGTTCACGGTGCCACTGTACCTGCCGCGGCAGTCGACAGACGGCAGGTGGCGTGTTTCGTATGAGGTTATTGGTTCGCCACCGAGCGTGTCGGTGCCGACGCACTTTGCCAAGGTGGTGCTAGGTGCTGGACACACGGGCGCGGGCGCGATGTTGGGTGGCTCTGGCAAGCTGGCACTCGGTGCCTTTATCATGCCGAACAGCATGATTCCCGACACGGCGCCGCTGCGCAGCTTTGAGGTGGATGTGGAAGCAGTCGAGCGTGCGGCAGGACTGACACTGTTCCCGCCAGCAATCAAGCAGGCCGCCAAGAAGCTGTGTGACACAGTCAAGTGCGAGGTCATTGTGCGGGACTTTGGCGATGCGAACAAGAAGCTGACCGCACCGACGCGCTCCAATACGTTGCCATAGCTAGCCGAACGACACGCGTTTCTTTTTCGGGCGAGTGCTCTCGGGCAAGGCTTGTGAGGAGGCGGCCGAGGCCTGAAGCCCGATACTCTCCTCCTTCCGCTTTTTCCGACGCTCACGCGTGCGCTCACGACGCTTCTCGCGCAGCAGCTTAAGCATTGACGAGCGGGAGGGCGTGTTTTTGGATTGTCGGGCATGCTCCTTGCGCTGCTGCTGCTGCTTGCGCCGCTCAGCTATATGTTCGCGGGCCGCTTGGTTCTTCTCGAGGGACTTTTGGAATTGCAGATCCTTCTTCTGCACAGCCTGCTCGGACAGGGCTAGCACATGGGCCAATCCCTGCTGCTCGCTAAAATGTTTCTGGGGCATGGTCGAAACGCAAGGTTGCGACATCGGTGTGGAGGTCCTGCAAGTGCTGGACCGCACCACGGGCCCACGATTAGTGTGCGACCATGAGAGGCGACGAATGTGTGCTGCCGCCTCACGATGGAGCGGCCCTCGGACTCTCTATGGTAGTATGTGCGGGAGTTGTCCTATCCTATATTCCCCAAATTCTACGCATTACCATGGCCAAGTCGTCGGTGGGTCTGTCCCCGTGGTTCCTGTTTCTCGGGACGACCTCGAGCTGGAGCGCGACACTGAACTTGGTGGTGCTGCAGTGGCCCCTCCTCCGGTGCATTGTCTCGTCGCTGGAATGGGGCAATGTAGAGCACCTGATGGGCGTGCTGCAGACGGTACTGCAGCAGACGATGTTTACCCTGATCTTTATCTTGTTCATGGTCTACTACAAGGTGGATGCGCCGGCGCACCGAAGGCGGCGCCCGCCGCGTGCCAAGCGCCGCGTGGCCGATGCAAGGCACCTTCAACCGCCTGTGCTGGAGAGCCAAGACTCATCGGGGTCGGAGAGTGATTTTGAGTCGATCCAGACTCACATCCATCGCACGTACGGGGCTGTGGGATCGTCCAAGACGCCAGCGCATGACACGCTCATGACACATGCGCATCAACACCAGCACTATGAAAATATTCCGCCGGCGATGCGCGGGATCCTCGAGCGGCACCACCTGCCCGGCGAGGACGAGATCCACGGCAAGATCGGGTCCGTCCATGAGAAGCGGCTTGCCGTGCACCTCGTGTGGGTGACGCTCGTGTACCTGCTGATCATCTGCACGGTCAGTGCTACACTGATCGCGGTGCACGCGCACCACCGGTACCTGCAGCATTGGGCCGGGCTGCTGGGCCTCGCCGGTGCCGCACTCGCCGCGTGCCAGTACGTGCCTCAGATCTGGCACACGGCTCGTGCGGGGCTCGTGCGCAGCGTGAGCATCATCACCATGATGGTGCAGGTGCCTGGCTCGCTCTTGTTCATGTATGCACTCACCGGGCGTGATGGAGTGAATTGGACGACGCTGATGCCGTACATGGCGGCTGCCATTCTACAGAGCGTGCTGCTGGTGCTGTGCGTCGCGTGGAAGATTCGGCAGCGCAGTCAGGGCGTGGACGACTATGGCCGGTCGATCCATGCGGGCGCTCTACGGTAGAGCGGCAATGTCTGCACAGACGGTCTCAATACGTGGCTCTGCGATGCGTTCGCGCCATTCAAGAGCACGTTCCCGAGCTAGGCTGCGCTGGGTGCTCGTCAACGTGGCGCTGCAAGGAGCACAAAGCTGTGTCAGTGAGGCAACTTACCAGGTTGCCGAGGGCCAGCAGCGCGCGGTACACGCACTCGCTCTCGATGGCCAATGGCGGCTGCGACAAGATCTGACGGTGAGGGCCACTCACGTACCTCCATGATCAGCTGCTCCAGCAGCCCGGCATGCTCGTACGACGAATGTGCCAGCGCGCGGATCGAGTAGTTGTATGCCACGGTCGCTAGCGCCGTGTGCCCGTGCCGATTGAGCACCGGCCACGGCGGCGACTGCAGCGTAGCCAGTGCCTCGAGGGCCAGCGTGTCCATCGTCGCGGGCCCCGCCGGCGCTGAGAACCCGTTTGCCAGCGTGCGCAGGGCGAGCATCGAGTTGGTGGCCGCCACTTTGGTGTCCACGCCAGGTGCATCCAGCGCGTCCCAGTCGGCGCCAATGAGCGCATCACTGATCAGCGCAGCATAGGGCTGGGTACATGTATAGCACGCAGCGGCACGTAGGAGGTCCAAGAGAGGAAAGCGCAGCGCGACGGGCCAGGTGCGCAGCAGGCGCCCAAGCACGTCCACAGGGATGGGCTCTGCACGCGTCTCGAGGCTCGTGACCAGCGCCTGCAGCGCCTGCTGGTCGGTAGCACTGAGTGGCGCAGCGCTATCCTTGCTGCTCACATCGAGGATCTTGGCGTGTGCTGCGCCGAGCTGGATGTGAGTGAACGACTGGTAGGCTCTTTGTGGTAAGACACGGAGCCCCGCCGGGGCTGGCGCTGCCGGAGCCAAGTCGCTGGGCGCGTCCGGCACGTACCTGCCGGTGCCCGTGTACGGGTCCGCAGGTATCTGCGGCGTTACATTCACACTCTCCGTGTTCTTTTCGAGGAAGCGCACGACCTGGTCGAGGAACGATGCCGGCAAGTCGTTCTCTTCGAGGAAGCGGCTTGCGGTCACATACGGGTTCTCTGACACATTGTAGCCGAGCTTGAGGGTCGGCGCGCCATCGGCGATGTCCACATCAAAAACATAGTCGTACTCCTTGCCGTTCCATGTCGTTTTCTTGGACGACGCCGCACTCTCCGAGACGACGCCCGTGGGCTGCCAGGTACGTGTGTGAGTGCTCCATTGGTACCGCTCGGTACAGGAGCCCTGGCGCAGCAGGAGCACTTCGCCCTCGAGTGAGCCGGGGGATTGCAGGGCTTCAGGCGCGTCGACAGTACGCGCGTCTTGCACCTCGCTGGCACTCAGCGACTGGGTCTGGACATGCTCACGGTAGGCGGCCATCTGTGCCGCCGATGCGTGGCGTTTCGGGTCGCGTGTGAACCAATACAGGCAGCCATCGCTGGCGCCGCACACCACGTCGCCGTTCGACAGAGTATGGACGCACCACACCGACAGGGCCGGCACTGCGAGGACCTGCTGGAGCGACGCCCCGTGCCAGATGCGCAGGCAGCGGTCCTCGCCGCTGCTCGCGAGCTCGCCCGAGGGCAGAACAGCGAGCGAATAGACGAATGCCGGGACCGTGGCGAGTGTGGTATGCGAACCGTCAAACGAGTGGGAGCGCAGATGCCCGTCGTTGCCGGCGCTCACAAAAGTGCCGTCCTGCAGCAGCGCGAGGTCGCGCACCGCCTGTAATGCGCCGTCCCACCGCACCACAGCTTCGGTTGGCGAGGCGATGGACCACAGCCGCACTGTCTTGTCGGCAGAGGCGGACAGGACACGGTCGGCATCGACGGGGAGCACGGACCAGACCGACTGGGTGTGCCCTGCGAGTGTAGCGACGCACTCCCATTGCTTCCAGATGCGCACGGTGCCGTCCCAGCTGCTACTGGCAAAGTACGCCGAATGGAAGGCGCGCAGCGAGCAGACATTGGAGGCGTGGCCCACGAGCGAGTAGCGCGGCGCCGATGCCACGATGTCCACGCCCGTGAAGATCTCGTGGGCGTATATGACGGCATCCTGCCCAGCCGTGAGGGCATACAGCGCGGTTCCATCGTGGAAAAAGGCTACCGCATTGACGAACCCACTGCCATGCTCGAGGACCTGCGCGTGGAACGAACCATCGGCGGTCGCGGTCCACAGGCGCGCCGTCTGGTCGCGCGAGCCGGAGAGGAGCACGAGTCGGCCATCGGGGAGTGTGTATGCATCCAATGCGCGCACGTCGGACGTGTGTGCGGCAAGGCACGCCGCCAACGCGTACGGAGGCGCCGACGAGGACATGTCGCAAGCACAGGGCGCACAGACGGCTGGACTGGCGTCGTGAGGATCACGTGCGGTGTTCGCTACGAGGTCTATGGCGAGGGATGTAGGGCCTCTTTCTTACGCGGCTCCATAGAGAGAAGGTACGTAATGTGTATGTAGAGGACCGGTGATCTGTCCTGTCTTTCCCTCAGCCACGCGTCCACGATCGGACGATGTGATGAATAAACAGGAGACTGACGACGCGCAGACTGACAGCATGCTATGCGCGCAGGAGTCGCGCAGTGGCACGCAAATAGACTAGTCATACCATTCGTACTACCCAAGCTAGTGGGAGGAAAAGGGTGGGGGGGGGGCGCATGTCGGCCGGTGTCGAGGCCTTCCAGGTCATGTGACACCCCGCTCGAGCCACGGGCGCCGGCGCTGCCCGCGGCTCCGCTCCTGCAGGCGAGAGGTGACCGACGGAGCGGCGCACGTCGCAGGTCGGCACGATGATACCGCCGCTCACAGTCACGAATACGGCGTCGGTTATGTCGCAGTCTATGCAGCCGTCCGAGACGCTGTCGCGCATGTTTGACGAGCTGAAGAGCAAGTGCGTAGGCGAAACTGACGGCCAGGGACAAGGCGGCGCGGACGAATGCAGGCAAGGAGCTGGGCAGCTTTGTATGTGCAATCGACTGATGCAGGTGTCGTTCATGATGTCGGAGCTCAAAGGTGAGCGCTTGCAGGCGTTCCACAACGAGCTCAACCGGCGCATTATCGAGCTCACGCACAGCGCACAGACAGCGAGTAAGCTGGGGGGCATCACCGCGATCGACAGCTTCCTCACACTAGAGAGCGAGGAGGACAGTGCGCGGCTATACCGCTTCTACCAATATCTGAAGCCGAACCTGCCATGTGCAGATGCGCAGGTCATGGTCGCTGCGGCGCGGGTGCTGGGCCGTGTGTCCAAGTACGGCGGGCATTCGCTCGGCGATCAGTTTGTTGAGTTTGAAGTGCAGCGCGCACTGGACCTGCTACAGGGCGACCGCAATGAGAATGGGCGGTACGCCGCGGCGCTGATCATCAAGGAGATCGCGCGCAATGTCCCGTACCTCTTCCACGCGTACGTGGGCCGTGTGGTCGACTATATCTGGATTGGGCTGCGCGACCCGAAGGTGGCGGTGCGGGAGGCGACGGCCGAGGCCCTCGGCGCGTGCTTCCAGATCATTGCGGACCGCGAGAGGCAGATGGGCACGCAAGCATACGAGTCGGTGTACGACGAGGCGGAGCAGGGGCTCAAGGACGCCTCGGTCGATGTGATCCACGGGAGCCTGCTGGCGATCCTCAAGCTTCTGCGCCATTCCAAGACATTTATGCGCACGCGGCTGCACCGGACGTGCGAGCTGATCCTCCGGCTGCACCGGCACCGCGATCCGCTTGTGAAGCGCACGGTGACGAACCTGATCCCGGTGCTCGCGGCGTACGATCCGCAGTACTATGCAGAGGAGTACCTGGGCCCGGTGATGACGGCGATGATCGACCAGCTGCGCCGCGAGCGGGACCGCTCGAAGGAGGCGTGCGGCGATACGCTCGAGGCCATTGGGCTCGTCGCAATGGCGATGGGCGACCGGATGCAGCCGTACGTCGAGGCGATCATGCAGTGTGTACGTGAGTCACTGCAGATGCGCGGCAAACGCAGCATGCCACCCGAGGCGCCCGTGTTCTTCTGCATTGGGCACCTCGCCGTCGCGGTCGGTGCCCGCATCGAGAAAGACGTGCATGACCTGCTCGACATGATGTTTGCGTGTGGGCTGAGCGCCGCGCTGGTATCGGCGCTCGAGCAGATTGTGCATGCGATTCCCACGCTGCTGTCGATCGTGCAGGAGCGCCTGCTACATATGCTCTCGCACCTGCTGATTGGCGTACCGTACCGCCCGCTCGGTGCGCCGCTCCCGCGGCACGGCGCGCTCCCGCCGCCGGTGATCCGCGTGTCATCCGACGCCAAGACAACCGAGACGCTTACCATCGCGCTCGAGACGCTCGGGAGCTTTGACTTTACGGGGCACGTGCTCAACGAGTTTGTGCACGACTGCACGCTGCCGTACCTCGAGATGGACGCCAAGGAGGTGCGGCAGGCGGCGGCGGTGACGTGTGCACGCATCTATGTGAGCGACCCGATCTGCTACCAGACGTCGATGCATGCAATCGAGGTGTTTAACGACGTGCTCGACAAGCTGATCACGGTTGGCGTGGCGGACCCCGATGCGGAGCTGCGGTTCACGGTGCTCAGTGCGCTGGACGAGCACTTTGACCGGCACCTCGCGCAAACCGAGTACATCCGCTCGATCTTTATTGCGCTTAATGACGAGGAGTTTGCAGTGCGCGAAGTGGCCATCGGGATCCTCGGGCGCCTCGCGCGACACAACCCCGCGTATGTGATGCCGTCGCTGCGCAAGGTGCTCATACAGCTGCTCACGGGGCTCGAATACGCCACGGTCGCGCGGCACAAGGAGGAGGCCGCGCGCCTGCTGACCGGCGTCGTGCGTGCGCTGCAGGGACTGGTCAAGAGCTATGTGCTGACGATGCTGCAGGTCCTGTTGCCCAAGGCGAGCGACGCGAATGCGGGTGTCGCCGCCCGTGTGATGGAGTGTCTCGGCGAGCTCGCGCGCGTCGGTGGCGAAGAGCTCGCGCCGCTGGTCGACGAGCTCGTGGCACTCACAGTGTCGCAGCTGGGCCACGGGCCTGCACACGCAAACGTCGCCAAGCGCGACGCGGCGCTCAAGACGCTCGGGCGCATCGCGTCGAATACGAGTCACGTGGTGAATCCGTACCTGCAGTACCCCACGCTGCTGGGCGCGCTCGTCAAGATCCTCAAGACGGAGCAGGCCCTGCCAGTACGACGCGAGACGATCCGTGTGCTGGGCATTTTGGGTGCTCTGGATCCGTACCGGCACAAGCTGCTGGAGAACAGCTTGGAGCCCACGGCAGCGCCGGGCGGTGCGCCGCAGACGGACCTGTTTGAGCTGGCGATGGTGATGGGCACCTCCACGGACGAGTACTACCAGAACGTGGCGGTGGAAGCACTGATTGCGATCCTGTGTGACCCCGCGCTGTCAGTGCACCACCACGCGGTGATTGAAGCGATTATGTACATGTTCAAGACGCAGGGCCTCAAGTGCGTCGCGTTCCTGCCACAGATTATCCCCGCGTTCCTCGGTGTGATCCGCACATGCGCGGGCGGCGGCCTGAGTGAGTTCTACTACCAGCAGCTGGCAATCCTCATCTCTATCATCAAGCAGCATGTGCGCAACTACCTACACGACATCTTTGCGCTGGTGCAGGCCGACTGGAACCCCAACTCGGCAATTCAGATGACGATCGTGGCACTAATGGAGGCGGTCGCTCGCGCGCTCGAGGGCGAGTTCAAGGCGTACCTGCCGCTGCTGCTTCCGAACCTGCTGCAGACGCTCGAGGGCGAGATCACGCCGAAGCGCACGCCGACGCTGCTGCGCATGCTGCAGGCGTTCTATGTGTTTGGCGCCAACCTCGAGGAGTACATCCACCTCGTACTCCCCGTGCTCGTGACACTGTTCGAGCGTGCGGACGCACCGGTGCATGTGCGCCGCGCGGCCATCGTCACGGTCGGCCAGCTCTCGCGCAAGGTCAACTTTTCGGACCACGCCTCGCGCATTATCCACCCACTCGTGCGTGTGCTGCACGGCGGCGTGCTCGAGCTGCGTGCGCCCGCGCTCGACACGCTCACCGCGCTCGTGTTCCTGCTGGGCCCGACGTACCTCACGTTTGTGTCGGTGGTGAACAAGGCGCTCGTGCACCAAAAAATCCAGCACACGCGCTACCAGCAGGTCGTGGCGTGCCTGCTACGCAGCGAGACATTGCCGCTCGACCTGCTCCCGCCCGACACGCTCGCGCTCGACAAGGCCGACGACGCGCCGCACGCCGAGGCGTCCAAGATGGTTGTGCACCAGGCGCACCTCAAGGCGGTGTGGGACACGTCGCGTGTGTCCACGGCGCAGGACTGGCGCGAGTGGCTTCGGCGTCTCGCCGTCGAGATGCTGCGCGAGTCGCCGTCGCATGCGCTGCGCGCGTGCCGCGGGCTCGCGGAGGTGTACCAGCCGCTCGCGCTCGAGCTCTTCAACGCGGCGTTCGTGTCGTGCTGGGTCGAGCTGTATGACTCGTACCAGGAGAGCCTGCTGCGCGCGATCGAGGCGGCGCTCGACGCGAGCGACATCCCGGACCAGGTCGTGCATGCGCTCCTGCAGCTCGCCGAGTTTATGGAGCACGACGACAAGGCGCTGCCGATCAGCATCCGCCTGCTGGGCGACCGCGCGTACAAGTTCCATGCGTACGCCAAGGCGCTGCATTATAAGGAGGCCGAGTTCCTCGCGGAGCCGTCGCCGCAGATCGTCGAGCTGCTCATCGACATCAACACCAAGCTCCAGCAGAGCGACGCGGCGTTTGGTGCGTTGACGTACGCGCGCGAGAAGATGGACATAACGCACCACGAGGAGTGGTACGAGAAGCTGCACCGCTGGGAAGAGGCGCTCGCCGCGTACGAGCGCCGCGCGCAGGAGCAGCCCGACGCGCAGGAGATTGTGTTTGGCAAGATGCGCTGCCTGCACGCGCTCGGCGAGTGGGAGCACCTCACAGAGCTCGTGCATGCGCGATGGCCCGCGGCGAATGCGGATGGGCGGCGGCAGATGGCGCCGCTCGCGGCGGCGGCGGCTTGGTCGTTTGGACAGTGGGACATGATGGACGAGTTTATCGCAGCGATGCGCCCCGAGTCGTCCGAGCGCTCGTTCTACCGGGCGGTGCTGGCGGTGCAGCGCTCGCAGCGCTCGCAGACCAAGCGCCTGATTGCGCGCGCGCGCGATGCGCTCGACTCGGAGCTGACGGCGCTGATTAGTGAGAGCTACGGGCGCGCGTACGACCTGATGGTGCGCACGCAGATGCTCTCAGAGCTCGAAGAGGCACTTACTTACAAGCTCGACTATGCGGAGCAGCCGGACCGTCAGGCGACGATGCGCGCCATCTGGATGAAGCGCCTGCAGGGCTGCGAGCTCGACGTGGAAGTGTGGCAGCGCATCCTGAGCGTGCGCAGCATCGTGCTCACGCCCGCGGATGACATGGATACGTGGATCAAGTTTGCGAACCTGTGCCGCAAGTCGGGGCGCATGGTGCTCGCGGAGAAGACGCTCAACTCGCTGCTCGGGCCCGATGCGCATGCGCTGGACGCGCCGCTGGCCGGCCCCAAGGCGCCGCCCGCGGTGATCTACTCGCACCTCAAGTTTATGTGGGCGTGCGGTGCGCGCGCCGAGAGCCTGAGCTACCTGCGTGAGTTTACCGCGAACCTGGCCGACGACCTCGGCATGGCGACCGTCGACGACAGCGACCACCTCGTGCTGCCCGACATTCGTGCGTCGCCGCGCCTCGCCGAGTTCGCCAAGCTGCTCGCGCGCTGCTACTTTAAGCTGGGCGAGTGGCAGGTCGCGATGAACGAGGACTGGGTCGCGGACGATAACTTTGACGTGATCCGCTCGTACCAGCGCGCGACCGAACTCGACCAGACGTGGTACAAGGCGTGGCACGCGTGGGCGTTGTCCAACTTTGATGTGATTACGCACCACGAGCGCCACGGCGTCGCGATCCCGTTCCACGAGGTCGCAGCGAGCATTGTGCCGGGCGTGCACGGCTTCTTCCGCTCCATCGCGCTCGCGAGCGGCAATTCGCTGCAGGACACGCTGCGCCTACTCACGCTGTGGTTCAAGTTTGGGCACCTCGAGCACGTAGCTGATGCGGTGCGCCAGGGCTTTGGCACCGTGTCGGTGGACACGTGGCTCGAGGTCATTCCCCAGATGATTGCGCGCATCAGCGCGCCGTCGCCGCGCGTGCGGCGGCTGATCCACCACCTGCTCGCGGACGTCGGTGTGGCGCACCCCCAGGCGCTCGTGTACCCCCTCACTGTGGCGACCAAGTCGCCGAGCGCGATGCGCATGCACGCGGCGATGGGCATCATGGACACGATGCGCGAACACAGCCCGGTGCTCGTCGAGCAGGCTTTGCTCGTGAGTCACGAGCTGATCCGCATCGCCATTCTGTGGCACGAGATGTGGCACGAGGGACTCGAGGAGGCGTCGCGCCTCTACTTTACCGAACACAATGTCGAGGGCATGTTTGCGACGCTCGGGCCGCTGCACGACCTGCTCGAGAAGGGCCCCGAGACACTGCGCGAGACGTCGTTTGCGCAGACGCACGGGCGTGACCTGAACGAGGCGCGCGAATATGTGCGACGCTACCGGCAGTACGGCGAGATCAACGACCTGAACCAGGCGTGGGACCTGTACTACCACGTGTTTAAGCGCATCACCAAGCAGCTGCCCGCGTCCAACTCGGTGCAGCTCGCGCTGCAATACGTGTCGCCCAAGCTGCTCGCGCTGCGCGACCTCGAGCTGGCGGTGCCTGGCACGTACGTGAGCGGGCAGCCGGTCGTGCGAATCACGCAGTTTGAGCCGGTCGTGCTCGTCATCTCGTCCAAGCAGCGGCCGCGCCGCCTCAAGATCAAGGGCAGCGACGGGCGCACGTACCAGTACCTGCTCAAGGGGCACGAGGACATGCGCCAAGACGAGCGTGTGATGCAGCTGTTCGGCCTCGTCAACACGCTCCTGGCCATCGACACCGAGTCGTACAAGCGGCGCCTGAGCCTGCGGCGCTTTCCCGTCATTCCCCTCTCGCCCAACACGGGCATGCTGGGCTGGGTGGCGAACAGCGACACGCTGCACATCCTCATCAAGGAGTACCGCGAGCAGCACAAGATCCTGCTCAACATCGAGCACCGCCTCATGCTCCAGATGGCACCGGACTACGACAACCTCACCGTCATGCAGAAGGTCGAGGTGTTTGAGTATGCGCTCGACAATACGCCTGGCCAGGACCTGTACCGCGTGCTGTGGCTCAAGTCGCGCTCCTCCGAGGCGTGGCTCGAGCGCCGCACCGCGTACATGCGCTCGCTCGCGACCTCGTCCGTCGCGGGGTACATTCTCGGCCTCGGCGACCGGCACCCGTCGAACCTGCTGCTCGATCGCAAGACGGGCGAAATCATCCACATTGACTTTGGCGACTGCTTCGAGATCGCATGTCACCGCCCCAAGTTCCCCGAAAAGGTGCCGTTCCGGCTCACGCGCATGCTCATCAAGGCCATGGAGGTCGGCGGCATCCAGGGCACCTTCAAGGTCACTGCCGAAAATACCATGCGCGTGCTCCGGGACAACCGCGAAAGCGTGCTTGCCCTCCTCGAGGCGTTCGTGCACGACCCCCTCATCTCGTGGCGTCTCGTGACGGACGCCGATGCCGAGCAGCGCGCGCCCGATGCGCACGAGCACGAGCACGAGGCTTCCGTCGAGGTCCGCGGCGTGGAAGGCGAGGCACGCAATCAGCGCGCCCTTGAGGTCGTCCGCCGCATCCAGAACAAGCTGACAGGCCGCGACTTTGACCCCAACGTCTCGCTCACCGTGTCCGAGCAGGTCCAGCGCCTGATCCAGGATGCCACCGCGGTCGAGCACCTGTGCGTCGCGTTCATAGGCTGGTGCGCCTTCTGGTAGTCACGTGGTTGAACACGCCGCGACGCGCCGCGCCACGCGCCGTCCACCACCATGGCGCCGAAGCAGACGTCGCTGCTCGGCTTCTTCAGCAAGGCGCCAGGCCCAGCACCTCCGAGTGCGCCGCCGAAGCGTGCGGCCGATGCAGGGCCTAGCGCGCAGCGCGCGCCGACGGACGTCGCCACGCCGCCGCCCACGCGGAAACGCGCGCGTCACTCGCCCGTGCGCAACGACCCGTCGTCGCCGAGTCCCGTGCAGGTGCCGGAGCGCGCCTCACACACACCCCCGCCGTCCGGTGAGCCGTCGCCCCCTGCCGTGGGTGGGCGTCGACGCGCGGCGCGGCGCGTCAACTATGCCGAGGCGCGCGACGACTCCGACGACTCCGACGCCGAGCCCGACGAGGCGGACGAATTTGTGCTTGACGAAGAGAGCGCTTCAGAGAGCGAGGCGGACAGCGCCGTCGAGAGTGAGGAGCCTGCGACGGCCTCGGAAGACGAGTCGGACGAGGCGCCCCCGCCGCGTGCGCCGCGTGCGCCGCCCACGAGCGCGCCCATGCCCGTTGCGCGTGTGCACGCGCCCCTGACCAAGGCGGAGCGCCGCGTCGAGGAGGAGAAGCGCAAGAAGCAGGAGAGCGAGCAGGCATACAGTTTCTTGCTCGATGTGCGCGACAAGGATATGCACCGCCCTGGCGATATAGACTACGACAAGCGCACGCTCTATATCCCGCCGTCGGCATGGAAGACATTTACGCCGTTTGAAAAGCAGTTTTGGGAGATCAAGCAGAATCACTGGGACACGGTCCTCTTTTTCCAGAAAGGCAAGTTTTACGAGCTGTACGAGGAAGACGCGATGATCGGGCACCGCGAGTGCGACCTCAAGCTGACGGACCGCGTAAAAATGAAGATGGTCGGCGTGCCAGAGGCGTCGTTCGATCTGTTCGCCACCAAGCTGCTCGCCCTCGGCTACAAGGTTGGGCGTGTTGACCAGTGCGAGACGGCTGTCGCCAAAGGCATGCGCGTGGGCGAAAAGTCGCGCGGCGGTGGCTCAGAGATTGTGCGCCGCGAGCTGCGGCATGTCGTCACGAGTGGCACGATCGTCGATGGCCATGTGCTCTCCGACGACCTGAACAGCTACTGCCTGTGCCTCAAGGAGGAGCTCATGGCCCATGGCCTCTCGCGCTTTGGCATCGTGACGCTCGATGCAGCCACGGCCGAGTTCCGCTACACGACGTTTGACGACGATGCCGTGCTCACGCAGCTCGAGACCCTCTTGCGCTCGCTGCGCGTCAAAGAGGTGCTCTACGAGCAGGGCCGCCTCGCGCCTGGCACGCTGCGCCTCGTGCGCAATACGGTCCCGACGACGTGCGAGATCACGATGCTCAAGCCCGGCACCGAGTTCCCCGACGAGACCGCCGCGCGCGCACGCCTCGCACGTCTCTTTGACACGACGCCGAGCGGCCTGGCGCCGCTGCTCGAGTCGGGCGGCCCCGCGCTCGCGGCGATGGGCGCACTACTGTGGTACCTCGAGCAGCTACACCTCGATGTCGACCTGTGTGCCAGTGGCAATGTGCGTGAGCGCGCGGCGCCTGCACACGGGCATGGCACACTCGTGCTTGATGCCAAGTCGCTCGTGCACCTCCATGTGCTGCAGAACGATGAGGGCACGGAGGCAGGCACCCTGCACCAGCTGCTCAACCGTTGCGTCACGCCGTTCGGGCGTCGTCTCTTCCGGCGGTGGCTTGCAGCGCCGCTGTGTGAGCGCGCCGCGATCGAGGCGCGCCTCGACGCTGTGGACGACCTGCGCGCGACGCCCGTGTGTGCCGAGGTCCTGCAGGCCTTCGCCAAGCACCTGCCCGACTTGGAGCGCTTACAGACGCGCATTGCCGCGGGCAAGTGTCGGCCACGCGATTTTTTGGTCGTGCTGCGCGCCTTCGAGCGCTTCCGCGATGCCAAGGAGACGCTGCTGGAGGCACTGCGCACGTGTATGTCGTCGGTACTGCGCTCACTCCTGGAGGAGTGGCCCGACGTGGCGGAGCGGGCGGCGGCACTGCGGCGCCACTTTGTGGCAGGTGACGACGGGTCGTTCACGCCAGTCCAGGGCGAGTCGGCCGCGTACGATGCAGCGGTGACTGGCGTGCGCGCGGCGGAGCAGCGCCTGGACGACGAAAAGGGCACGTGTGCAACGCAGTTGGGCCTGGATGCGCGCGAGGTGGCATGGAAGCATGTGGGTACGAACGAGATCTACCAGCTCGAGCTGCCGGCACGCACCAAGGTGCCTGCGCCATGGATCCTCATGAGCCAGACCAAGACCGCAAAGCGGTACTACACGCCGCGCACCAAAGACCTGATCCGCGAGCTGAAGGAGGCGCGCGAGACGCGCCTGGCCGCACTCAAGCAGTTCCAGAGCGAGGTGTACGCGGCATTCCGCGCAGACCTGCCGCAGTACGCGCGCGCCGTGCGTGCCGTCGCCCAGCTGGACTGCCTGCTCAGCCTGGCCAAGAGCTCCGAGGCGCTGGGCGAGCCTGCGTGCCGTCCGACGCTCGTGGAACATGACGCGGCCCTCTTTGCGTTTGAGCAGCTGCGGCACCCCTGCATGGCGCCCAGCGCGCTCACCAGCGCCACCGAGTTTATCCCCAACGATATTGCGCTGGGCGGGGACGCCGAGGAAATCATGGTGCTGACCGGAGGTAACATGGCCGGCAAAAGTACGACAGCGCGTACGGCGGCCACGGCTGTGATTCTCGCGCAGCTGGGGTGCTATGTGCCAGCGGTCTCGGCGCGACTGGCGCCGGTCGACCGCATTGCATCGCGCATGGGTGCGAATGACCAGCTGTTCCGTCACCAGTCAACGTTCATGGTCGAGATGCTCGAGGCGTCCAAGATTTTGCGCGAGGCGACGCCACGCTCGCTCGTGATCATGGACGAGCTGGGCCGCGGCACGTCGACGTTTGACGGGCAGGCCATTGCGTACGCCGTGCTGCATGAGCTGGCCACGCGCACGCCGTGCCTATGCTTCTTTATGACGCACTATCTGACGGTGGCTGCCACGCTCGATGGGTACCCACACCTGGCAAATCGGCACATGGAAGTGCATGTGGACGATGAGCAGCGCCACGTCGTCTTTACGTACCGCCTTGTGCCAGGCATCGCCGAGTCGTCGTACGGCACACAGGTCGCGCAGATTGCTGGGGTGCCGCCCGCGATCTGTGCCCAGGCGGCCGACATGTCCCGCGCATTCTGGGCCGAAGCACAGCGCGCGCATTCAGCGCGCGCGCACTGTGCGCTGCCGCTCGAAAGTGTCGCAGACTTTGCGCGCCTCGTCGCGATCGGACGCGGCGAGGTCCATGCCGATGCACGTGGCCTGAGCACCTTGTGGTGCGCCGCGGCGCGTGTGGCGCCTATAGCCGATGACTAAGCGTAAGATACTGTCGACCGGGACGGGGTGGAGCTGGGCGTCAGGGGTTCCTTGGCCGCCAAGCGATGGATTTGGGGGAGGGCCAGGCGCCCACAGCCCCACTGGACCAGGGGTGCGCTATGGGCACACCAGACATGCCGGCGATCAGGACGCCGGATCAAGCACCCACGGAAGGACACTGGGAGACCCGATCCTCGAGTCGCTTGCGCGCTGATAAGACGCCGCCGACCTTGCAGGGCCTCACGCTCCTGGACGAAGCAAGTGCGGACGACCGATGGTCGTATCCGCTGTATACCAGTACAATGCTGCAGCCGTCTAGCTCCGTGCGCAGCCAGCGCAACTGGAACGAGTTTGATGGCCAGCACGTATCGCCACTGCCCAGCCCGCTGATCCGCACGCCCCAGGACGAGCACTGGAGCTCGCCCATGATCGAGGACTCCAAAACGGATGCCTTTTTCAATGCAAGCCCGTCGATGCCCACGCCCAAGCCGCCCGCGAGTATATCGCGCAGCGCCAGCACCGATGGTGCCAGTGCGCGCGCCGAGTCATCTCAGCGGCGCCAGCGCGCGCTGAGCAATCCCCTTGAGCCGAATCGGGGGCTGTGGGCGCCAGAGGCGCCGACGTTGATGGTGCCGCCGCGAAATCCCTTCATGACCGAGATCCGGCCACGAAAGGAGTGCTCGCGGCTGTCGGTCGAACCCAAGACGCGGCCCAGTACGGCGTCGCGGCACATTCATGGCCCGTCCGTCAATGTCACCGATGACAGTCTGTTTCCGCTGAAACCGGCACTGCAGTCGCCCGAGGACCGGCGTGAGCGGCCACTCAACGAAGCACTCCTCGATGCACTGGACCGTATCGACGAAGAAGAGGACGAAAGCACCGGACGTGTCGGCCCCTACCACATCCTGTCCCAGCTGGGCACGGGCGCGTTCAGCAAGGTCCTGCTCGCTGAAGCACCGCCGCACGGCCGCGTGGCACTCAAAATGGTTGCATGTGATCCATGGACCGTGGACAAGCGCATGCGTGTCAGTTGGCTACGCGAGGCAGAGATTCTCAAGCACATTTCGCACCCCAACATTGTCCAGTTTAAACATGCGTTCCGCACGCCGAAGCACTATGCGCTTGTGCTCGAGGCTGTGTCGGGCGGCGAGCTGTTCGACATGCTGGCCAGCCACCAGGCGCAGATTTCGCAGCGCGAATGGCTGGTGCGCCGCATTTTTGGCGAGCTCGCTACGGCCGTTCACTGGATGCACGACGCCCACCTCGTCCATCGCGATATCAAGCTGGAAAACATTATGGTCACACAGACGCTCTTTGGCACAAACAAGGAGCTGACTCCGTCCCATCTGGCCCCTGTGCCTCTTGTTAAAATTACGGATTTCGGGCTCGCGCGTTTCATCAATGAAGATCAGCTGCTGGAGACGCGCTGTGGCTCGGAGGAGTACGCCGCTCCCGAACTCATCATGGGCAAGAAATACGACGGCCGCAAAACGGACACGTGGGCCATGGGTGTTGTGCTCTTTGCGCTCATGACCGGGCAGATCCCATTCCTGGAGCATGCGAACGACACAAGTGAGCAGCGGGCGCTGCGCTGCGTGCGGGAACGCGTAATGAGCGCAGCAGAGCGCGACGCACAGAACCGCAAGGCGCACCTGCTCCGCATCGCCAAGGGTGACCTGAGCTGGCCCGAGAACATGAACGATCTCAGCGAGGATCAGCACTCGGACGCGTACGACCCCACCTTGCGTCTGCTGACGCCACGCTCGCGTCACACCATCTCGCGATTCCTGCGACGGGACCCTAAGCGCCGCGCGGACTGCATCGAGCTATGGCAGGACCCATGGTTCCTCTACGGCAGCTTCACGACACCCGAGCAGGCGCACTCTCCCGCACCGTACGATGAAGCCACCGTACTGTGTGTGGCCCACGAGGCTTCTGCGCATGGGCAATGCATTCCCCTGCCTTATTCCCCCCTTGACCCTCGGGGAAAGCAATGGACGGCCAAGTATGCGAGCACGAGCCCCCTCCATGCAGCCCCGGTGGTTCGACACGAGCACGAATAGTCCCTGCATCAGTAGAATGCAAGACGTTATGCGCGTAGGTCAGCTTAGTCATAGCTACGTTACGACGCTGCTGAGCCGCCTGGCCCCAAGCCGCACGCTTGGCTCACTTGACCAAGATGGAGGAAAGACAGCCGCCCTCGCGCTCCTTGTTTGGCGTGGATCCGCTCGATGAATTCGCTGTGTTCGTTTCTGACTGGATCTGGGATCGCACACGAGGACTAAGCAATGTCGAAGTGCGTACAATAGCGCCCACTGACTCGTACAGATTGAGGCCAAAATCGGTACACTTATCGATCGGCATATGAATATGCGTCTGCAACTGCCTGTGTTTACAGAAACAGGTGCGTTCCCTGGAATCTGACCGGCAGTGGTTGACACACGCGCATTGGGTGTCCGCTTCGAGAGCAACGTGCCCATGGTAAGGAAGACTGCATTAACCCTAGAAACAGCACCGCAGTTTTAACCAGCTTCTCAATGAGCTTTTTCAGTACTCGGCTAATATGGACGAGAGTCAGCGTGTATCATACAAGCATGTGCGTGAGACAGATTCGTTCTATGATGAAGTCCTGCCCACCGGCGAAAGCGTACACCTGCGTGTCACGCGTGACTCGCAAACGCAAGAAATCAAGCCAGGAGGCGTGGTAGCCAAAAAGCGGGTCGATGATTTGAACATTTTCTGTCCTATGCGCATGTACGACTACCGAATTAGCATCAGCACAGAAAACCCCATGCCGCGGCCACCGGAGAGCAGCACTCCCCTGTTTGTCCGGGAAAAAGACCGTCTATCCTACTCGCTCCAGAACTTCCAAGTGGACCTGACGCAAGTGACGCTTCCGAACCGGGAGCAGGAGCCCGTGCATGAGCTGGAGGTGGAAATCCGCCATGCCGATGAGCTTCTGCGGTGGGCACAATATACCCGGGCTAACAGCGAGTCGCAAGAAGAGTGGACGCTGTTCGAAGACCATGTCCTGGTACTGCTCAACAATGTACGGCTCCTTATACGGAATGCGAACGTCCGCGGAAGGGAGGGCGAGGCGCTACAGGGACGTTGACATGGCACGCAAAAGCTTAGTTGCACCGTCGATGGCAAGATGGCCGAGTGGTTAAGGCGGTGGCCTGCTATAAGCACAACCGTCCGGTTGGTAAGCCATTGGGTTCTGCCCGCGTGAGTTCGAATCTCATTCTTGTCGCACTTTTTTTGCATTGCTCCACGGGCAGCACCCGCCTTGCGCAGAACGGCTAACAGATCTTCGACTACGTAGTTCACTGCGGGAACCACGGCAAAAGGTACCGCAAGCGGTCTTTTACTTCGGTAGAAATGTGTTCGGGCTTGGTCATCACGCTGAAACGCATGCTGCCATCCATACCCTTCACAATGGGTAAGTCTTCCTCCTTGACAAGATCGTTGACACGGTCCACCAGAGCCTTGGTCACGACCTGAGACGCCTCAACATTGGCCTTGAGACTCTCCATCACCTCAGTTACATTGACAGTGTCGGCCGTTTCGCGCCAGGCATCGTAGTCCGTCGCTGCCATAAGTCTCGTGATACACGTACACGTAGCAATAAGGACATAGCTGAGCTCGGCCTCGCGCGCAAGCTTGGCCTCAGGAAGTGCCGACATGTTGATGATATCGCCACCCAGTTGACGGTACATGAGCGATTCGGCACGAGTCGAGAAGGCCGGGCCTTCCATACACACCACTGTCTTGCGGCTGTGGACACGCACAGACGGTGAATGCTCCGCCAGAGTCTCACGAATACTGGTACTGTTAGTGGGACACACATACATATCCTCAACCACCGGGCGCAGAAGGTTGTCGTAGGGGTCACCAAACGACGCATGGGCAACCACGTTCTCCTCTTCACCTTCGCCAAAGTACGAAGAGCGGCGCACACCCTTGGTGCGGTCGATGATCTGCGAAGGAACAACAAAGTCCTTGGGGCGAATTTCCTCGCGTAGAGATCCAACGGCAGAGAAGGCCAGAATCGCGCGCACGCCCAGGTGCTTCAGCGCCGCGATGTTGGCCGTCGAGGGCACATTGGACGGAGAAATCGCATGAGAGATACCGTGGCGCGCAAGGAAGGCTACAAGCGTGCCTGACTCGGTCTTGGCGATGCTAATAGGCGACGAGGGGTATCCCCAGGGCTGCGCGTGTTAGGTCGAGACATACACACAGTTTTCGGGTTCACCACGTCAATAATCTCAATACCCTCCAGCTTGTAAAGACCAGAGCCGCCAATAACACCAAGGCGGATAGGCTGGCCTGTCCATTCCGGCTTCGGAGCTTCCATCGACATGACAATCACAAATTCAGATACTAGAAACCAGTATCACCGCTCGCGGGAGGGGCGCGTGGGCGTGTGGAGGGCTCTTCTGCCCCGTGCTGCCAGCGAGCGCGTAGAATTCGGCCAACCCACAGCGCGTCATGGCGCGTGCATCCCAGCAGGTTCAGCTCACCGATGCGCTGTCTGCGACAGATTCAACCGCCTATGAACAAGAAAATGTCCATGCGTACGTAGCATTTCTCTGACAGTAGCGTCTACGATGAAATTGCCGACCATTTCTCCAGCACACGATACAAGGTAAGCGTGTATTCTATCACACACAGCCATGGCCTCTGATACCTCGATTTCTAGACTCTCTTCCTTCTGGAAGTATTGGAGCGGATCTGGGCTGCGGAAATGGCAAATACCTATTTCTGCGGTCGGCGCTAGGTGACACTGCGCAAGACAGCATCGCGTCGTCCCTGGTCACGCTCGGCTCCGACCGATGCGCACCGCTGATTTCAGCAGCCCAACACAACTTTCCGTCGTCGGATACACGGCATCTACACGAGGTCTCTGTGGCAGATGCTCTCTGTAGTGGGTACCGCTATGGCGTATTTGTACGTGGCTGGCAAGACTGACAGAAGGACTATGCGCTGAGTATCGCTACGATTCATCATTTTTCGACCCCTGAGCGGCGCATGAAGTCCATCCAAGAACTGATCCGCCTTATTCAGCCTGTCGATGATGACAGCCCCACACCCGAGCCGGTACCCAGTGTGCCTGACCGACCAGGGCGCGGTCGATTTATGGTGTACGTGTGGGCATTCGAACAGCGTGGAGGAGGACGGAGACTCTTTGACGAGCAATTAGAGCATTGTCAAGACGACATTGCCGCCCAGGACGTACTTGTCCCCTGGGTGCGCACGGCTCAGCATACCCAGGGACAGGAAGATGTGCACCATCGATGTGTGTATGAGGGGACTAACTCAGACTACCACTTGTTCCGCGAGCACGAGCTAGACGAACTGGTGCAATGGGCTGCGCGAGATCTGCGTCAAACACAGTCCGTGCAGGTCCAAAAAGAGGCTGGCGGTTGGGAAAGGGGGAATTGGTGGGGCGTGTGGCGCGTTATCCGCCAGACCCCTCCATTATGACGACATGGCGACAGGCTCCTCAGGCTCCTCATTCGGTGTAGGCTTGCGCGGCGCGCGCTCCCCATCCTGGCGGGGCTGCAGAACCCGCAGACTACCGCGCCAGGCTTCGTCCCAGCTAACAGGTGCCTCGGGCTTGAGGATTTCGTATCCCTGCTCGGAATTGCGCCACATCTTTTCCCGGTCGAAGCGCTCTCCGCGCAATTCGATTTCGTTCCGGGGCGGATTGCGCTGCTCGTACTTGGTTGGCTCACGCACGCCGCGTTGGATCTCCCGCGCGGCTTGCAGCTCTTTTCGCAACTCTCCGTAATAGTCCTGTCGGTACCTGACAATGTCCTGCAAAGTACGGTTAAAGGCGGGGGGATAGTACTGCTCCGCATCAACTCCCCAGTCCAGGTCTGAGCTCTGTGGTGCGGCATCAGGGTCACGATCTGGCATACCCGGGTCAAATTCACGAGCATCATTCTTGTTGCCAAGTACGATGCTCAGCCCCGCTTCTGCACCACGACGAGCATCGCTGCGGTGGTTGAAAAAGTGCACAATGCGGCGCGGGATGTTGCGCCAGCCAACAAGATTCGTGAAGTCCACAAAACAGATGGGGGGCTGGGCAGGAATAGGCGCCACGGGGGGGAGAAGCTGCTCAGGCACTGTCGGCGCCGCCGGAGCCTCGTGCTGGGCTTGGTTCATGATGGCAGTGGGTGGCGCACTAAACGAGGCCTTGCCAGACTTTTGCTGAAGAGACTGGAGTCCAATCTGAGAGGGTAGCATGAATCCTTGGGCAGTAGGGGGACGAGCAGCGTCCTCTGAAGGATCGTCCTCGTGGACGTCAGATTTAGACTCAGGCACATGCTCTTCAAAGGCAGTATCTTCACTCAGAACCGATGCAAGCTGCTCATCGCGATCGACGCGCGTCGTAGGGATACTGGTACCCCAGCCTTCGCGTAATGCCCAGGCCCACTCCTTAAAGGCAGGGCGACCAATAAGAACCACAGCACCATCAAGCTCGCGCTGCAGATATTGCGCTGGTGAAAGGGTTGTGGGCAACGACGTGCCAGCCACGGTGTTAGTGGTCCACGGCTCAAGCCCGGCCAAGTTCCGCCGGCGCTCGTGGATGCGCTCGCGCAGTTCACGAGCGAGGTTTCCATACTTTGTGCCACTTGTAATTTCATAGTCGATGGCGGCAGCCACGAGAATGGGCTTCACATACCGCTTAAAGTATCGCACGCCAACGTCATAGTTGTCATCGCCAGGATATTTGGCTGTGTAGACGTATACTTTTCGGGGATGTTCAAGAGGGTGCATAACGTCTTCCGAGAGACCACGGACACGCTCTTTGTACTCTTCCATGATCTTCTTGCATTGTCGGCGATCTTCATAGTACAGGTAAGACACAGCTGCTAGAGAGGTCCAGAAGAGACACCAGTTACGCGAAGGCAACCGTGGTTTCCACTTCAGAACAGCCTCAGGGATGCCCACCCATACGAGAGGGCGCAGCGCCTTGGGTATTTCACGAGGGGGTTCCACCGGCTTTGCTGGGCCCGACATATGGTAGCTGTATGGGAGCCAAGAAGTAAAATTGGTCAGAATATCTTCGATCGTCGCACACCTGCTTTTCTAACTCCACACGGCCAGCCATGACCCGCAGCACATTGGAGGCTCGACCTTTGTATTCGCAAGTAGGCTGGTCGTATCGGTCGGACGGAAGCTCCAAGTTTGCCTACGGTACGAATCTACATATAACACACAGGCAAACAATCGTCTGCTGCCACTGTTACTGGGCCCAGGGAGGTTCGCCTCCGTGACGAGCTCACTGACAACGCCACCTTTCAAGTGATCGTTACCCCTCTGGACGGTACATCAGGTATGTGGAAAGGGAGAATAACGCAAAAGGCATCTCTATGACGGCCCTTTCGGCTGAACTCCAGAGTCTATTCAAGTCTGTTATTTTGCTGCATCACCATCCTCGGTCCCTCATCCAACTTTCGGTACAGACGATGAGTACGCCTCCCCAGCCGACATCAACACTCCGCCTGACGCTAGATGCCAAGGAAACTAGCCTACCAGAGACAAAGCGACGCGCGCCTCTAGTCCTAGGTCCAGACCAACCATTCCTTACCTCTGAAATTGCTGCATCGATCAATGCTTCCACACTGGCGCTCATGGATGCCAATATACCCCTTCGTGCCACGGTGGTTGCATCTTCATGTGCTATTGTGCCAAGGAGTGAGCTTTGCAACGAACGCGGTGTGGGCGCAGAGGATCAGAGCACCAGTCTTATTGTCATCGACCCAACTCCCGAAGAAGAACAAGCAGCGGACAGCCTGCATGTGCTCGCATTTGCCATATCGGGCTATGAGCCTGCCACGAACAACGACACTGGTGTGCAGCACTCGTTAGTGTACTGCTCCAGCACTGGACGCACGACGGACAAACAGCGGAACCAATTGGTCGAAATGACCCAAAAGGACGCCATGAACACCCTCTCCTCCATTAGAACCATGCTAGAGAACCGCTTTGAATGATATTTTGCGTCTTACAAGTACTTGCCAGCCATGGATCCCCAATAGCATACGCTTCTACAATACTATGCTGTTATTAGACCCAACAGCTGGCGCCAATGGTTTAGTGGTAAAATACAGCTTTGCCATCATGTGATGATTAGCTGTGCCGGGGGTTCGATTCCCCCTTGGCGCATACCTTTTCCAGCTGTAGGATGACTACTTTTTGCCGCGGAACATGCACGGAGACAAACGATGGTCATAATCCTGCTACATTCAAAATAACTACGTGAGATTATCAATTTGATGAACTACGATACCCATACATGAAAAATTACGCTAAATCCAATGACGCTTGCCATTGAATTGACCCTAGAAATCCTTGAACATATACACCTTAAAACGAGAGTGGAAGTGTGAACGAATGTTTAGTGTCATGCTTCTGGTCAATATGCTAATTGCAAGAAGAACCAGTTTCTTCCGTGCTAGCCCAGCGCCTTTCTTCGGGAAGCGAAAGCTTGAATGTTACATTGTCGCATTCAAGATCAAGCTTTCGCTTTGCCAAAACTGAGCTAGGTTTCCAGCACCCAGACGTTGAGGCAGAAAGATTCAAATGCGAGACATTTGAATCCGGCGAAGAGGTGAAGTCGCAGTTTAAAGTTGACTGGGAGAGTGCTGGTGACGGCGAAATGTACTCCATTCCAACATTCTCAGGCGTCAAGAGTTCGTCGAATACGTTGGAGTTGAAGTGCTCTGCCGGCTCGTTTTTGCGACGGCGAAAGTCCCAATGTTTACCACCCGCAGCCGTTGCACGGGTGAATCGTTCAAACCAAAATGCCGCCCCATCACACAGCTCCTCTGGGGACACCGTAGGCAAGGTCTGCATGAAAATATCTTTTCCAATCTCCTCTGCCGGTGTAGAGGGGGTCGACGAGCCCGAAGGGGGGGTTGACAAAGATCGCGCCAAAATAGCCACCACAACGCGCTGCCGCGCCCTTCCATGAGTGTCGATATAGGGCACCCAATCAGGCTCTCTGAAAGCCACTCTTCGGTCCATAGCCTTGCCGACAGTTGCATCTGGTGATCCTTGTCTAGATGCAATGCCAAGTTTATCGGCATCGACGCCACCCGTCCCGGGCTCCATTGTCGCAAAATAATCTTTTAAAGCCACAGGGGGCGGAGAAAGACATTCCCAAGGATCATGGATTAGACGACGAGCCATGCGGCGCCGATGACGTGGGAGTTCATACAAAGCCCGCGGGTCGCACAGAAGCTGCGAGGGAAAAGACTGACTCTCACGCTTCAAAATCGACTGGCTCTTGGACTGCGACGAGTCTTGGGATATTACTCGGGATGTGTTACCTTGACACAAATCCATATGAATGGGGGCGTATGAAAGCTCGCTTGTGGGGTCCGTACACACCAAGCGCACACTTAGTGAGCCGCTTCGCATACTCGTTTCGAACCCATCCATTAGGTCTGCATCCAAATGTTCATCGTCATCATCATACAGTTCCTCATCAGTGTCGTCCTGTTCATGAAACATAGGTGACGAGAAAGGGGACCAGCCAAATTCCTGCTTGTTGAGAGATGAAATGAGCTGACTGATGTTGGTGTCATACCCGTTATACTGGGCATAATAGTAAATGGCCATAGCACTCGTCACAACGGTGGCTGTTGCCAAAATAGCCATGCTCCATTGTGACGAGTTTTTCAGGGCTGGGTTCCGCCAAAGAATTTCGCGAAGCTCCGAAGGAAGCATAACGTAGTAAGAATCCATGTTCGACGGGGGCCATGAAGGGAGGTATCCGGGCCATCTGTCGGCTGTCAACGCACGCAATGGCACGTTCAGCCATTTATAAGGGGCCGGTAGCGCTGGTGCCACAACGTACATTGCAAAAATTATACAAGATCCGTTGTAACACACAGGCAGGCGTTGCCGCTAGATGTATCCGTTTCAATGAAAGGGCTTATAGACCAAGCCAACGGTGCTTCGTCGGTCTGACTGACAGGTTCAAAGATGCAACCGCAGCCTGACGGAAATTGGTTTACTCGGAATGCCTGCCTGGACCAGTGTGGCGCGCATCGCAAGCAGACATATTGCTTACGTATTCTCTACTTCATTCGTTCATTTCTACCGAACCACTAAATTGCATGCCGGCGCCATTCTGAATCTGTACTTAGCGTGGATGTAAACTGCCGATTGGGGCCAATGGAATCGGGCCAAGTTTGGGATTACAGGTCGACTTCAACGGTGGCGGGTTCGATGCCAACCATGCCGAGAATACATTTCCCACACTCTAAACCCTGATGAGGGTGCGTGGCGTTGTCGAGTGATTTTTGGCGATCTGACGAATCGATCACTCCTTCTGATGCCAAAACACGAATGAGATCCTGCGCGACTTGATTATTGTATTCGGGGTGCCCTTGCAATGTCAGTACGTGGACGCCGCGCACAGGCATAGGGCCAGCAGCGTTAGCCACCATGTCGTCAACGTCAAAGACCACGAACGACGAGGTCTTCACGGACGACGGCAGAGGAGGCGCTTCAGAAGGGTAGCGCAAGGCGAGGCCTTGAATCTCAGTTGCCTCGTTTCCACCCAGGACAATCCACGGATCGCCCTCGACGGGTGACGGCGGCTGAGTGACTCGGTCGATGTGTGCTTGCTGGAGAGCCTATTTGTCAGTATTGAATACGTACCCATTCGGTCTCCTTGTCAAAGGGCGACAAGATTTCCGTACCCTCGGGTGTGAGTTTGAACTTGGTGACGCCGAACTAGCAATGTCAGTAACATAGAGCACATACCTCTGCATGGTCCTTATCTTGAGCAATCTGTGCTCCAAAGGTACGGGCAATAAGCTGGTGCCCAAATCCTACACCAATAATGCGAACCAGTGGGTGCTCTAGGACCAAATGTTGCAAGTACTTGGATAGCACATCCATCCACAGGACATTTTCCATAGTGGCCGAGGCGGGGCTGCCGGTCACGATAACGGCGTCCCACAGGCCGTCATCAAGCTGAGCAATGTCAGGAAATTCTGCTTCCAGGACATTGAATGCTTGCAAGTGCAAAGAAATTTTAGGGTGCCACTTGTGGCGTGGAATGTGGGCCATCGCCTCCGCGAGGGTATTGCGGAACATGACTTCGTAGCCGCCGTACTTCTCAAGCAGCTCTTTTGGCGGAGCTCCAGCGACCAAAATAGCCACAGATATAGTCTTCTGCTGGTCTCCCGTGTTCATCACTGTCGTATGAATCTGGCTATACGCACCGTCTTCGTCGGCCATACTGAATGGTATACGTTGATGCACCGGGCGTTAGGCCTTTAAGCGCCCATCTCCACACCTTGTGGAGGCTGGCCGCGTCCTCGAGCACATGCTAGAAGCTTTATGGCTATTTACGCTGTGCGCGCTTCTTGTGGGCCACCTTTTTAGGCTGCAACGTGCCACCGGCTGCTGGGGTATCATGTCTGGGCATTGCAGACAAATCTGAAAGGTCAAGTTTCACAATAGGCACGTCATCCAAGTTGTCCTGCACTGCAGGGGGGGTGTCTGTGACCTCCGGCTCAGCAGCAGCAAAGCTTGACATTTTGGATCGTGTGCTCGCTTTAGAGCGCGCTCGAGGATGAGACGTCAGGTAAAACGGGCTATCCTCCTGCCTCCTGCGAGATGAAGAGGAACTCTGCGTCTCCTTCTCTTCGTGACTAGGCCCCTGCACCCGTGTTTTCTGCTTGGATTTGGACGAGGTGCGTGTCGATACGGAGTGAGTTCCCGACGCTCGCACCGGCTCGACCACATCCAATAACTTTTTCCAGGAATTTTCAGAGGCGATCCATGCATGCAGATTCATTTGCTCTGGCAAGCGGGCCGCCGGCGCATCAGCATCCTGGGCTCGTGTGTAAAAGAGCGGCAAAAGTAGGTGTAGTGCACGTGGGCCGCCCTGTCCCGCGGCTGAGGTGTCGGTCCACGAGCTGGCTGACTCGGGTGGTTGTGAAGCATCCTCCGCCGAGGCATGGAGGCTGTTCTTGATAAGGACAAATAGCTGCAGCCCCTCTTGTGCGCGCTCATGCACCTCAGAGTCCTCGTGCTTGGCCCACTTTGTCAGCTGTTCCATGACTTCGTGTGTGAGCTCTTCAAATTCCTGCTGGGTGGCATCTGACCACTGCGACGAAAGGGTAGCTGCCCAGTAAGCGTAGAGCTTCAGGGCGCTGTGGATCAAGACGGCCATCGAACGGGGTGGCAAGTTGGACAGGCGATCCTGCACCAGAGCACGGACCAGGGGCGGCACATTGTCGACGTATTCCACATACTCGCTGCAAATGGAGGCACCAGCGCGGAGTAGTTCCACTGTAGATGCATTGGGTTCGTACTGAGCTGGATCCAGGAGCAGCGTTTGCAGCCGCTCACAGGCGCGCTGCTGGGCCGAGGCGTGAAGGAAGACAATTTCTGTGAGCTGATCCACCACACGTGACACGATCGGGGTATCCACCAGGGGCGCGAGGCGGACCAGGATATTCATATACCATACGGCGTCAGGGACGAGGGAATAGTTCTCGGCGGCACCTAGGTCGAGGATACTTTCTGCCACCTGTGCCCGGAACGTGGCATTGGTTGCCACAGACATGTGGGGGGCCGAGGCGGGCTCTGTGACCATAGCATCATCAGCATCCAGTGCTGCCTTAAGCGCCTGCGATGCATTCTGGGATATGCTCGGCATGTCCATTTCCTCCATGTAGGACAGCAAGACACCGATGATATGGCGAAGTGGCACTGGCTCCGTAGCTAAGTGGCAGGCCAGGTCGAGTGCGCGCAATCGGATGGTCAGGTCGGGGTGCCAAATGGACTGCAAAATGGTGTCCTGGTGCTGCGCAACAAGGTGCGCATGCGTTGGCACCACCTTGCCAAGAGCCACAAGTGCAATGAAGCGCAGATTTTGGTCCTCATCCTGGAGGAAGCGGCCCAGGTTGTCTACGCATTTCCGTGCGAGTTCATCGGACCCAGTTCCCTCCAGCATACCGCCGATGATGCTAGTGTGAATGCACTCGTACAGGACACTCATCGCCGGCGTGGTGGAAATGATATCGGTAATAGGCTTGAGTAGCCTGCGCACAAGGCGCGGCTCGACGGGCGCAAGAGCACCAAAGAGTTTAATGACCTTGATGAGAAGCCAGTTGTTGCTGGTGGTCGTGAGGATTTGGAAGAGCTGAGGGGACAACGGCACAAATGGGGTTGGGTGGCGCCGCGCAAGCTCGCAGATCATATTTACCGTGGCGGTGACTACGCCTGCATCTTCATCACACAGCAGATCGCGCAGGCGCTCCCAAACGCGCTCTAGGATTTCAGGGCACTTGGTTATGGCCGAGTGCAATACGAGAACGGCGCGTTTCCGCACGAGAGGACGGGTGTGGGTGAGCATGCGCAGGATGTCATCAGCGAGGTGCTGGGCCAGTTCTTGTGTGATGAGGTGAGAGAGGCCATTCAGCGCTGCGAGGACATCGAGGGGCAGAGCGGAGTTGAGGTCCTTCTTGATGAGATTTGTCGCGAGGATCAACACTTCTGTGTCTTCTGCAAAGCACAGTGTGGCAGCGAGGTATCCAATGTGTTTTATATGGTACTTGGAAGACGCCATTGTCTCTAGAATGTGAAACGAAGCGCTGGCGACTTGGTAGCCCATCATTTGCAGGTAGGCGAGCTTCAAGACGGCCTCTGCCTTGATTTCCATGTCGCCGCTTTTGATCTCGGCGCGGATCTCTTCGAGCATACTGGCCACATACTTGGCCTCATCTTTGCCGCGATGAGAGCGCAAGCCCTTGATGAGCGCGCTCAGCGACTTTTCAAACATTGGCCACGCAACGTTACACGCTCGTCCGTATGGGTGCAACGTCTATTCACGTGACGCTTGCCGACGTGCTTGGCGTGGACCGTGCGCGTGCTGAAAGCCGACGTTGCGACTACGATCTACGTAGATGGCTTGCTCTACAGGCGCACGGCCTTGTAGAACGAAGCGTACATATTCACATTATCGATGGGCTTTCCGGTCTCACGGATGTGGATGGGGGCGACGCGGAAGCCAGCGAGCTCGAAGCGCTTCGTGTACCACGGGTACTTGGCAGCGCTGCGCCAGAACACGGCATTACCAGGGCCAATGACGCGGGCGAGCTCGACCACTTCACGGTCGAGGTCCGAGATCGACTTGTCGTCCTCGTTACGCGCCGCCTCGAGGGTCGGGAGCGGCACCGAGTCGGCGATGGGGTCGAACCAGTCCATGTGGTCCATGAGGATGGCGCGCGTGAGGCTCTTGTCCTGCATGCCGCGCAGCACCGACACGATCGAGTCGGTATGGAGGCGGAAGGAGTCGAGCGCCTGCGCGTGGTTCGCCTTGAGGGCATGGAACGCATCCTCCTTCAGGTACAACGGGCAGCTCTCACGGCTGTAGTTGCCCATCAGGCACAGACGGTAGTGATAGTTGTCTGTGGACAGGAGCGAGCGCGCGGGAATCGGGTCGAGCGTGTCGATCGCGAATTGCTCGACCGAGCCCTCATTTTTGAAAATGTTGAGCTGGTTGACGGGGACGCCCAGCGCGTTCCACAGGAAGGCTGGGTTGGAGAGGAACAGACGGACGAGTGTCTCGTTGATGATGGTCTTGCGGACCTTGGTATCCCAAATATTCTTTTGCTCTTCCAGTGACTTGGTGGTGCACATGCTCTCGACATCCTTCGAAGCGCCCATTATCTGGAACGCCGTCTTGGCGAGACGGAGCGCATGACCCGAATAGCCGCGGAAGTAAAAGGCCCTGTCGAACGACTTGTTGTTCGACTTCCAGAACTGATACGCGTGCGACGACAGGTACGGCGAGATCTTCTCATCGAGCAGTTCGGGGAAATTTTCAATCTTACCCTCACCAAACATGCGCCAGAATGTGGGGTAGTCGAGCGTCGCGAGACTGGCGAGTTTGAGTTCGAGCAGGTGGCCCTGGCACGGGTTCATATCGACGGCATGGATGCGGCGCGGCTTGGCGGTGGCGGCGTAGTGCAGCGCATTGTCGCCGGCGCTCGTGATGCAGAGGATCGAGTCCTCGGGACCGAGGTCCAGGTGCTCAATGTCCACGACCGGGTCCTCCCACGTGAAGCCGTAGATCCACGTGCGGAACATGTCGCTGAAGCGGTCGTCCACGAACGGCAGGCGCCATTGGCGGCGCTGGTAGTGGAACGAGCTCTGCGGCCAGTGGGTGGGCATGTCCTGCTTGAGCTGCTCCACGGCACCCTCGACGGCCGGCGCGCTGTCGGCTTTCCGGATACGCTCGCGCGCAATGTCGGGGAATGACGGGGGGACAGCAACGTTGTTGCCGGCCTCGACCTCGTACGCGGTGACAGCAGCCTTGGTGTCGCGCTCACGCGACACACCGAGCCACACGTAGTAGGGGATGCGCACGAGGTAAGGCACAATAAAGTGGTTGCGGCCGTTGAAGCACTTGAGCGTGCCGAACTTGTGCTCGAGGTAGTCGCGACGGGCAGGGTGCAGCTCAATGTGGTCGAGCGCGAACCAGTGGCGCCAGAACCACGAGTTGAGCCAGTGGCAGTGGCGCATGATCGAGCCGCCCACGAGCGTCGTCTGGTCGGACATGGACTCGTTGCTAGACACGTAAAAGTCGGCCACACCAAACACACCCACCTGCGGGTCGAGCATATCGTTGATGCGGTCGAGCACGGCGTAGAACGGTGGGATCATCGAGATCGAGTACGAGCACGTGAACAGGTCGATCTTGCGGTCGCTCGGGAGACCGGGCAGCTCAAAGTCCTTGGCGTTCTGGCAGAGCGCCTGCACATTCTTGTAGCCGAGGCGGCGGAAGCGGTCGCGAGCAACTTGCAGCAGCGGCTCGCACAGGTCGATCAGGTACACCTGATCGAACTCGGCGATCGGGAAGTAGGCGTCCATCTGCTCAATGTTCCAGCCGGTGCCGCCGCCAATGTCGACCCACACGAGCTTGCGGTTGGGCTGCTGCTCGCGGAGCGTACGCATCTCAGCTGCACAGAGCTTGAGCATGGTCTTGCGGCCACGGAGCAGGCCGGTGCGCGTCTTGTCGTACACGCTGGCCTGGTGCTCGTAGAAGCGGTCCAGACGCTCCGCCTGGTCCTTCGTCTTGCCGAGGGGATGCAGGAAGCAGTTGTAGGAAAACACGATCACGTCGCGGAAGGGGGGATACACGGCAGCGAGGAGGGTCAGAGCCGCCACGACGCCCGCCGAGGTCAGGGCCACACGACCGAGCGCCATGGCCTGGAGATGCTCCAGGAGGCGGCCGGGACTCGTCAGCTTATCAAACATCGTCGAGGGAGGAGGGAATGGGGACTTGGCAAAGTACAAGCGAATAGCACCGTGCAGAACTCAGGGGTCGTCTGCGGATCCGTCGCGACGGTCGAACGAGAAGGCTCGGGCCTGGCCTGCCCCAGCCACGGGTCTGGGGCGCCACGAGTCGCGGCTGGCTTGTGCACAGCACGTGCCTCCACGCTGGCACGATGCAGCCTCGCCCACGTGTGTGGCCGAGCCAATGTCGCACGCGCTCGCCGCTCCAGCTGGCAGCACCGAGACGCACGCGGGGATGGAGCCAGGGCCAGCAACGCCGGCCCCCAGCGTGGCACGGACCTCCGCTCCTGCGGCCGCTGCGGCCATGGACGAGATGCCGTCCACACGCGACGGCTCGGACGCCCTCCCAGCCCCCCCGGCGCCGGCATCGGTGGCGGGTGTCAAGCGTGCTCTCCTTGCGGCGCTCCCCGCGGACGCTGACCACGTCCTCACAGCGCTTGCGTCGATCGACGATGCATGGTGGGTCGCGGCCGCCGCCGTGGCGGCCGTGCGGGCGGGCACCGACTGGCTCGCCTCCGACGCCCTGCGCGTGTTGGCATACGCCTCGGAGCGCTCGAGCGCACTGGACGCGGACGTCGCGGCGGCGCTCGCAGAGCCCGGCGCGTCACCGCTCCTCGCGTGGCTGGACGCCGAGCCCGCACACTTTGCCCGCGTTGTGCTGCGGCGCAAGCTGTGGCACATGCAGTGGCTCCTGAGCATTCCGCTCGCCGCGTCCAAAACAGCGCGCGTGCCGGCGAATGTGGTGGCGCTCGCGGACCGCCCACTCCTCGCGCACGCGCGCGATCTGTGCCTCGCCGGCAACGCGCGGGGCCTGCGTGCGCTTCTCGGCGCGCATGCCACGGTCGCGCGCGCCCTCTTCGCACACCGCTTTGAGCTGCTGCACGCCCTACTCACCGTGGGCGGCGTGCCGCCGGCGCGCCTGCTCGCGCTGCGCCTGCTGCCCGGCACGCATCTGCCGGTGGAGGACCGCGAGAGCGATGCATGGGTCGATGCGCTCGAGGCGCCGCCGCCGTCGTCGCCGGGCGCCGCGGCCATGTGGGTCGAGCACCCGGTGGTCGTACGCGCGCTCGCCGACCGCGGCGCGGCGCCCCGGCCCGTGGCGCCGCCGCCGCCGCCTGCTGCACTGTGGGACTGGTACGCGGCCGTCATGGCCGAGCTCGAGGGCGAGTTGGGCCTCGTCGACGCGGCACTTGCACTCGCAAACGCCGGCGTGCACCTCGGCCTCAAGCCGCTGAGCGCCGCGGCGCAGGAGCTTGCGTTCCTGCATGAGCTTGTGTACCACATGGACGCAGACCCGTGGCGCATGCAGACGCTGCGTGCGGCGCCGGCACATGTGCTCGTCGCGCGCGTCGCGCAGCAGCCGTGGCCACCCACGCAGGTCGCGGCGGCACTGCACGAGCAGGTCTTGCCGTTCCTGCAGCTCGGCACGTACACGGACGCAGCGCAGGCGCGGCACCGCTCGGCGAGCGCGTGGGGCTTGCACATGGCGCTCATGGTGCGCGACGCTGTGCCGCTCGCGCGCGCGCTCGATACGTGCGATGCGATACTCGCGCGCGCGTGGCTCGACGAGGCGGATCAGCACCGCCTTGTGCTCGCGCTGCTCGCCACGAGCGCGGCGGCGGACGAGCCGAGCTTCCAGCGGTATGCCGCATTGCTGCACCGCGTCTCGCCGTCGCCGTCGCCACCGCGCGCCATGGCGCCGCTCACTGCGGTGCTGGGCCGTACGCTCGGCCCCGACGCCGACGTCGATGCCGCCCACCTGTGTGAGCAGGCGGGGCTGGTGCCGCGCGCCATGCTGCAGCAGAGTGTACAGGACGTGCATGCCTACATGCAGCTGGCGCACACGCTCGCGCAGCTGGGCGTCGTGCACGCGCCGCGCTACTACTGGGGCGGTGTGCACACCGAGCGCGCGCACGACGTCATGCAGGCGCTCGTGCGCCACGCGCTGCGTGCGCGCGGCAGCGAGTCGTCCACGCTTGTGCGCATGCTCGGCCGCCTAGCGCCGTTTCTCGCGCCGGACGCCGCGGGCGGTGCCGGCGCGCCGTGGCTCGGTCTGCCGTCGAGTTGCGTGCGTGTCTTTTTCCGGGAGCTGCTCCTAGCGCGCGAGCCGGTGCTGTTCAACGAGCTGGTCGGCGCCGTGGCCGCCGAGCCAGCGTGTGCGCCGGTCGCGCAGCGCATGACGGCGCGCGATGCCGAGGCGCTCGTGCTCGAGACCGCGCGCGGGTGGATGGACCAGGCGCCGACGTGCGATCCGCTGCACGGCAGCCTGCAGCGCGCGCGCGAGACGCTCGATGCGGCGCCACACACGCCGCGCGTCGAGGCGGAGCTCTCGTTCCTGGCGCTGCTCGCGCGCCTGCACGAACATGGGGCCAGTGCGCTGACGCCGCAGCAGGTGCGCGCGACGCCGCGCAAGCTCGACCTCTTCGCGCGTGTGCTCGCGCTGCATAGCGATGCCTACCGTGCGCCGCACATTCGCGCGCTCGCGGACGCATGCAGCGAGGCACCGGGCGACGACGTGCATGTGTGTGCGATGCTGGCGGACGCCGCGGCCGCGAGTGGCGATCTGCGCGCGGCGCGCGACCAGTGCGAGCGTATTGTGCAGCGCATGCAGTCGCTTCCCCGGGCGCAGTACGCGGCGGCATGGGACGTGGCGTGGCGCACCTGTCTGCAGCTTGCTAAGCACCCCCAGTGGCCCGAGCCCCGCAGCCGCGCCGTGCTGCTGGGCCATGCGCTGGCGCTCGCGCCGCCCACGCACATCCCGACCGTGCTGCAGGCGCTCACCGCGCTGCCGCCCCACACGGCGGCGCCGCTACCGCCACGCCGAGCCGAGCGCCACACGCTAGCACGCCTCCTTACACGCCCCGCGGCGCCCTCTGCTTCGCCGCGGCACCGCGCCGCGCAGCTCTTCGATAGCGTGGCCGCGCAGCATGCGCCGCAGGCCGCGCGCATGGCACGCTCGTTCCTGGGCCAGCTCGGCAGCGGCTGGTGGGGCGACGAGCGAGCGCCGTAGCTGCTAAGTGCCTACGTAGATGCTTATCGGTGCCGCGCCCCACTCGGACGGCCACTGCGCCTCGAGCGCGTGTGTGCCGGGCTGCACGTCCCACGCGATCGTGCACCCATCGTCATCCCACTCGGCCTGCAGCTCCTGGCGGTCCACACAGAAGCGCGGATGCGGCTCCTCGCTCACACGCTCATCAAAGGCAAAGCGCCACTCGGTCCGTGTCGCGCCCCGCGGCAGACGTAGTGCATGGCGCTGGACGCGATCCAGAGCAAGGCTGATCTCGCGCATAGCGTGCGGCATGTGTACACGCACTTGCACGGCCATGCACGGCGGCGGCCCGGTGGGCGGCGCAGGTATCTCGCTCGGGTCTGTGGCAGGGGCGGCCCACGTCGCCGGCGACGGCGGCCATACCCGCGCATGCATATCCTTCAGCACACGCTCGAGCGTCGGCGGGGGCGGCGGCGCCGGCGCAGGCGCCATAGGCGCGGGCTGGGTGGGCGCTGCGGACTGCGGCGCAGGCTTCGGCGTGGGCTGGGCCGCAGGCTTCGGTGTGGGCTGGGTCGCAGGCGTCGGCGTGGGCTGGGGTGCTACACGCACGGCCGGCTGTGCAGCCGGTTGCATAGGTGCAGCGACACTGGGCGGCGGCACGGAGTTGGGCGTGCCCGCGGGTTGCGCGGCCTGCCGGTGGTCGTTCGGGTCGAGGGTGAAGCCTTCGGCGAGCAGGCCCGGTATCATCACACGCTCGAGCTGCTGCTGGATGGCATCCGCATCGTTCCACACTTGCGAGCCTTCTTCGTTGTAGAACTTGGCATTGCTGATCATGATCCTCAAGTCTGTGACGAGCGCATACGCATTGATATACATCTTCTCATCCAGCTTGCGCTCAATCTCTGCGAGACTGACCGGGTGCTGTATGAACTGGTAGTAGTCGGGATACTCGTCGCGTGACGGCAGCTCCATAAACATTTCCGCACGTAGGCGCCCGCCCTTGTCCTGCAGCGACTTGATATTCTCCAAAATTGTCCGCAGCATGTTTTTGAGCCGTTTTCCTCGCGGCGCACCACGCCGCCGCCGCTCCAGCAGGTAGCTCGGCGTAGTGGGTGTCGGCACACTCATGCTCACGAGCGGGCGCGACGTCCCCGGCACACTGGGCGTGGCGGGCGTGGCAGGCGTCGCTGCCTTGGGCTCCGGCGACTCGGTCTGGGCTTTGGCTTCCGAGGCACGCGGAGCACGCAGCGTGATCTTGTGACTGCGCGCCGACGGGTCGCGTGCAGACTCTGCTGGCATCGCAGCGCGCGCTTCGCCGCTCGCAGCGTCCGTGCGACTGGCGAGCCACTCGTCGTACACGCTCGTCGTGAGGTCCTTGATCATGCTATGCAGGTCGCGCGCCTTCAGCCAGATGTCGCTATCGCGCATGTTAAAGCGCTTGGCGTTCGTGCAGATCAACTCGAGATCCTGCTTCAGGTCCGACCACGCGGGGTATTCTTTCTGCTTGATCTTGTTGCGCACCTCGGATAGCGCCATGGGCCGCCGGATCACCACGTAATAGTCGGGGTACTGCCGTCGACTCGGCAGGCGCATAAATGGCTCCGCAAGGGGCTCATCGTCGCGCGGATCGCGCGCGGCTGCCAGCCGGTCGACGATCTTGCGGCCCATCACGGCAATATCCTCCGCACTCGGTGCAGGTGGGTCATGCTCCTTACGCGTACCGATACGCGAGCTCTTACGCACATTCTCATCCGTGCCAGGCGCATGAGCACTAGCACTCGCTTTGGACAGCGACAGCGTCGGCATACGCGGCGTGGCAGGCGCCCGTCGCAGGCGCGTGACGCGGCGGGGCCGACCGCGCGACGCGCCACGTGGCTGCGCAGGGTCGGCCGTGGCTGGGCTGTCGCGCTGCGACCCCGCTCCCTACTCTTGCCAGCCATGTCGGCGGGGCATCGCGACTCGAACCCGTTCGACGACCCGTCCGTGCAAAGTGCGGTGCACAGCGGCGACTTTGACGATCTCGAGGCCAGCCCCTTTGAGACCGCGTCGCTGAAGGACGGCGCGTACACTGCGCCGATCGATCTCGATGACCAGGCAGACGAAATTTATCCCACCAGCACACATGGCACCGCGCCTGCGCACTCGATGCACATGGAGGACCTGCAGCGGCGCGAGCGTGAGCTGGAGGAGCGCGAGCGCGAGCTGGACGCGCGCACCGAGCATATGCGCCGCTTCGGCCGCAACAACTGGCCGCCGTTCTACCCAATTGTGTACCATGACATTTCGAGCGAGATTCCCCCAGACTCGCAGACGATCATGCTCCAAGTATACCGGCTCTGGCTCCTGCTTGTCGCGACGCTTCTATTCAACTTAGCTGCGTGTATCGTGCTCTTCGTGTTGATGGGCCACATCTCGGACCTTATTGACAGTATCGTGTACCTGGTGGTTGTCACCGTGGCCAGCTTCTTCCTGTGGTACCGTCCACTTTACTTTGGCCTGATGAAGGAACACTCGCTCTTCTTCTATGTATACTTCCTCTTCTGCGGCTGCCACCTACTTTTCTCCCTCTACGCGGTGATCGGACCCCCGTCCACGGGCTGCGCTGGCTTCTTCAACATGACCAATGCCTTTTCCAAGCACCATCCCGTGGCCGGCATTCTGTCAGCTATCTCCGCGGCAGGGTTCCTCGTGCAAGGCCTCGGGCATGCGTGGTACTACCGCCTCATCTGGCAGCACAACCACGAGCAGGGCCATTCATTCTCGCAGGCCAAAGCTGAGCTCGCCTCACATGGGATGCGCGCCTACTTCTTGAATAGCTCGCGCATGTAATGAGATCACGGGACAGTTCGTCATCTGAGCGGTCGATCTACGGTGCAGCACAAACAAGATCAAGCATACGAGGCGCCCATTGACGGCGCTGGCTGCTGGTATTGCTGCTGCTGCTGCTGATGCTGCTGCTGCTGCTGGTGTTTCACACTGCTCTCCTTGAGCGCCAGCAGCTGCTTCGAGCGGAACGACTCATAGTACGTGCTGGACGTCGTCTCGATCAAATCGTGCAGGTTTGTACGCAGCAAGAAGTTGCGGAACTGCACAAACTCACAGTGAGACGGGTCCTCGATATTCACGAGGCCACAGCGCGTCTGGCGACCGCGCACCGGCATACCATTCACATCGTACACCTTCGTCGAGCCCACCACAGCAAAGGGCAGCATCGCCTGCACCTGGCTGTTCAGCGCACGGTCCTCTTCATCATAGTCCTCGTGGTCAAAGGGGTACACGCGGATACCGTTGCTCTGCAGCTCGGCACGCACGCGCTCCTTGAACAGCTGGCGCTCCTCCAGCGTCAGCGTGTCAGCCTTGGCAATGACGGGAATCACATTGGCAATGTCACCCAATTTCTTCAGCACCTGAACATCTATCGGGCGCAGCGAGTGGCCCGACGGGTTGATGAAGAACAGAACCACATGCACACGCGTGTCGGGAATGTGACGGTCGCGCACCGCCGTGAGCTCCTTGCGCAGGTAGATGCTGTACTGGTCCTTGATGTACTTTACAATGGGCTCCCAGCTGCGGTTAGTGCCACACACATACCAAAACTCGTTGTTAATCAGGTCGCCATAGCCAGGTGTGTCGATCAAGTTCAACTTGAGCTTCACACCGTTCTCAATGACCACTGTACGTTAGTACCCATTTACATACCATGCGAGTCCATGGTGATACTTGTAGTTTGGCGGATCTCGTCCGAGGGGTCAAGACGGCCCTTGCTCTCCAGCAGGCGAGAGGCAAACAGGGTGTTGATCATCGTACTCTTACCCAGACCGGTCTGGCCCACAAGCATGACGTTGAAGTGGAAGCCACGGCGCATCATCTTGAGCTCCGCTTGCTTAGTCAAGGTGTCGAAGCCGACATACCCGTGAAGGGGCGTAGGCGTTGGCTCAGGCGCAGACATCGTCAATGACTAGGCTCCTGGGATGGACCGTTGATGCCGCCGTCTCGCGCATGCCTCTCGCCTCGCGTGTCTATCACGTGACCAAACCACCGCGCGGTCTATCTGTTCATTCCAGTACCTTAACGGATCGCCTATACCATGTTCCTCCTGCGTCAAGTAGCGCGCGCTTCTCGCTCTGTTGCTCGCTCGTCCAAGAGCCTGACACCAACTTCTCTTCGCCTGTCATCGCGCACATACACGTCTCAGGTCCACCACACGTCAAATGATGCTCCTTGGGCCATCGTCTCGGCTGGTGTATTTGGCAGCGCGCTGGCATACGTTCTCTCTATGGACTTTGACGACCATTCTGGTGCTGGTCATGCTCAGAAGGTATGCAGATGACGCTAACAAAAGTTGACTGGACATGCGGATGAACCCAAGGAAGAGTCGAAGGAGGAGCCCAAGGAAGAGTTGAAGGAGGAGCCCAAGGAAGAGTTGAAGGAGGAGCCCAAGGA